>CM053600.1:3037591-3060408 GCA_028646575.1 Pseudocheirus occidentalis
TGGGGGGGGAGGGATAGGAAGGAGAGACAGACGATCACTGTCACAATATGTCCACTATGAAGATGTCCTGTATAATCACACATCCATAGCTTGTACCGAACTGAGTGTCCTTCTAGTGGGGGTGGGTGACAAGGGAGGAATTGAAAGAATCTATAATTCAAAGTTCTCCAATACCTGCAACTAGGAATTAAGATATACAGGGGCTGGGATGGGGAGACTCTCCCTGCCCTACCAGAAAATTAGAGAGCAGAGCAGGGGAGGGCTTTACAGTGGGATTGCTGTTTTAGGGGTGGGACAGGGGCAAAATGGGGAGAAAATGTGTAATTCAAAAATGTAATGAAAATGAATAATGTAAACAAGAAAACAAATAAAAAGTAAATTTAAAAAAAATAAAAAAATAAAGGAGACTTTGAAATGACAAGACAGGTAGGATGGAAAACCAGAAAAGAGTCATAGCACCAAAGTCCAAAAAGGACAAAATATCCAGGAAAAGAGGGTATGAAATCCTTGGTGTGAAATGCTACAGAGAGATCAAGATGTATGAAAATGAGGAAGAAACTATTAGACAGGGAAGGTGAAGTGTAGATTATATAAAGTAGAGATGGTAGGACCTACTGAGTGCTTTTTTAAAGATAGGGAAGGCTTGAGCCTGTTTATAGGCAGCAACAGTGAAAGAATTTGTAGACATAAAGAGATTAAAGATTAGAAAGAGAGAGATGAGTGATGATAGTGGTAGACATCTTTTGAAAAATGAGAGAGGGTAGTGTTAAGGATTCATGTAGAGGAGCTGACCTTAATGAGAAGTGTAACTTCTTGATCAGAGGTTAAAGTAAAAGAGGAAATCATATATGTGGGAGTAAGGGGGATTTCAACAGTTTGCCCAATGAGAACATCCTGAATAGCCTCAGTTTTCATGGCAAAATGTAAGGTGATATCCTCAGCTATAAGTATGTTAAGACAAGGTTGTATGGAAGACTTAAAAAGTGAAGAGATTTGAAATATCAAGTATGATACGTTAAAGAGTCAATTAAAGAGAAGTAAAAGAATTGTATTGGTACAGTGAATGCCCAGTTGAAATTAGGTAAACAACAAATTCATTAAAGTTGCTGTTTATGAAGTAAATCTACAAAAAAAAGTAAGCTTTCCTTAACAGAAACAGATGGAAAGAGAAATTTCATTCAGAATGGTTACAGATTGTATAAAATATATCTCTCTACCTATATACCTACTGCAAATATTTAAAATAAATGTTAATACATTTGGTTTTATAAAGATAGACATAACTGGAAATTGATTGTTCTCAACTGGGCCATGCTAATATAATAAAACTGACCATGCTACATAAATTATTTTTGGCTTATTCAATGCCATGCCATTTTATCTATCAAAGAATTTTTTATACAGTTGGGAAAAAGAACAACAAAATTAATCTGGAGGAACAAAACATCTACATTCATAAGGGATACATAAAAATATCAAAGAAGAGGGCCTAGCAATACAAAATCTCAAACAATACTACAAATCTATAATCATGAAAATGACTTGGTAGGGGTTATAAAATACAATAATGATTAGTAGGTTAGATTAGGTATAGAACATAAAAAGAAAATGAAATTAGTAACCTAGTATTTAATAAATCCAAGCTCCCTCCCCTCCATTATTGGGAAAAAGACAATTGCCAACAATTAAGTTAAAAACAAACATCTCACACCACATAAGCTCAAATATATGTGTGCGTCAGACAAAAGGAGGTACAACCTAAACAGATTAGAGGAAAAAGGAGGAAATTATCTTTTTGATCTATGACTAGGTGAAGAATTAATAACCAAAGAAGAGTAGACAAAATCACACCAAATAAAACAGACAATTTTTACTACATATTGTTTTTAATTTCACAAATAAAACTAACTCAGCTAAAATTAGAAAGGAAACCATTCACTGATAAAATTCATAGCTTTTTTTATAAAGTCCTCATATCAAAGATATAAAAGGAGCTAGTTCAAACTTAGACTAAGAAGAGCCATTTTCCCGTGAGATAAGGATCAAAGGATATAAAAAGGCAGTTTAAAAAATTAATTTTTTTATGTTCTTTTGGTTTTAAATTTTAAGTTCTTAGTTCTCTCTGACCACCTGCCCCACCCACTCAGAAAGTAAGCAATATGATGTCAATTATACATGTAAAATCAGGCAAAACATATTTACATATTATCCATATTTCAAAAAAGCAAGAAAATTATACTTTGATTTGTGCTCAGAGTTCACTAATTTTCTCTCTAGAAGTGGATGGCATTTTTCCATCATAAGTCCTTTGGAATTGTCTTGGAGCATGGTATTGATCAGAACAGCCAAGTCTTTCACAGCTGAACATCATTACAATATTCCTGTTACTATGCGCCATGATTTCCTAATTCTTCTCACTTTGCTTTGCATCAGTTCATACAGATTTTGTCATGCTTTTCTCAAACCACCTTTTCATCATTTCTTGTAGAATAATAATACTACATCACAATTATATGCTACAACTTGTTTAGTCATTTCCCAATTGATGAGCATCCCCTCGATTTCTAATGCTTTGCCTCCACAAAAAGAGCTGCAATAAACATTTTTGCACATTTATATCCTTTTCCATTCTCTTTGATCTCTTTGGGATATAGACCTATTTGTGATATTGTTGAGCCAAGTGTATGTAGTTTTGCAGCCCTTTGGCCATAGCTACAAACTGTCATTTAGAATGATTGGACCAGTTCACTACTCCACCAATAGTTCATTATTGTACCTATTTTTCACTCATATCTTACAGTATTTGTCATTTCTGGTCCCTTATAGTTGTTTTGATTTGCATTTCTCTCATCAACAGAGATTTCAAAAGTTATTTTTTATATGACTATAGATAGCTTTGATTTCTTCTTCTGAAAAACTACCTGTTTATAGCCTTTGACCCTTTACCAATTGGGGAGTAGGTCTTTTTTTTAAATTCAACTCAGTTCTATTCTTAGTATATATTTGAGAAATAAGGCTTTTATTGGAGAAACTTTGTAAAGAAATTTTTTATTTTACTGTATTGTCTTTGATACTTTTTTGTGTAATGTAGTTTCCCTAATTATCTCTTTCAAGTCAGTATATCTTTGTTTTTGCTTTGTCTGATATCATAATTATTACCTCTGCTTTTTTTTACTTCAACTGAAGTGAATTAGATTCAGCTCCAAACCTTTATTTTTAACTCTGTGTCTTTCTGTTTCAAGTGTGTCTCTTATAAACAACAAAGTGATGGATTCTGATTTCTAATCCATTATACTATCTGATTCCATTTTATAGGTAAGCTCATTCCATTCACACAGTCATGATAACTATTTCCCTCCATCCCATATTCTTCTGTTTCTTCCTTTCTCTTTTTATCCTGTTCCTCCTCAAAAGTCAATTTTTCTTCTCATCACTGCCTCCTTTAATCTACCTGCACCTATTATTTTACCCCTCACCATTTTTGTCCCCTTCCCTCCCTATTTCTCTACTGCATAAATTATATTTGTATATACTACTAAATGTGTGCATATAGGTATATATGTATATATGTATATACATATATATGTATGTATGTATCCATGTGTGTATAGTTTCCCTTTGTAAACCATTCTAATGAAAGTGAGGTTCAAGTGTTGTCTTCCACCCCTGTCTCATTTTTTTCCTTCAGTATAAAAGCTCCTTCTTGCATGCCTCTTTTACATGATATTTTCCCCCATTTGATCATTCCCTTCCTTTTCTTCAAGTGCATCCCTCTTTCTCATCCTTTCATTTCTTTTTGGAGATCATTCCAACATAATTGACTTATATCCATGCCTTATGTCTGTGTAAACTCTTTTTTAACTGATGTAATAATGGTAAAGTTCTTAGAAGTGACATGAATCATCTTCCAATATAGCAGTGGTTCTCAACCTGTGGAATATATTCAATTTGTAACAATGAAAATTCATCTTGCATATCAGATATTTACATTATGATTCATAACACTATCAAAATCACAGTTATGAAGTAGCAATGAAAATAATTTTATGGTTGGGGGTCACCACAACATGAGGTGGTGACCATATTTAATATAATATAATTTTTACAATTAATTTACATTTACATACAATTACAATTTACAATGTAATACACTATACAATTTAATGCAATATTTGTATTAAAGGGAAGCAGCATTAGGAAGGTTTAGAACCACTACAATATATGAATATAAATGGTTTAGCTTTATTGATTCCCTTATGATAACTCTTTCATGTTTGCTTTTTTTATGCCTTTTTGAGTCTTCTGTTTGAATTTCAAATTTTCTGTTCATCTCTGATCTTTTCATCACCAATGTTTGAATGTCTTCAATTTCATTAAATATCCATTTACCCCTGGAAGGGTTACATTTAGTTTTGCTAGGTAGGTTATTCATGGTTGGAATCATAGATCTTTTTTCTTCTAGAATATGATATTCCAAGCCATCTGCTCTTCTAATGTAGAAGTTACTAAATCGCTTGTGATCCTCTATTTTGCCTTCTGTATCTAAGATATTAGGGCAGTTTTCCTTGACTCTTTAAGGTTCTTTCTTTGATAGTGACTTTCAGGTAGTCTAATAATTCTTAAATTATCTCTCAATCTATTTTCCAGGTCAATTGTTTTTCTGATGAGATATTCCACACTTTCTTCTCTTCCTTCACTCCTGGTTCTTGATTTTCTTGTTTCTGGATGTCTCATAAAGTGATTCCACTTGCCTAATTATGATTTTTAAGGAATTATTTTCTTTAGTGAAATTGTGTCCCTTTTTTTTTGTTTGGCCAGTTGTGCTTTTTTAATTAGTTCTTTTCTTCAGTGGATTTTTGTGCCTCTTTTACCATTTGGCCAATTCTGTTTTTTGAGGTGCTATTTCCTTCATTATTTTTTGTTCCAGTTTTACCAAGCTGTTAATTCTCTTTTCATCATTTTCTTGCGTCACTCTCATTTATATTCCCAATATTTCCTCTACTACTTTTATCCCTTACCAGAATTCTTGTTAGTTTGGGGTTCAATTAGCAATTTTTCTTTGACGCTTTTTTGTATCTATTTTTATATTATCTTGTTCTGAATTTCCATCTTGCTCTTTCCTGCCTCTGTAGTAGCTTTTTATGGGCAGATTTTTAAAAATTGTTTGCTCCTTTTCCCAGCCTATTTCTTGACTTTGGATTTTATTTTAAGATTGAGGTCTGGGGGGCAGCTAGGTGGTGCAGTGAATAGAGCACTAGCCCTGGAGTCAGGAGGACCTGAGTTCAAATCCAGCCTCAGACACTTAACACAAAAACTAGCCGTGTGACCTTGGGCAAGTCACTTAACCCCAACTGCCCTCCAAAAAAAGAAAAAAAAAGAAATCTTAAAAAAAAAGATTGAGGTCTGCTCACCTTTAAGTGGGGAAACCTCATGCCAAACTTCACACCTTTTCAGTCTGCTATTTTCAGAGCTACTTCTGGAAGTCTACAAGTTTTTGGTGCTTCCAGAGAAATGTCCCCCAGGTTTTTTTAAAGAATCAGTAATATATAATAATAAGTAATTATGATTTTAAAATGTTCTGAACCACAGATGTCAAATAGACAGCCAACAACACTCCCAAGTTCCCCAGAATCAAAGTATAATTGGAACACATTTAACAAAATAAATACAAATACAATAAAATACTGGTAATATTACATTTTTAAACTATGTCAATATGTGGCCTACAGGGATTCTTATGTAGAGATTAGTGACCTCATTGCTCTTTACATCTGACATCACTGCTCTTAAAGATAATTAAAAGTGAGATTCTACTTCCCATTATCTTGGCAAAAATGACAGCAAAGGAAAAGGATACAGGTGTTGGGGGAGCTATGGACAGACAGGCACTTTTGGTGGAGCCATGTATTGGTCCAGTCATTCTGAAAAGCAATCTAGAAGTATAGTTACAAAATCACTAAATTGTGCATACCCTTCCACCCCATGATACTATTATCAAATCTGTACTCTAAAAAGATAATTGAAATAGGAAATGGGCACATTGTACAAAAATATATTTGGCAGCTTTTTTTCTAGTAGCAAAGAATTGATACACAGAATGTCTACCTATTAAATAAATGTCTATAAATTATGGTAAGTGAATTTAGCGGAATGTTATTATAACTTAAGAAAAAATGAAAAAATGGTTTTTGAGAAACTAGGGGAGATTTGAATGAATTGCAAAGTGACTATAACTAGGAGAAATGACAGTAACATACAGAAAAACAACTTTAAAAGTCTTGAGAACTCTGTACAATGACCAGTCATGACTGAAACATAATGATGATGAAATTTGTTGCCCACATCTTGATAGAGAAGTTATGGACTCAAGATATCAAAATGAGACACTTATTTTCAGATACAGCTAATGTAGAAATTTGTTACATGGACATTTTTTCTTTTCTTCCTTGGGTGGAAGAGTGGGCAGGTCAGCAACTTTTCAATACAAAAAGGAAGTAAAGAAGAGAGAAAGAAAAAAAGGAAAGGTTTTAATGGAGAAAGGAACCATTTCCATTTTTTGTGGAAAAAAGAAAAGTAGGAAGGCCAAATAAATAGAGTGGGTTTAAATGCTCCATAGGTTGATGCAAGCTTCTTGTACAAGTGCTAATTCTATTTTCATAATTTTGAAATAGCCCTGCATTCCTGGTAAAAATTCCACCTGACCATAGTATATTATCCTCATGATAAGCTTCTGTAGTCTCTTGACTAATATTATCTTTTAATTTTTTGCATGCTCATTGGTGAAATTGGTCTATAATTTTCTTTTTCTGTATTGTCTCTTCCAGGTTTAGGCATCAGCACCATATTTGCACCATAAAAATAATTTAGTGTGAGTCCCTCTTTGTCTATATTTCCAAATAATTTATACAGCACTGGAATTAATTGTTCTTTTTTCTTTTTTGAGGGGGGAAGGCAAAGCAATTAGGGTTAAGTGACTTACCCAAAGTCACACAGCTGGTAAGTGTCAAGTGGCTGAGGCCAGATTTAAACTCCTCCTGACTTCAGGGCTGGTGCTCTATTCACCATACACCCTAGCTGCCTTGTATCTCTTTTTCCAATTTATTAACTTTCTTTCCATAATTTTCTTGAATTGCTTTTATTTTTTTCTAATTTTTCCTCACTCTCTTTTATTTTGTTAGCTTTTTATTAGTTTTTTTCCTAGTTAGTTTTTTTTTAGTTAGTTTTCCCTCTTTTATTACCTCTATTGGATACTTACTAGGAGTAATGCTGGATCAGAGGATATGCACAGTTCAATTGTGCTTTGGACATTGTTACAAATTGCTCACTAGAATGATTATATCAGTTCATAACCCTAACAATAATTAGTCTCCTGATTTTCCTATATCTTCTCCAGTATTTGTCATTTTTCTTATCTGTCATGTTAGCCAACCTTATAGGTGTGAGGTGATACCTCAGAATTGTTTTAATTTGCATTTATCTAACGAATAGTGATGTAGAACTTTTTTATGTGACTATAAATTGTTTTGATTTATTCATTGGAAAATTGCCTATCCATATCCTTTGACCATTTATCAATTGGGAAATCACTTGTATTCTTATAAATTTGACTCATGTTTCTGTTTATGTGAGAAATGGGGCCTTTATCAAAAAACACTTATTGTAAAAATAGCTTCCCAGCTTTTTGGTTTCCTTCTAATCTTGGTTGCATTGATTTTATTTTTGGAAAAAAATTAAATTTAATGTAATCAAAATTATCCAGCTTGCACTTCATAATGTTCTCTTTATCTCATTTGGTCATAAATTCTTCCCTTCTCCATACATCTGACAGGTAAACTATTCCTTGCTCTCCCAATTTGTTAATGGTATTACCTTTTATGTCTAAATCATGCACCCATTTTGACCATATCTTGATCTAGCTGGACCTTATGTATACCTAGTTTCTGCATGATTATTTTTGCATTTTTTCCTGAAGTTTTTGTCCAATAGTGAATTCCTATCACAGACAGTGCAGTCTTTAGGTTTATCAAACATGGATTACTATATTCATTTACTATTGTGTCTTGTGTACCTAATCTATTCCACTGACACACCACTATATTTCTTAACCAGTACAAAATATTTTCATTATTACTGCTTTATAATATACTTTCAGATCCAGTATGGTTAGGCCACCTTTCTTTACATTTTTTTCTTTATTTAACTCAATAATCTTGACCTTTTGTTCTTCCAGATGAATTTTGTTATTTTTTTTCTAACTCTATCAAATAATTTTTGGTTGTTTGGTATGGCACTGAATAAGTAAATTAATTTAGGTCGAATGGTCATTTTTATTATATTAGCTCAGCCAGCTCATGAGCAGATGATATTTTTCTAGTTGCTTAGATCTGACTTTGTGTGAAAAATGCTTTGTAATTCTGTTCATATAGTTCCTGATTTGTCTTGGCAGGTAGACTCCCAAGTACTTCATATTGTCTACAATTTTAAATGGAATTTCTCTATCTCTTGCTGCTGGGCTCTGTGAGTTTACTTTACATCCTGCAACTTTTCTAAAGTTGCTAGTTATTTCAAGAAGTTTTTTAATTGATTCTCTAGGTTTTTCTAAGTATATCATCATATCATCTTCAAAGAGGGGTAGTTTATTGCCTATTCTAATTTCTTCCATTTATTTTCCTTCTCTGTTTCTAAAGCTAACATCTCTAGCACAACATAGACTGGGCATCCTTGCTTCATCAATAAACTTATTGGGAAGGTGTTTGCTTATCCCTATTACAGATAATGCTTCCTGGTGGTCTTGGATAGATACTACTTATTGTTTTAAGGAAAGGTCCATTTATTCCTTTGTTCTCTAGCATTTTTAATAAGAATGAGTGCTATATTTTGTCAAAAGTTTTTTTTCTGTTCATCATGTATTTTGGGTTTTTTTTTTCATTAATATGATGAATTATGCTTATAGTTTTCCAAATATTTATCCAACCTTGTATTCCTGGTATAAATCCCATCTGTTCATAGACTATTATCCTGAGGATAAATTTTTGTAATCTCTTTACTAATATTTTATTTTTTGTTTGTTTTTTTTTCTTTTTGGAGAGCAGGGAAATTGGCATAAAGTGACTTGCCCAGGGTCACATGACTAGTAAGTGTTAAATGTCTGAGTCTGGATTTGAATTCAGGTCTTCCTGACTCCAGGGCCAATGCTCTATTCACTACTCCACCTAGCTGCCCCACTAATATTTTATTTAAAATTTTTTCATCAATATTCATTAGGGAAATTGGTCTATAATTTTCTATGTTTTGGTTCTTCCCAGTACCATATTTTGTCATGAAAGGAATTTGATAGGACTCTTTCTTCACTTATTTTTCCAAATAAGTATATAGTATTCGATATAAGTATATAGATAGTTTATATAGTATTAGAATTCATTTTTATTTAAATATTTGGTACAATTTACTTGTAAATCCATCTGACCCTGGACATTTTATTCTTAGGCAATTCATCAATGACTTATTTAATTTCTTTTTCTAAAATAGGGTTAATTTTTTTCCTCTTCTGCTATTTTGGGCAGTTTATATTTTTGTAAACATTCATTCATTTCAGTTAGATTGTCAGATTTATTGGCATACAGTTGGGCATATTACCTCCTAATTATTGCTTTAATTTCTTCTTCATTCATGATGAATTCACTGTTTTCATTTTTGATACTGGTAATTTGATTTTCTTCTTTCTTATTTTTTAAATCAAATTAACAAAAGTTTATCTATTTTATTGTTTTTTATAAAACTGGATCTTTTCTTTTTAAATTCATTAGATTCCTTACTTTCAATTTCATTAATTCATTGATCTCTCCTTTAACTTTCAGGATTTCTAATTTGGTGTTTACTAGGGTATTTTTAATTTGTTGGCTATTGACCTCAAAGGTCCCTATCATGTCTAAACCAGTATTATTATATTATAAGAAATGTCTCATTTTCTTTTATCCTGAAAATATATACTTTTATAATGTTATAAACTTTTTTATTCCTTCTTTTTTTTAGAAGTTGATGGTATTCCAGTATCTGAGATTTCAGGACCTTTCTCAACAGAGGACATAGCAAGCAGCTGCATCCCTGGTTCACCTTCAAAAGAACCTACTTTGTGGATTGTCTCATATGTTCTTATGAGTTTGTGTGGAATTATCTTCCTCATAATAATATCACTGTTGTTTCCATTCTGCTGTCCACATTGTTTTCGTGATCCTAATTTAGTTAATGATGAATCATGTCTAGTTCAGCATCGATGGAAATGACCATCTTGATCCAAACTGAAGGAATTTGGGGGTCTACTATTAAGAGTTTAAGTAAAAAATACAACAACAGCACTACAAGCCCAGATTTTCTCCTACATTCATTATAGGGTCAAACCATTGTTTGTTGTTGTATGCCATCCAGATTCCTATGTCTTAAGCCTTGATTTTAAAATTTCCAATCCTCAAGGTGAGGGAAAACTATCCTAAACCAAAATATTGTAATTGGGATTCTGGCTCTATGCATGTGACTCATTATGCAGTCTAATATTGGATGCCAGAAACTAATGACATGCTTGAAAATGATAAATGACTTCTCTGATACCTCAGAATCTCTTCCAAAATATGGAATACAACTTCAAATTTCAGCTATGAAAGTAAAAGAAGAATTTTTCTTTGCTTATATTTATTAGTGATTTTCTTCCATTTTTAATGTATTTCAGTATAAAATAAAGACTCAGCTTATGATGGCAAGACTTAATGAGTTTACTGAACCTGCTATTCTCTCTGTAGTTATAAGCTGACAATAGGCATTTTCATGGCCCTTCTGTGTACCTTGGAGGAGAGTTATAAAATACTTAATGACTATGTCACCCTCACTTGACAACTTCTACTTCTCTGTTTTTTAGCATGATGAGGGACCCTATTGATAGATCAATAGATACCATGCAGAGGTTCCAAACTTTCGATTGTGTCTACCAGAATAATTTGAAACCAGTCATCATTAAAGGCATTTATATTCACTCACATAAAAATATAAAAGACCCTCTTTGTTTCATCTGCCTTAGTTGATGTGTTTCCACCTTGACAAGCCATCAGAACTGTTGTAATTAAAAAGGACATTTTCATGTTTAGATTTCACCCTAATGGGTAAATTAAATTTTACCTTTTTGCATGGATAGCAGATATTTATGATTAGATTTCAATGGACTTAGAAGAGAGAGGTGAAAATAAAGCAAAGAACAACTCTAGCCAGCTTTCAGAACTGTGAAAGTACTACTTCCTGTGCTCAGATGCCCCTAGACCTATTGCTGATGCTTATGCCTTCTTATACTTGAGGTATAATGATTCTAGGTTTGTTTGAAATACAAAATTCACTTACTTTGGGGGTATTTCATTTTTAGGCAATAAGAAATGGGTGGACCTTTTTCATGTGACAGTTCTCTGCTTTAAATAGGTAAGGAATTGGGAAAATTCTTGATTGCTACTATTTATTCAGTCCTTAGATATGGAGCTGATAGAACGGTTGAAATATAATACAGTTAGGATTTTGAGTGTTTGAACTCATTGATTTTCAACATTTCCCTTTACCCCTTCTCTCTGTTATGTTATATCCAGTTATCATCATCAGCTGAGTGGATATTCTCTGTAATCGCTCTGATTCAATGTAAAGTTTCATGTAAATATTGATTCCTCTGGCTAGAATTTCCTTTGCAGTTACAATAATTCCCATCAACAATCCTTACCCTCAACATATGAAGCAATTTCTCACTGACTTGAATGTATGTGTGTACATTTTACGTGTGTCTTCACTGATAAAAGTCATTCCTGATGAGGAAGCTTCCCACACCAATGTGGATCAGCAATTGTTCTACAACTTTTGACTCCTTACCTCAGTTGCTGAAAGGCTTATTTGACTTGTCCAGGGCCTTCTCAGTCATTGAAAATCAGATGCAGGACTTGAACTTTCAGACTGAGGCAAACTCTCTGTCTTCTAGATGACCCTGCATGCTCTACTTCTACATGACGCTCTATATGACCACAAAAGCCTTATTGATGCACTGAAGACAGCTCTATTGGATAGACAGAGATATATTTATAGCCATATACACAGAGCACTCCATTAGCTCTTATTTTTATAAGCAATCAATCAACAATTTCCAAAGACCCTAATATGTGCTAAGCATTTCCCTAGACAACTAGAACTTCAAGTAAAAAAAAAAACACTGTCTGTTTACTAATAGTTTAGTGAACTCAGTGCTTAGAAAGAGTAAATCCATATTAATTGTAATATAAGTTGACCACCCAATCCATAAGCTACCACTTTATTTCCCCCCCCCAATGTAATGTCTTTCTTTTTCATTTTGGAAGGGCTGTAGTAAATAGATTTCTTACTTTGAAGTCAGAAAGACAAGTGTTCAAGTATGTAACACATACTAACTTTGGGACCCTAGGCAAATCACGTAAAATTCTCAGTGCCCCAGTCAGGTTTCTAAGACTGTATATACTGTGGGATAGTTGCCAGTCCACATTGGTAAAGGGAATTTCCTCACCAAACAGTCCCCAATTAATAAAATACCAGGCCTAGACCAAAAGGGAAAAAAGAAAAGAATTTTGATTATTTAGAGATGAAATGGTGAATATTGTGATTTAGAATGCTAGTGGAGGAACTTGTGAGATAGGAATTCTAATAATTGTTGTACAAACCAGTGACCCTCATTTTAGTAACTCTCTATGGCCAGAAATAATACTTGAGGAAGCCAGTGCCTTTTTTGTAGGTGATATTCCTTGCCACATTTAGATTTTATTACTCAGTTTTTTTAGAGCTCTTTGAATAAGGTATTGGATCCAACATCTATAGGAATTTATAAGATTATGTATTATATAAGAATATATAGAATTCTTCTTTGCTATTGAAACATAAATGCCTTTGAAATAAAAAAGCCATGTCCTGATTAATTTTACTGTGTATTTCTTGATCAAGATTTATTTTATTTTGTTGTTGCTTAATTCTATTAAAGTAAAATAACTGTTTAGCACCTTAAATATACATGATACACTATTTCATTGAAGTTGAATTTGTATTATGTGTTCCACAGTAAATTTCTCTTGTTTACCTTTCATTTAGAATGTCATGATATTCTTTAAAATTTTACTTTAGACACAAGGGCCAGAACACAAATAGAGAATAGAGAAACAAAAACATATCACAAACTTAAATATTGGAATTTAAATTCAAAGAAGTGGGGGGGGGAAGCATGCTATGTGCATAGCAGAACATAAGAGAGGATTAAAAATATGTAACAATAAATTTTAATTTCAAGAAAGCCTGTATGATAAATAATACATGTTGTGTTGAGAATTTTCCATCTTTTCTTTGCTTCCTTGTAAGTTTTCTTTTGTTCTCTGCTGTGCACCTTTTTTACTTTTTTCCTCCCCCACCCAGAAGGATACAATAAAGTCTAGATATGTTTCTCTATAGCTAGAGATATATACATACACATATACATATATACATACATATATAGACACTTTCCCAAACATATTCTACTCTTGGTCATTTGTTTTAATGTTTGTGCATATCTCTTGTTTCCTATCACTCATGCCTCCTCTACTTCACTTCTACTCACTACTTTGCCCTCACATTCTGGCCCCCTCCTAGGATTCCTCCCCTATCCTCCCATTCATATAAATCTAAGGACCCTTCTGTAGCCCTATTTACCTATTTCCTCACCTTCCCCTCTAAAGTTGCCAGTCCCCATTGGTAAAGGGAATTTCCTCACCAAACAGTTACCAATTAATAAAATACCAGGCCTAGACCAAAAGGGAAAAAAGAAAAGAGTTTTGATTATTTAGAGATAAGACTGGGAATATGGTGATTTAGAATGCTAGTGGAGGAACTTGTGAGGAACTTGTCCTCTCATCTGAAAGTACGTGCAACATCCCACATCTATGGCACCCTGCTCTTCCATCTCTCTATTTTTAAAAAAAGTTTTTTGCTTTAATTAGTAGAAACCTGTTTTCTCTCCCTCTTGCCAACTATCTCATTTGGGGAAAAAAGAGAAAAGAAAAACATATTTCTTGCAACAAATATGTGTAGTCAAGCAAAACAAGTCCCCTCATTGATCACATGTGTATATGTGTGTATATGTACTGCGTGTATGTGTGTGTATTAGAAAGAACTATATAACTATCCCAGAACTTACATATAATTTTTGATGGCTGAAAAATCAAAGTAAACTGAGAAGTGTCTGAACATGATCAACTTATTGGTTACGCTAGCAATAACCAGTAAATTGGATCTATGGCCTCTCAATAACCAAATAGCCCAAAGTAAAGTTCACCAGCCTTCATAAAGTTCTTGGAAGTACAGAGTTGGGTAGATGGAGAAGATAATGCAATTGGTTGCAGGGTAGACAGCAACATGACAGGTTGCATCAAGAAAAGCAAACTAGCACCCATGTGGGACTAGTAAACACCCCTCTCAAACAATTAAGGGATACTTGTTGTTCTATGGGACCCATCCACATCTTGCAATCTTTGCTAGAAGGTGAAAACAACCAGACTTGCCTCCTTAGAAAAGATTCAAAGCTCCCCTAATTGTACAAGTACAGGCAAGGGCAAATGCCATGTCTTCTGGGGGTGATGCCAGGGGTCGTACCAAATTAAATTGTAACTTTGAACTAATTCAGAACTGAATTTCTGAGCTTAATTTAAGAACATAAAAGTGGGTCATCGCCGTCGCCGGAGATGGAGCTGAACCAAGCAGAAGACCTTCATCTCAGACATGTAGAAAAAGATGTTTCGATTCCTAAGATTATGAGAGAGAAGGCCAGGGAGAGGTGTTCTGATCAAGTGCAAGACTTCACCAAATGCTGCAAAGACTCTGGCTTTCTTATGGTGGTAAAATGTCAGAAAGAAAACTCAGCATTAAAAGAATGCCTAATTGCTCACTATAAAAACCCAGAATTTTATGAAGAATGCAAAATGGAATATTTGAAGGAAAGAGAAGAATTCAGAAAAACTGGAATTCGTTCTAAGAACAGGTTGCAGAAGCTTCCTACCAACTTTTATCAAAATAATTAATTATGAATAATTTTCACCCTAATTCTAATGGCAAGAGCACAAGGCACAAGAAACCAGTATCTTTGGTTTGCCCCTTAGTATCATGGAAATATTTTTGTTTGAAATAAATCTTTTGTCAGAAAAAAAAGAACATAAAAGTGGTTTTAGGTAGATTCAGATCAATTATAAAATTAAGAGAGCATAAAATCAAATGCATTGTAAAATGAATGAAGTAGAAAACAATGCAAAAGAAACTCAAGGTAATATTAATTTTAATCTTTTCATAACCAGTCTAGAATTTACATATAATAGTTATTCTAGAGTACTCACTCACACACACACACTCACACAAACACACATATTACAGAATTTTGCATACGTAAAGTTTTATATACTGAAACCTATTACTTCTCTGTCAAGAGGTTAATAGTATGTTTCATCATGGTGATTGTATTGAGTGCATAGTGCTCACAGCTTTAAAAAATGTTTGTTTTTACAATGTTATATAAATTAATCTGCTGGTTCTGCCATCTTAATTCATCATTTCATATAAAGTCTTTGAATTTATTCATATTTACAATTGATGTAGTACAAATTGTTCTATTTCTGCTTATTTCATTCTGTATTAGTGCATGTAAGTTTCAGGTCTCTTTGAAATCATTTATTTCCTCATTTCTCATTGTTGTTCATATAGGACTAGTTATTTAACAATTCCTTGACTGATGATCATCTCTAGTTTCCAGTCTCTTGCCACCACAAAATAATAGTTGTGATAAATATTTCTCTTTAATCTCTTTTGACTATAGACCTAGCGTTGGGCTGTTTTAGTAGCTTTATTTTTTAAATTGCTTTCCAGAAGGGTTGTATCTATTCCCAAATCCCTTATCACTTGTCATTTTCCTTTTATGTCACTTTGTCAATTTAATGGATGTGGGGTAAAATCTGAGTGGCTTTAATTTGAGCTTCTCTAATGAGTAGGTTTTTGGAGAATTTTTTCATCTGGTTATAGATAGATTCCTTTCTTCACTCTTTATTTCCTTAGTTATGGGTAATGGTTGTTGTTTTTACACATTTGAATCATTTTCTTATGTATCTTCGGAAGGAGACCTTCATCAGAGAAACTGGCTTCTAGGATTTTCTTGCAGTTATTTTTTTCCCTTTTAATCTTGGATTTGTTGGTGCAAAGCTTTTTAAATTTTTGTAATCAAAATGATACATTCTATCTTTTGTGATTGTCTTTATCCCCTCTTTGTTCATCAACTTTTCAGCTATTTGTTGATCTAATATGTCATTTTCCCACATATTTCTCTAATTTGTTTATGACCTTTTATATCAAGGTCACTTATGCATTTACAATTTATTTTGCATGTAGTGTGACGCATTGGTCTAAATCTACTTTCTTCCAAACTGCTGTCCAATTCTCCCAGTTTTTCCTTCTCCCAGTGCCTAGTCTTTTGTTGTTGTTGAGTCTTTGTATGCTAGATACATTTACCTCTGTTCTACTGATCCATTTCTCTATTTTTTTGTCCAATACCAAATTATTTTGAGATTTACCACTTTATAGTGAAGTTTAAGAATTGGAACCACTAGACTTTCTTTCATTCACTTACTTTTCAAGGTGTGAGTCAGTTTAAAGTTACAAATTAACTTGATACCATCCCTAAAAGATATGTCATTTGACCTTGCCTGTTCTTATATAATTAGAGCATTTTTTTATTCACTTTTTTATAACTTCCAAAGAGATTTTTTTTATCTTTTTGCTTCATATGACTTTATAATTTTTTCTAATTCTATAAAGTAACCCTTTGGTAGTTTGAGTGGGATGGCATTGAGTTGATTCAAGGCCATATTACCATTTTTGTTATTTAGGTTTCCTATCCATAAGCCATTAATATCCATTAATATTTTCCCAATTATTTCCATCTATATTTATGGATCTAAATAGCAGTGGTTTGTCATTGTCTTTATATAGCTTTTGTGTGTATCTTTGTAGGTAGACACCCAAGAATTTTATGCATTTTTATAGTTTGTGTGTTTATACATATGTGTATATATATGATATTTTAAAAGAAATTTTAGATTTCTCCCTCTAAGTTTTATTGGTTTTATATAAAAATACTGATAACATTGTGGATTTGTTTTAGATCTCTCAAGTTTACTGAAATTGTTGTTTTCATTAATTTTTCTCTGACTCTAGGATTCTTTAAATACACTATCATATATCCACAAAATTGATAGTTCTGCTTCTTCTTTACCTATGCTTGTTCCATGAAGTTCTTTTTCTTGTCATTGTTATGGCCAGAATTTCTAATATTTTGCCAATTAGAATTGGTAGCAATGGACATATTTATTTACCCCCGATTTTGTTGGAAAGGATTTTATTTTACCTCCACTGCATAATAGTACCTCTTGATAAGTATATGTTTGTATGTATGCACTCACACACACATGAAACATTATATACATGTATTTATGTATACATATATACCTATATGTATGTGTATACTATTTATCCTTTCATTGAAAGGTCAATCTTTTCTAGTTTCTTTTAATATAAATGAATGCTGTATTTTATCAAAAAGCTTTTCTACATCTGTATGTGATTACATTATTATTTTTAGTTTTTGTTATTAATCTGGTTAAGTTCATTGTTTTCCAGTATTATATCAGCCTTGTATTATTGATATAAATTTAACATGATCATAGTATTTAATCTTTGTAATAAATTGTTTTGACTTCTTTCTTAATATTTTATTTGAAATTTTTTGCATTTGTTGTCCCAGTTTGATAACATAAGACATAATAGCAAAATGTCCTCCTTACTGAATATATCATGCTTTAAGTATCTGTAGTACATCCTATTTTGTTTCTTATGAACGACACAGAAAAAAATGTTTTTCCCCCAGAGCATTCTAATTTTTATTGTTCTCCAAGTGCTCTATGCAGATTTCTGGTTATTCTAAGGTAAATCTTAGCACAGTTCTGCAGTGGGATAAGTGTTGACAGGTCACAACTCAACTGAGAGTTAGTGAGGGGATGGAAGAATTGAAAAGTTCCCTGTTGTCTTGCAAACATAAATCCAGTTCAAAGAGGAACTAGAAATTACATCTCTTTGGTATCTCAGCAATTTCATCATAAAAATTCATCTCAGTAACATTTTGTGCCACTTCCACACAACAATATTCCTTAGTATCTCAGGAGACATAAATTATTGTAAAACAGACTAATAAGGACTCAATAGAGAAATTACACTAAAAATCAACTGTTTGTATAATTTATGGGAAATTACCACCTGGAAGTCTGAAATCTTTTCAAGTTGATAAAAGACAAGAGGTACAAAATTAATAGCCCAAAATTTTTCCCTGTGTCCCACTTGTTTCACTACTACCCCATGTCAGCCTCATCCTCAAAAAACCACATCATTTGACTTGTCCATCCATGATAGTCCTGATAGTTTTCATTCTATCTCTCCTCCCTTTTGTGACTAAACTCCTTGAAAAGGCCATCTCTAATGGATGCCTCTGCTTCCTTTCCTCTCACTCTCTTCTCAACACTGCAGTCTGACTTCAAACCTCAATATTCAACAGAAACTGCTTTCTCCAGAATTATTGATGATCCCTTAATTGTAGAATCTTTTGACACTGTTGATGACCATTTTTATATTCTCTTCTTTCTAGGTTTTCATGACATTTCTCTTTCTTGGTTCTCCTCCAATCTATCTTGCTACTGTTTCTCAAG
Source organism: Pseudocheirus occidentalis (assembly GCA_028646575.1). Classification (NCBI taxonomy): domain Eukaryota; kingdom Metazoa; phylum Chordata; class Mammalia; order Diprotodontia; family Pseudocheiridae; genus Pseudocheirus; species Pseudocheirus occidentalis. The sequence goes on from CM053600.1 coordinate 3,056,395, forward strand.
TTGCTTTTCTAAATATTTATCCTATTCATGTCCACTAGCCATGGGTGTACCTTAAGACTCTACTTCGAGCCCTTATCTCTCTGTCATTTCATTTGGTGACCTTATTAGCTCCCATGGATGTAAGTATCATCTCTATGCTGAAAAACAAATATACCTCCAGAGAGACAACTGATAGCAAACTGAAGCATATTTTCTTTCATTTTCTTTATTTTTCTTGCTTTTATATGCAATATGGCTAATGTGGAAATATATCTCACCTGACTTCATATGTATAATGTATAATGGGTATTATATTTCTTGCTTTCTCATGGGTAGGAGAGGGACTGGAAGTAGGAAGAGAATTTGGAATTGAAAATAAAAATTAAAAAAATAAAAAGTGAAAAAAGAGATGCTAGAAAGTGCTCTATTTCATTAGAAGTCTACTGTGATCTTCTGTAGCATAATATTCTCTGGATAAGTTATTCTTGGTTGTAAACTCATATCTTTTTTCTTCTAGGATATCATATTCCAAGTTTTCCCCTACTTTATAGTAGTAGTTACTAAATCTTGTGTGATTCTGACTATATTCAGTACTATTTTTTTAATTTCTGGTTGCTCATGGTATTACTTTTTTGACTTGGAAGCTGAATTTTGGCTGTGATATTCCTGGGAAGTTTTATTTGGGGGTTTATTTTTGGAGATCATCAGTAGATTCTATTTCTGTTTTGCCCTCTGGTTCCAAGACATCTGAGCAGTTATCTTTCAAGATTTCTTGAAATACAATAATTAACCTCTTTTTTTTTGGTCATGGTATTTATGTAATTCAGTGATTCTTACATTTTTCTCCTATATCTTTTTTTGATGAGATACCTTTTATTTGCTTGGGGTTTTTTTCAGCCTTCTGACTTTGTGTTAATATTTATTGTTGCTTCATGAAGACATTGAGTTCTATGTGGTCCATGCTAATTTTTTAAGGAGTTTGTGACTTGGGGGAAAATTTTATGCCTTTTGTTTGTCAAGCTATAAATTCCTTTTCCAATATTCTCTTCAATAGCTCTCATTTCTTTTCCATTGTTTTCTGCAAGTATACTTGCTTGATTTAGGGGCAAAAAAAATTTTTGACTTTTGAAAAAATTTGTGCTTCATCTCTTCCAGGAATTTTAATTAAATATGTACTCAAGCTGTGTTTTCCTTTTGAGACTGCTTATGGGTATTTTGGAATCATTCTTTTTTGTGCTTGCATCTTAAGCTACTCCACCACCATTGTAGGTATTTGTGGTGGAATTCTTTTTTTATTTCTTTATTCTTCCAGCCTGCTTCCTGATTTTAGACTTAACATTAAAACTGAGCTCTGCCACAGTTATGAAGGAAATGTCCCAGCTGGTCCTGGTGCTGCTTTCATTGATATTGAGTGTTGCGTTATTATAGGATCTCAAGGATAGTTTGGGGGCTTCAAAGCTTTCAGTGCTCCCAACACAGATTGATTCAGGATAAAATCAGATTGCTGTCCCCAAGGTCTGAGTTTCACAAGTTCCTGAACTGGATTGTTTGTTTTTTCCTGAGCAACAGCTGAATGCTGCTGAACCCATCTCTGTCAACCACCTAAAAATTCATCTGGTTTCAAGTAACAGAATTTTAGGTTACCTATTGGTGTAGAATTCTTGACCTGGTTATTCTTCTTTAGGCTTAAGATTGGGGTACATGCTAAAACTGTATAACATTTAGTCAAGGATAGATCCCTGGGCTTCCATACTTGATGCCTACTGATAGGTTACTATTTAACTGCTAATCACTATTCTTTGTGTCCTCTCATTTAATCAGGTCTTAATCTACTATACTGTCATATCACCTTGCCCATTTCTCTCCATCTTTCATACAAGTACTTTGAGAGGCTGAATTAATGCCTAGTTAAAATAAAAGCATTATGGCTAATGAGAAAAATTATTATATCTCTCTCATATTATTGACTAATTACTATTGGAGGGATTCAGGATTTTTTACTGTCCTCTTTCCTCAATCTCTACTGGGACAAATCAGCATTGGTAGAATACAGCTGATGATGAGATTGTATTTTTAACATTCTCCTCAATCTTGTTCAACTCACTCCCAAGTGAGAAAGCCTAATTCCAATTAAAGAGTAAAAAGAATCTGATTTAGGTAAATTCCTTTCATTGTATTCTATTCAGACAAGCTTGAGGAGAGGTAGATTCCTCTCAAGCTGGGAGTGGTCTAGGTAGTGATAATTAGGAGTGGTATACTCAAGGTCACTTTCCCCCCCTCCCTCATTAGAGTAGGTTTACCCCTCATTATAATATTTGTTCTCTTATTGTTAACCACAGTTTATTGCCACCTGTTAGGAACTCTTTCAAGCATATGTGTCAAAAGACAAAAGACATAAGTGTCAAAAGACCTCGGGAAGGGTCTTTTGGTTTATGAGAGATAGCCAAATAACCATCCTTTCATTAATAATTTGCTGGCTATAATTGGTAGAATTATTAATTATCCAGAAACTAAGTGTGTCAAACTTTTTATATGTCATACTACTAACTTAATCTCAAATTCTCAAGACTGACCATATCTAAACAGTATCAGGGTGATCAGACAGTAGTGGATGCAAATATAGTTAGCAAGATTGATTTCTGGACTAAAGTAAGTTCAGTGGAGTCAGCTTAGTATAGTAGATAAAGTTATTCACACAGTGGCTATGTTGAGGTTTAAGGTTAGAGTGTGCAAGAACCCAAAATACCAACACGTGGGGTCCTGCCAAATGAATATGACTCAAATCTTCTCTCAGCCAAAGAAAATCAAAGTTTATTAAAAGTTCACCATAATGGGTAGACTCTTAAGGAGCCTCAGTTTCTGTCATGCTTGTACTGGACAAGCATCCAGGAACATCAGACACAAGAGTGAGTCTGCACTAGATCATTTCTCTGGCCTTCTCTGTTCTCATGGAGGCAAGATGGGGTCTTATATACAGAAAGTTGTGGGAGGAATCGAGGAGTGGTCTACAGGAGGAGTTTGGGGATGGTCTTCAGAAGGCATAAAATGAGGTCAGCCTTAAATGGTGAGAGATTAAGGGTGGGAAGCAGCTGGAGGCTACCTGGGGCCTGGACAATGGGAGGCAAGGCTAGTTTAAGGGTATATAGATTTTGGGAGGATCAAGGGTGGGAAGTAGCTGGGCAAAGTATGATTAGGCTAGTAACAGATTTTGACCAAGATACATTGAAAGGCTTATGGTCTCAGGCAAATGCCTCATCAAATGGGAAGATTCAGTCAGATTTCAAGGGGGTGTAAAGCCAAGCACCAGCAGATTCCCAAAAGAATGCTACTGTGAACAATTTTTAAGATTCAGATGACATGGTAATAGTGAACACTCTGTTTATTCCATTACAGATCAAGGTTCAGTACAATCTTCACAATATAATATTCTTAATATTACATCTTGTCACAGAAAGTCACAATATAGTGTTCATAACAGCTAAAAATTAGAATGGCCTCACAGTTTTCACTACAGTGGCCATACTATTTAGAACAAGAAAAAAAAAGAAGAATCACCTGGTTTCCCTAAGGGGAAACCCTTCTCACTTAAAGATTCAATCAATCAGTTCACAATATACCAATCTTCCACTCATGGAGCAACCATTAACTTAATCAGTCACTCATCTAGAAGTCAGTCACTAAGCTAGATTCCCAATTACTAAATATCATTAGTCTCTAATACAATCCTTAGAAAACCATACAAACTTTCCACCCCTTGGTTTCCAGTAAACCTCAGTCTTATCCAAGGGGAGGCCTTTTCTTCATCTTGACTCTGGGAGATCTCTCTGATTCCCTGGATCCCCTTCCATGGTTCCAGCTCCCTCCTAATCTGCCGAACAGTCACCTGGATTCAGAAGCAGACAGCTGCCAGGTTCTCATCCAGTCCTCAGAGGTAGACAGCTCCCAGGTCCTTGACTAGTCTTCAGGGCAATCCCTGGCATGCACTGAAGTTCACAGAGTTCAGCACATCTCAAACCCTTCACCACTTCTCTTGCC
>CM053600.1:3060508-3083437 GCA_028646575.1 Pseudocheirus occidentalis
CTCTCTCTCTCTCTCTCTCTCTCTCTCTCTCTCTCTCTCTCTCTCTCTCTCTCTCTCTCTCTCTCTCTCTCTCTCTCTCTCTCTCTCTCTCTTTCTCTCTTTCTCTCTCAGCTGGCTTTTGGTCTCCATGAATCTTCCTTCACAAGGAGCAATATTCCAATCCTGTCTCTCTGTCTCTAGAATTCTTCTTTATATACAGCACTGGCTTCCTCTCTTAGCCAATAGCCTTCTTCCACATCAACAGGGGAGTTCATGCCTTCTCAACAATGGACAGGGTTCACACCTTCCATACTTAACCCTAAGTTAGTAGGCGCTAAGTATCTCATAAACTGATTACTATTACAGGGGGTTCCCAAAGCCTGTACCTCATCAGCTAGAGTCATAGACTAAGAGTCAGAAGAAACCCAGGTAATTACATAACACTAAGAAAATCATTTGATTTCATCTACCCTAAGAACAACAGATAACATGGTTGTAATACCTAGTTCACAAAGTTGTTGTGAAGAACAAATGAGAGATATATGAAGCATTTTTTACTGTTTTTTTCAGTGACTTGTAAAAATGATTTTTAACATTCATTTTTTTAAATGTTGATTTCAAAGGAGTAGAAACAGGACTTCCATTCTGCTTGGGCTTCCACCTCCACCAATACATGTACAAATAACTCTAAACAAACTTTAGAGCTACAGAACCCACAAAGTGACAGAGAGAAACAAATCTACCACTGAATGAAGCCCTGCAGGCTGACAAGAAGGGTCCATCACAGCAAGCTGGTAGCCTGAGCCATGGTTTTAGCCCCAGGGTGGCCCCAACAAGCAGGCTGGAGCAGATTTCACAAGAGTAAATCACCACCAGCTGTAGCAGTTTCCAGACTTCTCAATCCACAAAAGAGAAAGACAAAGTAAAAGGTCAATGTGGAACTTTGCTTAAACAGGGGGAGGGTGGTCCAGCTGCTATTCCCAGAGTAAGGAGTGGAGGAGACATGGTGACTAAAGCCTCTGCCACATGGCTGCTTCCAGAGCTCCTGGCCTGCAGATTATAGGGGGACCAAGTGACCATTTAGAGGGTAATCACTCTTGTTTTGACCTGTTTGGATCCAGACCACAGTTTTGCGTGGTTTTCATTGGGTGTGTGACCAGTGAGCCAGAGCATGGAGAGGTGCAGAGAGGGTGCACATCTAATAGCTCTGGCAGCTGCCAAAAAAAAGGATTTGGGACATACCTCTCTCCATTTTGGAAGCAGAGATCTACTGTTGCAAAGAGCTCAAAAGTCAAATAATTGACTGCCAATATGAGCAAGGAATGAAAGCACAAATGGTAGAATCCTTTTGGGGGAACAAAAGGGATCAAGGCATAAAGCAGGAAGAAGACAGCAAAGTCAGAACTACTGAATCAAAAGCATCCAAGAAAAATATGAATTGGTTACAGGCAATGGAGGAACTCAAGAAGGATTTTTAAAATCACATAAGAGAAATAGAGGAAAAAATGGGAAGAAAAATGAGAATGATGGAAGAAAATCATGAAAAGCAAGTCAACAGCATGCTAAAGGATACCAAAAAAAATACTGAAGAAAATAACACCTTAAAAAATAAACTAACTGAAATGGTAAAAGAGGCCCAAAATGCCAATGGGGAGAAGAATGCCTGAAAAAGCTGAATTTGCCAGATAGAAAAGGCATTTCAAAAACTCACTGAAGAGAATAATTCCTTCAGAATTAGATTGGAGCAAATGGAAGCTAATAACTTTATGAGAAATCAAGATACTATGAAACAGATCCAAACAAATGAAAAAGTAGAAAGCAGTGTGAAATATCTCATTGGAACAACCACTGACCTGGAAAATAGATCCAGGAGAGATCATTTTAAAATTATTAGACTACCTGAAAGCCTTGATCACAAAAAGGGTCTGGACACCATCTTTCAAGAAATTATCAAGCAAAACTGACCTCATATTTTAGAACCAGAGGGCAAAATAGAAATCCAAAGAATTCACCAATCTCCCTTTGAAAAAGGTCCCTAAGATAAAATTCCTAGGAATATTATAGCCAAATTCTGGAATTCCCAGGTCAAGGAGAAACTACTGAAAGAAGTCAGGAAGAAACAACTTGAGTATTGTGGAAACACAATCAGGATAACACAACACCTAGCAACTTCTACATTAAGGAATCAAAGGGCTTGGAATATAATATTCTAGAGGTCAAAGGAGCTAGGACTAAAACCAAGAATCACCTACCCAGCAAAATTGAGCATAATGCTACAGGGAAAAATAAGGTCATTCCATGACATAGAGGACCTTCAAGTATTCTTGATGAAAAAACCAGAGCTGAAAAGAATATTTGACTTTCAAATACAAGAAGCAAGAGAAGGATGAGATGTTAAACAGGAAAAAGAAATCATAAGGAACTTATTAAAGTTGAACTATTTACATTCCTACATGGAAAAATGATCATTGTAACTCATAAGACTTTTCTCAGTATGAGAATAGCTGATGGGAATATACATGTATATGTATATGTATATGTGTGTGTATGTGTATGTATGTATATATGTATTGTGTATATGTATACACATACATATACATATATATTTATGTATGTGTGTTTATGAGATTGTATGTATGTAAATATATATGTGAGTGTGGGCATTTGTATGTTCATGTATACATAGACAGAGGGCAGAGGATGAGTTAAATAGGAAGGGATGGTATCTAAAAAATAAAATTAAGAGGTGAGAGGAATTTATTGGGAGAAGAAAGGGAGTAATAGATTAGGGTAAATTATATAAAAGAGGTGAGAGAAAACTTTTACAATGGAGGGGAAGAGCAGGAAGGTGAAAGGTAATGGGAGGACATGATTCTCATTGAACTTGGCCTAAGGAGGGAATAACATACACATACCAATTGGGTATCTTACACTACAGGAAAATAGCAGGGTAGGAGATAAGAGGGGGGAAGATAGAAGGGAGGGCAGATTGGAGGAGAGGGTAGTTAGAAGCAAACATTTTTGAAAAGGAATAGAGTTGAAGGAGAAAACAGAATAAGTGGGGGGCTGGATTGGATGGAAGGAAATATAGTTAGTCTTCCACAATGTAACTACTATGGAAATGATGTGGGTAACTACACATGGACAATTTATATTGGATTGCATGTCTTCCCAGTGGTGGTGGGTGAGGATGGAAGATGGGGGAAAAATCTGGAGCTCAAAGTTTTAAAAGCAAATGTTTAAAAATTGTTTTGTATGTGCAACTGGGAAATAAGACATACAGGTACTGGGATATAGAAACCCATCTGGCCCTACTAGAAAGTTAGGGAGGTGAAGGGGGAGGATATAACAGAGAACAGATTGGGGGAGGGGTATTCAGCAGACTTGCTATTTTGGGGTGGGGGAAGGGAAAAGATGCATAGAGAAAAAGTTGTAACAAAATCTTGTGGAAAAAAATGTTGAAAACTAAAAATAAATCAATTAAAACATAACAACTTTTGATTTCCAGATTCTCTCCCTCTCCTCCTCCCTTGCTGAGGTCACAAGCAATTCGACATAGGTTATACAAATATGCGTACGTTATACATGCATATGGAGTCATGGACTACATATTTCCCTATTAGTCATGTTGTGAAAGAAAAGTGATTGACCAAAAATAGAATTTTTAAGTTTAAAAACCCTTCCATTTGCATTCAGACTTCATCACTTCTTCCTCTGGAAGTGGAAAACATTTTTTCCTCATAAGTACTTCAAACTTGTCTAGGATCTGTGCATTGCAGAGAATAGCTATGTCATTCACAGTTGATTATTATATGATATTGTCATTACTGTGTACAATGTTCTTCTGGTTCTACTCACTTCACTTTACATCAGATCACGTAAGTCTTTCCAGGTATTTCTGAAAACATGCTGCTTGTCATTATTATAGCATAATAATATTCCATCACAATCATATGCCACAATTTCTTTAGCCATTCCCCATTGATGGGCATCCCCTCAATTTCCAAACCTTTGCCACCACAAAAAGAGCTGCTATAAATATTTTTGTAGATATATTTATATGTTTGTATATATATATGCATATATATATTAATATTAATCTCTTTGTGATATAAAACTTGTAGTGGCATTGCTGGGTCAAAAGGCATGCACAATTTTATTGTCCTTTGGGCATAGTCCAAATTACTCTCCAGAATGGTTAGATCAGTTCACAATTCCAACAACGCATTCGTGTCACAATTTTTTTACATCCCCTCCAAAGTCATTTACAATTTTCATTTTCTTTCACGTGAGCCAATCTGATAGGTGTGAGATGGTGCCTCAAAGTTGTTTTAATTTGAATTTCTCTATTCAATAGTAACTTAGAGCATTTGGTCATATGACTATAGACAGCTTTGATTTCATTATCTGAAAATTATCTGTTTATATCCTTTGATAATTTACTATTTGGGAATGACTTGTATTCTTATAAATGTGACTCAGTTCTTTATATATCTGAGAAATTGAGGCCTTTATCAAAGAAACTTGCCATAAAAAGTTTTTATTTAAAAACTATTTTTAAAAGTTGTGTATTTAATCTACTTCACTGATCTACCACTCTATGTCTTGAGCAGTACCTGGTTATTGTAATGATTACTGTTTTATAATACAGATTGATATCTAATACAGCTAGTCCACTTTTCTGTGTGAAGCATTTTCTAAGCTATATGTATATATATATATATATATATATATGTATATATATATATACACATATATGCTTTGGTTTTAGACATAATTTTATTCATCTAAGAAATGTTCAGTGAAGAAGTTGCTTCTAACAATGCAGATTAACAGCTGTTCTGCAAATTGAAGTCTTAGACAGTTGCTGGGAGCAATGAGATAAAGTGACTTCCCAAAGTCATACAGTCCCCAGAGCCAGTGCTTGTACACAGGTCTGCTGGATTTCAAAAGCTGAGAACTGATTTATACAGTGCCTCTACTCTATGGTTAACATGCCTTCTAAAAGTGAGCCATTGTCTCACTTTTATATGTGAAGTAACAATGATACCATTGGCCTACTATCAGTAAAATGTTCATTTTGAATTATTTTTTTTTTACATAGGTGACAATTAGTTTGCACTGAAATAACCGCAGACTCAGGACTGATTCCACTTGTGAACACCACCATGCATTTCCTTTCTGAAGTAAGGTCCTCAATAGCCTACGACCAGAGGATCTGTACTTCATCTGCATTAGACCACTATGTTTTAATTTCTTGAGTTAATCATCTAATGGGAATGAATAAATGAAAGGATAAAAACTGAAAGAATAATAAAGACCAATATTTCTTATTCTCACAACAGCAGAACAGGATAGACATTGAGGGTGTGGGAAGGGGAAAGAAGCAATATCATCAGAAAAATCTCAAATGGGACTGGAAATCATAGAATTTGTCATTTAAAATGAAAAAAGAAAGACCTCTCAATATATTTTAAACTGAACTCATTATTTTTTCCCCTAAACCCTGCCCCCCCTCCTCACTTCCCTAAATCTAACAAAGGCATAATCATCCTCCCAGCATCACAGGCTCACACATTCTGAATTATCCAGGAATCCTCACTCTCCCTCATTCTGTATATCCAATCTGTTATCAAACCTTGCCTTCAAAACAGCTCTTTAACACACTTTTATCATCATCATCTCTTGCCTATATTCCTGTGTGGGCACATTATCTGTTCTGGCTGCCTCAATTCTCTCCCCGTCACAAGCCATCCTACAAACAGTTGCCAAAATAATTTTCTTTAAGCCAAATCTGATCATGTGACTTTCCAACTCAACCAACTGCAGTAGCTCCCTGTTGCTTCTGGGATAAAATGAAATCTTTTCTATTTAGGTTTTAAAGTCCTTTACAACCTGCTTTGAGCCTAGCTTTCCAGCTCCATTGGACTCACTCCTCCCACATTCTGCAATCCAGCCACTCTGGCCTTCTTTCTGTTTCTCACACACAGTAGTCCATCTCTTCTCTTGTCTTTGCATGGGTCATTCTCCATGACTGGACTGTATTCTCTCTTTACCTCTGCCTCATAAGAGTCCCTTTCTTTCAATAAGAAGCTTAGATACCATTTCTGCATGAAGCCTTTCTTGATCCCTCTAACTGCTAGTGTCTTCCCTCTCACATTGTTTTCAACCATGTTCAACATATTTGTATTTATTAATTTTATATTTATCGCTTGTATGTATTTTATATGCATACTTTTTCTCTCTTTCATTAGAACATAAGTTCACTAAGAACAGGGATCATTTCATTGTTTCATACTTTGCCTTATGTCCTCAGTCCCTAGCAGAGTGACTAGCATATAAAAGGCACTTCAAAAAGGATTGATTGCAAACATAGTGAAACCAATACTGCACCAAAGTAATCAGGCATGGCTGCTGATTCAAAAATAAAAGCAAAAATGTGTGGATAGAGGACATTGACCTTGCCCTCCTCCACCCACAATTTATTCTGACCCAAATACATTTTCAGCTAAGCCAGAGAGTATCTTGGGAATATATATGCCTGATTCAACCCTAAGTTGCAGAGTTATTTGTTTAAAAAAAAATAGACTAGTCTTTGCTTTTATATGCATCAATAAGGAAATACCTAAACTTACTCTGGGGACATCAGCCTGGATTTTATTACCTAGTGTTTACAACTAATGAATTTTTAGTCTACCCTTATCAAGGACAAAATCCAGTGACTAACATCCGGAAGCTAAAATAACTTACTTGACCTTCAAGAGATGACCTCAGGAAACAGGAACTGGGAGTATGTAAGTAATGTGTGGCAGAAGTGCTGTTAAGATTGAATGAGATAAAGAGACAATTGGGGTCTCATATCTAAAATATATAAAGAGCTTTGTCAAATCTATTAGAATATGAGTCATTAATAATAATTAATAATAATAATTAGCAATATATAATAATATATTGTATATGTATTATAATATATAATTACAAATAATTATGTATTATATGTAATTTTATATTATATTATAATTTATATATAATGTATATTATAAATTATATTAGATATAATTAATATAATATATTAATATATGATTGACATATTAATTATCCCCAATTAATAAATGATCAAAGGATATCAACAGGCAGTTTCCTGATGAAGAAATGAAAACAATTTATAGTTATATGAAAAATGCTCTGTATCATAATTAAAACAATCTTGAGGTATCATTTGACATTTACCAGGCTGGATAAAATGATTGAAGGGGAAAGTGACCAATATTGGAGATGGTGTGGAAAAATTGGGACACTGATTCATTGTTGCCACATGGAATCGTGAACTGATATAACCATTTTGGAAAGCAATCTAGAATAATGCCCAAAAAGTTACTAAACTACCTTTGACCCAGCAATACTACCACTTTGTCTGTTTCCAGAAATGATTAGGGGAAAAGGAAAAGAACTTATATGTTCTAAAATGTTTATAGCAGCCCTCTTTGAGGCAGCAAAGAACTAGAAATTGCAGGGATATCCATCAGTTGGGGAATGACTGAACAAGCTGTGGTATGTGAGTGTGATGGAATGATCTTAGAACAACATGGAGACTTGCATGAAATAATAAAGACTGTAATAAAGAGAACCTAAAAAATGCTACATACAGGAACAGCAATGTTTTAAGAACAACTTTGAGTGAATAAATTATTTTGACTGTAATAAACACCCAAATTAATTATAAAGGACACGTTAAGAAAGATGCTAACTGCATCCAGAGAAAGAACTAATAAACATAAGTATATGTAGAATAATTTTACATACACATACACACACATTCCTGCTTGTGTCTAATGAGAGCCATGGGGGGTGGAAGGGGTAGAGAAGAAAAAAAAGGGAAGAAAAATGTCTATTTTTTTTTATATATTTGAAAGGAATAGCAAGTAGTACATAGTAGAGTTGCAGTTTCATGTGCAATCTTTTTTTATTGTACTATGCTATGAAGATGCCTGTTTTATTCCATAAATTACAATTAATTTTTTTTAAACACTGAGTGAAACGAGGACAGATACATCTTTTCTGTGACGACTAACTTTGATAGACTGGGCTCCTCTCAGCAGTTCCAAAAGCCTCATGATGGAAAGGGCTGCCCACATCCAGAGAAAGAGCTGCGGAGTCTGAATGCGGACCAAAGCAAACTACTTTCTCTCTTTTTGTGTTTTGTTTTGTTCCTTCTTTCTGTTTACTCCATTGGTTATAATTCTTCTTTACAACGTGACTAATGTTTAATGTGAAGGTATTTGTAGAACCGATATGGATCGTGTGTTGGGGGGGGAGGGGGAAAGGAGGAAATGGAGAAGAAAATTTGGAACTGAAGGGGTTGTGGATATTGTGGATGAACTGAATTTTGTAAACTTTTAGTTTACAAATTAGTACATAATTTTTCTAAAAAAAGAAAAAAGGCTGAGTGAGATGAATGAAAAGTCCTTCACAAACTCTAAAGTGTTATTAAAATATTGCTATCCAGTGTTTGACAAGTTATGCGATTTCTGCTTCTCAGAAGGCCAATGAGATTCAACCAACAGCATATGAGAGAGTCGTAGGTTCCACCATTCTAAAGTACAGGAAGGTTGAAGAGAGGCAGGAGAGAAAACGTTCCACCAAGCACCTTCACGCCTCTCCCTCTGCCTTTCCGCATAACTTTTCCTGTTCTGTCAGACCCAACCCTACTTCTCCCTCCCTAGGGGTGTGTCAAAAGGTAGAGGAAGGCCCTTTCTCTCAGCCCCACACGTAGGAAAGAACAAAGTCCTGGAACACATCCCAGAAAGCTCTAATCACCCTGTAAAAGCAGCAGCACCTGCAGCGGTAGCAGCAAGAGAAAGTGTTGGGGCTACTTACGGGACAGCAGTTAGACACTGGACCCTAGAAGATGAGATCGGGGTCTATTAGTGAGCGTGAGTCTCCTCATAATTTTTTTTCCTCCCCCTGAACATTGCTTCCTCTCCTGCCAAATGGAAGAGGAAAAAAAGAGGGAGAAAGGGGAGGAGAGAAGAAAAGAGAGCAAGAGTAAGTAGAGGAGAGGGAGGGGCAGAGAGAAGAAAAAGGAATGAGAGAGGGAAAGGGAATGGGGAGGGAAGGAGGCGGGAGGAGGAGACCAGAGAGAGAAAAACTAGAGCTAGAGAAAAGGAAGAGAAGGAGGGGACAGGAGAGTAAGAAAAGAGAGCTGGACAGGGTGGATAATCTGGTTGGGCTGCTCCCACACGAGCGGGGGGGTGGGGGGGGAACCTTCCCTCCTCCCATAGTAGTTCCAACCCCACTCTCAGAAGGGGGATGGTGGTAGATGGGACTTAGGAATTGTGGTGTTTAAACTACATGGTCTTGGACTTTATGCATGGTTGATGTACTTTAGGAAAGGGATGGGAGTGGGGACAGTGGGGACAGGGGATGGGAGCAGTGAAAGATGTCAGAGTAGTTTAGCATTTTCTAAGCTCTAACAAGACAAAAATATTATTTCTGTACTCCTTCACAGCCTTTAGTCTTTTCCATTTTAGTGGTTGAATATTGTCTCCCTACCCCCAGCAGGAATGGTAGGTAGGACAAGGATGAGGGGAGAGGGTTTAACACAATGACAATCTTTTAGCAAGAATAACATTTGCCTTGAAAATAGCAAGCAAGAAAGTAGGTGCTCAGCACTGGTGAATCAGAAAGAAATGATTCATAATTCTTCGTAATTCTTCTCAGCTCTATTCACTGCACCACCTAGCCACCCCAAGAGTCCATCAGCTTTTGATCAGGAAGCAAGTAGCATGTGTCATCATTAGTTCTCTGTAATTATGGTTGATCATTGTTTTGATCAGAGGTTCTAAATTTTTCCAAAATGATTGTCTTTAGAATGTTGCTACTGTATAAATTGTTGTCCTTGCTCTGCTCACTTCACTTTGCATTAATCATACAAGTCTTGTCAGGTCTCTCTACAATCATCCTCAGTATTCCATCATACTTATATGCTACGACTTAATCAGCAACTCCCTAATTTATAAGAATGCCCTTTCAGATTCCCATTCTTTGCTACCTCAAAAAAGAACTATTATAAATGTTTTTTTATCTTCAGTTAGAATTTATTTTGCTTACGACTAATCCCTCTCTTAATCTAAACGCTGTATTCCCCTTTCTGCTTCTTTTCACCTCTTGTTTCCCTGTAAAGTGAAAAACATCTCTATACCCTACCATACATTCTTCCCCCTGCCTTGACAAATTCAGATGAGAACAAAGATCAGGTGTCACTCACTCACCCCACCACTCCTTCCTTCTGATTTGTAAATATTGTTGAAAACCACAAAGTGAGATAATTTGCCTCAGCCTTTCCCTCTGTGTCTTTTTGCCTCAGTGTCGGAGTCCATCAACTTAGTGTCTCTTTACCTCTCTTTTTGTCAGTTTATTTTTTCATATCATGAAAAGAGAATCTCTCCAAGGCTTTCTGATTCATTTGAGTCTATATGACCACCATATGATGATAGTGTTCTGAGAGGATACATGTATCATCTCTCTATTTAAAATTATACATAGTTTAATCTCGTTTAGTCTCTTATGACTGTTTGCTTCTGTATCCCTTTGTGTATTTCTCTTGACTCCTTTGTATTTCAAAATGTCCATGTGGTTCTACTCTTTTCAGTAAGAATGCTTAGAAGTTCTCTATTCCATTAAAAGACTAATTTTTGCCTTTTAGATTTATAATCACTTTTTCTGGTTAAATTGTTATTGGTTATAAGGTTTTTTTGCCTTCTGAGATATTGTATTGGAATATTAGAACCAATTTCTGTTTAGTGATGGGTGCTGGATCACCTCTGTGTACCAGACTGTAGCTTCTTGGTTCTTTTTTTTATGACTATTATCAGTGTTGCTTCCTTGAACAGAAAATTCTGCATTTTTGCTGTAATGTTGCAGGGAGTATTCATTTTGGAGTCTTTTCAGGAGGTGATCAGTGGACTCTTTGTATTCCCATTTTGTCTTCTGATTGTAAGAAATTCCAGAAGGTTTTATTTTATGATTTATTGAAATATGATGTCTAGGTTCTTTTCTTTATGACCAAGGCTTTCAGTTATCCAGTGACTCTGACACCATCTCTTCTAAATATATTTTCCAGGTCAGTTGTTTTTTGTGAGATAGCTTATGTTTTCTTTGTTGGGTTTTTTTCAGTCTATTGACTTTATTTTAACATGTCTTATCATATAGAACCAGTATCTTGTTTGGTCCTTTCTAATTTTCTAGGGTTTTATTGTTCACGTAAGGTTTTATACCTCTTGTGTGAAGATATTAATTCTCTTTCCAAATCTTTCTAACCATAGCTTATTTCATTTCCAAGTTTCCTCTGGTGATTACATTTCATTTGTTAATTTTTTTAAAACTCTTGTGTCATCTCTTGCAGGAATTTTAGTTGAATGTGCCCAAGCTTTGTTTTTCTTTGAGAACTTGTACATTTCCTTCTCTTCAATGTGTCTTGAATGTCCCTGTCATCACAATAGCATTTTATAATGGAGTTCTATTTTGTTTGCTTCTTTCTCCAACCTACTTCATGATTTTGGACTATGTTTATGCAGGGCTCTTGACACTTCTGGTGGGGATATGTAGGCTAACCTTGAGTACTCTAGGTTCCTGGTGCTTTTTTCTTAAGATACTGAGTGTTTTTTTCTAAGAACTTTGGGACACCTCAGGCTTGGGATCTACAAGGAGTTATTATCTTCTTTAAGTTTTTGGATCTCTTTTTCCAATTTTTTTCCCATAAGTTTCTTGATATTCTTGCATTATTCATTTTTTCCTAATTTTTCCTCAACCTCTCTTATTAGATTTTTTAAATTCCTTTTTAAACTCTTCTAAGAACTCTTTTGGGGCTTGTGGCTATTTAACATTTTTCTTTGAATTAAAAGTAACTTTTTTAAAAAAAAATTTCACCATCTTTTTCTGAGTTTGAAGAGAGATCTTCTCTCCCTATAGTAGCTATCCATGGCTGAGTTCTTTTTCTTTTGCTTACTCACTTTTACTGGCTTTCTTGGCTTTTAAATTTGTATTATAGTCAGTCTCTAATCCCTGAGTGTGGGGAAGAATATTCTCACTCAGGATTCAGGCTTTTCATTCTGTTGTTTTCTGAGCTCTATCTTGGGGCCTGACTTTAGATACTTGTTTCTGCCCCTCAGCCACTGCCAGAATACCCAGCAATATAGTCAGGTCCTTCCCACAGCTACCAACTTCAACTCTCTCCTCTACCCTAGACCCAAAACGGGGTACTCTACTTTCCTGTGAATGATCATAGCCAATAGGGTCCCCACCTCTCTGCTACCATACTCACCAATGTTTGCTTATCCCTTCCTGACAGCAACAGCCTGGGACTGCATCTGGCCAGTACAACAGGGTCCAACAACCTTCCATCTTTCCCTGGTCAGCCATCCAACTCCCACACTAACTGTGAGCAAAAGTTCTTGAAGCTGAGGCTGCTACCCAACACACCCACCCCCAGGGCTTATTATTTGTTGATTTAGTAGTATTTTCCTGAAGGTACCTGTACTTAAAACAGGTCAGACAATCACCTTGGAAGGTTGAGTCTTTCCTGAGGTCCTCCCAGATTTTCTTAGAAGGACAACTGCTTTACGCCAACTTTTAATTAGTTCTGCCACTTAACATTTACATTTAGATATTATTTAAATTATTTATGAAGGAATTTAAGTGAGCCAAGTACTTTCCTGTCTTATTCTACAATCTTCCCAGAATCCTCCAATGCTTGATAATGGGGGAGGGAGGGGAGAAAGGAAAGGAAATTAAGATATAATACTCTGAGCTAAGTGGGGCACTCTGTGAAATGAGAAGAATGACCTATTTGAGGTTAACTGCAATCAGAGACTGAAAAGGTTAATATACAGATTCATGGAGTGAATATTAAAGGAGAACCAGCTGATTGATAGTATTAGAAGGCAGATATCAGAGCACCAGTGAGGAGGTAAAGCACATATCTACATTGACATTACTTCTCTAGCAAGCCCCTCCCAAATCTTCCTTACAACTATGGCTAGAGAGAAGAATTCTTAATTAAAAAGGGATGAAGGGGATCACAAAAGGTGAAATAGATCATCTTATTTACATAAAATTGCAGCTTCTGAAGGATTTTGTTAAGATTCTTAATTTTGTTAAGGTTATTTGATGCTAGATTTCATTTCCTCTTTTAATAGGGCTCCTAGACTACAAGGTTATAATTTTTTATTTTATTTTTAATTTATGGAATAAAACAAGCACTTCCATAACATAGTACAATAAAAAGATGATTGTACATAAAACTGCAAATGTATAATGTATAACTTGGTATTCTCTTCAAATATATAACAAAATTATCTTGGAAATTCTTATTTTTTCTTCCATTTCCCGCTCCCTACACTAGAGATCACTATCATTACGCATAAATAACTCTATGTGCATGTGTGTGTGTGTGTGTGTGTGCAAAATTATTCTATACATACTTCTGTTTATCAGTTCTTTCTCTGAATGCAGATAGCATCTTTCTTCTTTTGTCTTTTAGATTTAATTTGGGTATTTATAATAGTCAAAATGACTTATTCACTCAAGTTGTTCTTAAAATAATATTGCTGTTACTGTATACAATGTTCACTTGGTTTTGCTCATTTCACTCTTCATTATTTCATTCAAGTCTTCCATGCCTTTCTAAAATTAATAAGCTCATCATTTCTTAAATTACAGTAGTATCCCATCACTATCATATACCACAACTTGTTTAGCCATTCCCCAATTGATGGGCATTCTCTCAATTTCCAGTTTTTTACCACCAAAAAGAGAGCTTCTAAAAACATTTTACAACATAAAGGTTCTTTTCCTTTTTCCCTAATCATTTTTGGAAATAGACCAAGTAGTAGTATTGCTGGATCAAAGGATACATAAGCAGCTAATAACTCTTTAGGCATAATTCCAGATTGCTCTCAAAAATGGTTGGATCAGTTCACAATTCCACCAACAATGAATTAGTGTCCCAATTTTTCACATCCTCTCCAACATTTTTCATTTTCTCTTTCTATCATTTTAGCCAAACTGATAGGTGTAAAATGATATTTCAAGGTTGTTTTAATCTTCATTTCTCTAATCAATAATGTTTTAGAATATTTTACATGATTATGAAATGCTTTGATTTCTTCATTGGAAAATTGCCTATTCACATCCTTTGACCGTTTATCAATTGGTGAATGACTCATATTTTTATATATTTGACAAAGTTCTTTATATATTTGAGATATGAGGTCTTTATCTGATAAACAATCTATGAAAAAGTTTCCCACTTTTCTGCTTTCCTTCTAACCCTGGCTATACTGATTTTATTTGTACAAAACCTTTTCAACTCAGTGTAATCAAAATTATCCATTTTATACCCGATTTTTCACTCCCTCTCTTTCATTTATTCATAAATTATTTACCTATCCATAAGTCTGATAAGTAATGTGTTTCATATTCTTCTAATTTTTCTGTAAAATATCTCTTTACATGTAAGTCATGTATCCATTTTGACCTTATCTTAGTAAATGGTGTGAGATATTGGTCCATGCCCAATTTCTGTCATGCTATCTTCTAGTTTTCCCCAACATTTTTACAAATAAGGAATTATTATCCCCCAAATATTGTCTTTACATTTGTCAAATAGAAGGGTGTTGTATCTATTTGCTGCTATAAATTCTATGTCTACTCTATGCCATTGTTCTACCTTCCTATTTCTTAGCCAGTAACAGTTTTGATAATTACTGCCATATAATATAGTTTAATGCCAGTGTATTTCTAATCCTGTAAAGCATATGAGAATGTCCCATCCATATAAACAACATGTGGTCATGTGGGCTAGGTGTTATTATAGTTAGGTGAATTCAGAATTTGTTGAGTGACCAAATTCAGAGTAGCCAATTAATGGGCTGTTTCATATTAACCTTATTAAATTAATAGATGAGAACGATGGCTAAAACATGAATAATAATTAAGATTTTTTAAAACTCCATAGGTTAGAACAATGAACTTCATGTAATAAGTAAAATAATGTGGAAGGAATAAGGTTATTTATTTTAGTTCAAAAAATGAACTTCACAAATACATAGTGAAGGAGACATCGGTAGACAAAAGTTCATGTGAAAAAGATCTCAGGAGTTATAGATCTACAAGCTCAAAAAGGTCATTTGGCAGCAAAAATCCATATTAACTTGAGGCTAGTAGGGTCATGCCATTCCCAGAGAATTGTTCTAATTCAGGATTCCAACACCTTAGAAAAAACACAAAGAAAATGGACAATGTCCAAAAGGAAAAAAGAAAAAGAAAACTGGAGATAATGTCATATGGGAATAATTTGAAGGAATTAGGAAAGTTTAGCCTGGAGAATAGTTGGGATTTGGATATGATGATATTTAAAGGACTGTGATGTTAAAAACAATGGAGGGCTTACTCTCACTGAATTTGGCTTAGGGAAGGAATGACATAGACTCTCAATTGGATATCTTGCCCTACAGGAAAGTGAAGGAGAAGGTATGGGAGGGGGGATAATGGAGGGTAGGGTAGGTGGAGGGGAGGGTTGTTAGAAGCACACACTTCTGTAAATGGACAGGAACAAAGTAGAGAATAGAGTATGTGGGGGGTGGGATAGGAAGGAGGGACATATAGTCAGTCTTTCACAATATGTCCATTGTGGAGATGTTCTGCATAACTCCATATGTACAGCCTGTATTGAATTGCTTGTCTTTCCAGTGGGGATGGGTGATGAGGGAGGAAGGGGAAGAATCTAGAATTTAAAGTTCTAAAATCAAACGTTAAAAACATTTATTATTATTATTATTAATTACTAACATGCAATTGGGAAATAAGATATACAGGCAACTGGGATAGGGAGAGCCATCCTGCCCTACCAGAAAGTCAGAGGGATCAAGGGGGAGGAAATAGGAGAGAGAAGACTGGGGGAGGGGGTATACAGTGGGATCACTGTTTTGGGGGGAGTAGGGGAAAGATGGGGAAAAAATTTGTAACTGAAAATCTTGTGGAAATGAAAGATGTAAACTAAAAATAAACAAAAGTTAATATAAAAAACAATGGGGGGGAGCAGGGTGAGTTGAAGACAGACAAGTTTTACTTTTTATGTAAGGAAAAACTCACAATTCGAGCTATCTAAAGTCTACTTTAAGAGGTAGTTCAAGTGGAGGCTAAATGACCACTTATTGGGTCCTCTATAGAGGATACCTCTTCAAGTGTGGATTATATTAAATGGTGTCTGAGGTCCCTTCTAGTTCTGATGCTGTGCTCTCTAATAATAGTTCTCATGTGTATATAGTAGCTTCCAATTCATAAAGCATTTTCCCATTGTGCACCTATGGAGTATGTATTGCACATTATCCTTATTTTAATCATGCAAATTGATATCTCCAGTGTTTCTTCTGAGATACTTCTAGGTTCTGAATCATTGGACAAATTCATTTTTTAGAGTAGGGAAGTATATTTCAATATGCTTCAATTCTCATACAATACAGTTGGCTTGAAAATGAACACTTTATTCAGCAAACATAATTATAATATTTTAGAGAGCACCCAATTTGACATCTCTTGTTTGTCCAATGAAATGATTATCTAATGGTATTTATCACTAGGTTGGTTACTACACTTATTTCAGGGTATTTTTTTAAACTTTTATTTAGTATTTCATTTTCCCCCAGTTACATGTGAAGATAATTTTTGAGGTCCAAATTCTCTCCCTCTTCCCTCCCCATCTGCCCTCATTGAGAAGGCAAGCAATTCTATGTAGGTTATACATGAGTAGTCATATAAAACAATTCCATAATGATCATGTTGGGAAAGAAAATATAGACCAAAAAAAAGCCTTCAAGAAAAATAAAGTTTAAAAAAAAGTATGTTCCAATCGGTCTTCAGACACCACCAATTCTTTCTCTGGGAGTGGAGAGCATTTTTCCTTATAAGTCCTTCAGAGTTGTCTTGGATTATGCCTTAGATATAGATAATCTAACAGGCTATTTATTGCTGAGAATAGCTAAGTCATTCACAGGTGACCATCTTACTCTTTTGCTGTTACTTTGTATGTAGGTCATTTTGCATCAACCCCTTCAACTCTTTCCAGGTTTTTCTGGGAGCATCCTGCACATCATTTTTTTTTTTTTTGCTTTTTGGAGGGCAGTTGAGGTTAAGTGACTTGCCCAAGGTCACACGGCTAGTTTTTTGTGTTAAGTGTCTGAGGCCGGATTTGAACTCAGGTACTCCTGACTCCAGGGCCGGTGCTCTATTCACTGCGCCACCTAACCGCCCCACATCATTTCTTATAGTACAATCATATTCTATCATAATTACATATCACAACTTATTCAGTCACTTCCCAATGGATGGGCATCCCCTCAATTTCTAATTCTTCATACCCAGAAAAGAGCTGCTATAAATATTTTGGTGCATATAGGTCCTTTTCCTTTTTGCTTTTATCTCTTTTGGGATACAGACCTCATAGGCTAAATGGTGTGTGTGATTTTCTAGCCTTTTGGGCCTAGTTCCAAAATTCCTATATAGAATTGCTGTATCTAATGGTCAAATCAGTTCACAACTCTGCCAATAACGAAGTAATGTCTCTATAGGGTATTATTATTCACGGAAGTGCTTTTGAGCTAAAAAAAAAAAAAAACTTGTCCTGGATCCTGCTATCATAGACATCATCTTAGAAGATTTTCAGAGACATAATTTGTATCAAAACACTTCTAACGGTACATGGGTGCTAATGGTAGAATTACTCTTAGTTGTAGTTTTAAAACTTTCTTTGGATATCGACGTGACAAAAATGTCTGGTCTTTTATTGTGATATAGAATCTTTGGACTCATTTTTGTGTGTATTTTTCTCTGCTCTAACATTTCCTCATTCAGGATGAGTGATGATGGCTACTTTAGGAAATTAGCCCACATATCTTTCCTACAGTTTACTGGGGGGCACATTGTCCTACTTAGCTATAGAAATTCTAAGCTCTCACTAATAAGAAAATGTTTCTGATGATAATCAAAAAATTTCTTGGAGTAAAAGAGGCTGTCATGACTTGATGGGTTGTGTTGTAGATAGTTCGCATATCTAGAATGAGGTAATATAGAAAAGAAAAAATGTTTTTTTATCAAGAAAAAAACTTAAATTCATATTTGCTTTGTTAGTTTTTGTGGCTTTCAATTATTTGAAAGGATGTAGTGAAGTGTAGTAGATAGCTGATCTCAAAACCAGTTAAATGTGATGTCAAGTATCATTTCTGATCCTAGCCTTTCTAGCCATTTGACCTTGGACAAGCTACTTATGTTGTCAGTACTGTAGGCAGCTCTCTCTAAGACTCCAAGTAACAGAGAAAGCCCCAATTTGCAGTGGTAGAGAGAATTTCCTTACCACGGAGTTAGTTACCTATGCCAATGAAATCTCCAGTCTCGTACATATCCTAATTCTATATACCTTAGGACTGATGGATAGGAATTGCAGAAAGGAGATTTTGGTTCAAAGTCAAGAAGTTACTATCAATTAGATCTTTCCAGAAATTGAAAACTATTTTTTGAGAGAATGAGTTTCCCATTAATGTAGATATTTGAGCAGAAGTTGTTGGAATGCTGTTAAGTATTACTTCACTGAATACAGGATTCAGCTAGACATCTGGGATCTCTTCAATTTACAATTCTGTCTTTTTATGACATTCCAAATAACTAATAAAAGTTGACAATTTTGATTTTTTTGTTGTTATTAATGAGTACCTTTTGGGGAGGATGGCTGTTTGTAAAAGTATAAATAGTTAAGGCCTTTACGTTTTTGTACAGTGTTTGCATTTCTACAATATTAACTACACTGTAACTTTTAAGTAGACCTCAGACCAAAAATAACAAAGCAAATATTTAAGCTTTTCCTTGATAAAAAATTTTTTTCCTCATCAGTATTATTTCATGCTATGTATGTAAACCATCTGTAAAAAAAACCAGCCAAATCATAAAGTCTCTGTTGCTCCAAGATTTTTTTAATAGCATTAGAAACATCTTATTAATGAGAGCTTACTATATCCATAGAACAGTAAGACAAAGTGCTTCCCAATAAATTACAGGACAAATGATCTTTGGGTTAATTATCTAATGAGTCTTGCTTGTCGTGAATTTTTTGTTCAAATCTTGTTGTTCTAAAATCTTGTTGTTTTCCCCTAGATTATGTGAAGGGACCACTCCTTATTTTGGCCTCCTTATGTTCTTGGTATTCTGGATATCTATTTGCAGAGTCTATACCTGATGAATCTTTGTCTAGTGCTATCCACACTATTGTAAAGATTGGAGACAAACCTACCCTGAAATGTAAGTACTGAAACATTTTTTCTATTGTAAACTGGTCTTCTATTTTAAATATCATATAAAGACTGTTGGAGACACCTGGTGGCTTAGTGGATAGAGTGCTGAGCCTGGAGTCAGGAAGACGTGAGTTCAAGTCCAGCCTCAGATAGGTTCTACCTGTGTGACTCTGGGCAAGTCTCTTAAACTCTGATTGCTTGGCAGAATGGATCCCCTGAATGTACTAGAAAAGGGAATGGCAAACTACTCTGGTATATTTATCAAGAATAACCCAAATGGGCCACAACCCTAAATGCTGTATAATGAAAATTGTGTTCTTTTAACTGTATCTATTGTAATTCAGTTTACCAAGAATGGAGTCAGCACCAAGAACAAGGCTAAATCTTTCCATTTAATTTCATCAAACATTTGATATTTGATGAACTTTACTAGACCCTGGAGATACAAATGGAAGCCATCCCTCCCCTCTAGTAACTTATGTTTTCCTGTCTCATTAACAAGCAAATTGGTTACAGTCATGAAATACCTGGAATTTAGAATAGTGCCTGGCACATGCTAAGTGCTGTACAAATGGTAGCTATCATCGTTTTATATTCACAATTTCTCAACTTCAACATCCCTAGAAGTACGTGTGTTTATACAAAACATTCAGAGCAAATGGAAAATATTATCTTCAATATCCAATAGAACAGAAAACACAAATCATTCTTGGGGCGGCTAGGTGGCGCAGTGAATAGAGCAACGGCCCTGGAGTCAGGAGTACCTGAGTTCAAATCCGGCCTCAGACACTTAACACAAAAACTAGCCGTGTGACCTTGGGCAAGTCACTTAACCCCAATTGCCCTCCAAAAAAAAATCATTCTTAAATAATTCACCTGAATAGCTAGCAATAAATAGATCATTTCTTGTCTCACATTTCAATCTGCTATTGGACAAGAAGAGTAGTGTACTTTTGGCAGAAATAAATGAAGCACAAAAGCTAAATTTTAAATTATTACCATTATAAGTGGCAAAAGCCTAATCTTTTTTTTTAAATTAACTCAGTGTTTTTACATTCAAGACATAAGGTACTGTCCTTTAAAGTACTGCTTTTTCTTTTTAAAAAAATTATTCAGTTTATTTTTTTCAGTTCCAAATTCTTTCTCTCTGCTTCCCTTCCCCCAATCATTAAGAAGATAAGAAACATAAAACCCATTACAAATGGGAGATCATGCAAAACAAATTTCCTCCTTAGCCACATGAAGGAAGGGAGGGAGGGAGGAAGGAAGGAAGGAAAGAAGGAAGAAAGGAAGGAAGGAAGGAAAAAAGGAAGGAAGGAAAGAAGGAAGGAAGGAAAGAAGGAAGGAAGGAAGGAAGGAAGGAAGGAAGGAAGGAAGGAAGGAAGGAAGGAAGGAAGGAAGGAAGGAAGGAAGGAAGGAAGGAAGGAAGGAGGGAAAAGGGAGGGAGAAGGGAGGGAGGAAAGAAGGGAGGGAGGGAGGGAAAGAGAAAGAGGAGGAGGAGAAATGTGCTTCAATTTGCACTCTTAGTAGACAGTATTTTTCCTCATGAGTCCTATGGAATTGTGTTGGTCAGAGTTACTAAATCTTTTGCAGTTGGTTATCTTTACAATATTAGTTACTTGTTGGAAAACAGTTGTGTAACTGTTCTCCTGGTTGTGCTCCATTCATTTTGCATTGGTTCACATAGATCTTCCTAGGTTTTTCTGAAAACATTTCCTTCATGATTTCAGAGAGTACAATAGTACTCCATCCCATTTACAAAGCAGTTCTTTGCTGTGACAAAAAGCTGCTGTAATTTTTTTTTATTTTATGCATCGGTCCCTTTGCTTTTTCTTTGATCTCTTTATTTTATATACCTAGTAGAAGCCTATTAGCTGGCTCAAAGAACAACTACTTAATAGCTTGCATAGTCCCAAATTACTTTCCAGAATGGACTAGAATAATATTCAAAGTAGAATAGGAAAAGGAGATTGTATAAAAAGCTGCAAATCTGTATTTTTAAATGTCTGTTTTTTCTTCTTCTTTTTTCATTTTGATAAACCTATTGCTATTCTTTCACAGTCTCCACCCCAAATTAAGAAAAAAAAATTTTAAAACCTTGTATCAAATTTGCCCATTCAAGGTAACAAATCCTTCTGTAAGCCTTTTTTCTTTTTAAACAAATAAATGTCTCTCTCTGCATCCTAGTCAATAACCACTCTTTTAGTAGGTGAGCAGCATTTTTCATCACCAGTCTTCTGGAATTGTGATTAGTCAGGATTCTTCAAGCCTTTTTGAGATGTTTTTCTTTACAGCTTTGTTGTTATTGTATAAATTACTTTCCATATTTTACTTTATTCTTTTCCCTGTCCTGAGATCTCTTTAGAAAGCTTAATGGGTCTATATAGTTACTTTCTCACGATGAAAAGATCAGATATTCAAATATATTTTATGTTCCATAGATTAAAGGGGGGAAATATGTTCCCTATAGTTACATGCTGTGCCCAGCTTTCTGTGGAAAGATCTACATTCTGTTACCTTACTTTTGAATGTTTCCCCCCCCCAAAAAAAATGTTCAAAAGGTTTCTTACAGACAAGGAAAAGTAAAACAAATAAGAATCTTAAAACTTGCTTTTTCCCTTTTGATGGGGAACTAAAGAAGTCAAATTCTTTGCATCACTGTTTATAGGCTCCATGTGCTATTTATTCTCCAATCTTCGTCCATATCTTTTAAGGTGCTGACTCATGTCTATTCCCTTTTATAGATAAGGAAGGTAAGATGCAGGCCCACTGGACAGCTCACTGTATTCACTGAGCAGCTCATTTTTTTTAAAAGATAGCATTTTGTTAGCCCCTCAGTTTTCTTTTGGTCTCACAGGCAATTAATTAACTAATAGAGTAATTAATAATTATTTCTAATGATTAATAAAGGAATGGGAATGAACGATGAACTTGAGTTTTCCATCTGGCATTGTAGTACCATATGTTCAATGTGCAGGCCTCATCATACAGGATGAAACACAGGGTTTCCTGAAAATAAAATTAGAAAAGCTTATACTTTTACAAAATATATCCTTATATGAGTTAAGTATAATGAAAATAAAGCATTTTTAGATGAAAACATTTTAGATGTCCTTTGCAAGACAACTTTAGGAATATGTTTCATATAAAACCTAATGACCAAATTTTTTAGTCTCTATATAAAAAAATTACTTTGCCATTAAAAATTCTATAGTTATATTTCTTTTTTATGAAGAATAAGGCTGCCAAATTTGTGTAATTTTTGCTACAGAAAAACATTTTCACTTCTATTAAGTATTGAGTGCGTGATTAAATAAATATCAAAAACATTTTCTTTACATAACAACAAACTAGGCAGCTATTTTTAGTGAATATATTTTCTTTCATAAACACCAGGCCCCTCACTATCCTACTTAATAATTTTTTTTAATTTTTTTAGGTATTTTTTATTTGTTTTCTTGTTTACATCATTCATTTTCATTTCAGTTTTGAATTACAAATTTTCTCCCCGTCTTGCCCCTGCCCCAACCCTAAAACATCAATCCCACTGTAAAGCCCCTCCTCTGCTCTGCTCTCTTACTTTCTGGTAGGGCAGGGAGGGTCTCCCTAC
>CM053600.1:3083937-3101861 GCA_028646575.1 Pseudocheirus occidentalis
CACACCTTCCAGACAAGGCTCACACCTTCCATACAGAGCTCACACCTTCCATACAGAGCTCACACCTTCCAGACAAGGCTCACACCTTCCATACTTAGCCCTCAATATCCAACAAATTGATTACCATTACATTCCACCCCCCATTACATTCCATTAAAATGCAGAACCCAACAATATGTCTACATTAAAGAAGGTTGCAACAGAAATGTTCACACAGTTAAAATAGTGGGCTAGAGACAAATCTCTTATGCTATGATTAAATGAAAAATAACAGAGATAGTAGTCATAATTTCAGACTATAAAAATAAAAGCAGACATGGTTAAAAAAGATAAAACTATATTACATTTAAAGGCACCATGGAAAGCATGGAAAATGTATCAACACAAATATTTACTGTATTATTATATGGCAGAGCATTTAAATATTTAAAGCCAAGTTAATTGAATGACATTGAAGTAAAGAAAAAAGAAGCATTTACTAAATGCTGATTTTGTCAGGTACTATGCTAAGACCTAGGGATAAAAATGGAAGCAAAAATACACAAAGTCCCTGCCTTCAAGGAAATTTCATTCTAATGGAAGAAGAAAACCCAAAAAAGGAAACTAAAAAATTACAGGGAACTAAAGCTACCCAGTGCAAAGGCATGGGCTCACATGCCAGAAGTTCAAAACAAGGCTGAGAGGGAAATGAAGGCTGGTTTTGGCCCATTCACAAAATAGAGGTTCTAAGAAGAATTCACCAGTGGAAGAAGAAGCAAGGTCTTACAAAAGGATATTTCAGGTTGAAAAGCCTACATGTATGTTTAATGTTTCACAGTGAAGAGAACCCAGGGACTGTGAGAAATTCTGTATGACAGTAGCACAGGTATGGTTTTAAAGTACCAAAGAAGGACCAAGAGAGGAATGAGAAATAGAGTATAAAACTACAATAGTTGGGGAACTCTTTGCACCTTTTCAGACTTAGACAAACCTAATCAATAGATAAACAGGAACACAATTTTAGGAAAGTTAGATATGAACCCCTGCCAATTATTTGAATGGAAATAGAAAGATGTATACACATTATTAGCTATGCATAGCACCTTTATAAAAAGGAATAACAAAGAACAATGATGTAAAATGTTTTCCCTTTATTCTTTTCTGTAAACATTTTTCTAGTAACTTTCTCTGATACAGACCTCATTTCTAAAATATATAGAGAACTGATTCAAATTTATAAGAATATGAGTCATTCCCCAATTGAGAAAAGATCAAAGGATAGGAACAGGCAGTTTTCAGACAAAGAAATCAACTCTATTTATAATCATATGAAAAAGTACTCTAAATCACAACTGATTAGAGAGACACAAATTAAAACAACTCTGAGGTACCATTTCATACCTATCAGATTGGCTAATATGACAGAAAAGGAAAAATGACCAATGCTGGAGGGAATGTGGAAAAACTGGGCCACTTATAGAGGAGCTGGTGAGTCCAAACATTCTGGAGAGCAATTTGGAATTAATCCCAAAGGGTTATAAAACTGTATATACCTTTTGAGCCATCAATACCACTACTAGATCTGTATCCCAAAGAGATTATAAAAAAGGAAAAGAACCTTTATATACAAAAATATTTATAGCAGTTCTTTTTGGATTGACAAATTAATTGAGCTAATATATTAAAAATTACAATATTACTTAATTTATTCAGTGATGCACTAACCAAGTGCAGTTAAATTAACCAGCATTTATTAGGCAATATCACTTTTGGTTCCAAGGGAGTAGTGTCCTTGAGGAGTAGTGTCCTTGAGGAGTAGTGTCTCTTGTCTCTATGAGGGATATGAAGCCCTTCCATGGTAAGGACTAAAGTGTAGACCAAGTGAGTAGAGATCATATTGTTCCCTGAATCACATCACCTTGGAAGCATTAAACTTTTAAATCCCCAGAACTAGTTTTGAAAACAGCAGTACAAAAAAGCCTGAGGCTTGGAATAATCCTCCACACCCAACCCCAGGAATCTTTAGTCAAGAAATAGACTAGAAAAATGAGCAAACAACAGCAACAACAAAAGAACCTGAACATAAAAGCTACTATGGTGACA
This sequence comes from Pseudocheirus occidentalis, assembly GCA_028646575.1. Classification (NCBI taxonomy): domain Eukaryota; kingdom Metazoa; phylum Chordata; class Mammalia; order Diprotodontia; family Pseudocheiridae; genus Pseudocheirus; species Pseudocheirus occidentalis. The sequence continues at coordinate 3,086,020 of CM053600.1, forward strand.
AAAAAGGTCAATATTTAAACCCAGAAGAAGACAGCTATGTTGAAACAGATACATGTAAAGCCTCAAAGGGAAAGAAAGTGAGTAAGACACCAACTCTTGGAAGAACTAAAATTAAAAAAAAATCAAATTAACATTAAAGAAATGATAAGGTAAAGAAATGAGAGCAATGCAAAAAAATCACAAAAAGATAATTAACAGTGTGTTAAAAGAGGCACAGATGCATACAGAAGAAAATATTACCTTAAAAACAGAACTGACCAAATGGGAAAAGAAGTACAAAACTTCACAAATAAAAAGATAAAAAGCAAAATTTACGAAGTGGAAAAAAGATTCACAAGAGCTCACTGAGGAAATAATTTCTTAAAAATCAGAATTAGGTAAATAGAATCTAATGATTCTATGAGACATCAAGAAACAACAACAACAAAGTGAAAGTAATCCTCTTTGTAGGTTGTGCTGTGCATGGAAATGTTCTCTTTTGTCTTTATGTATTTAAGTTCAAAATTAATGAAAAAATAAACAAAATTTCCTCCTTTTGGTGGATATAAACGTATGTCATAACCCTTCTCGTTTTTTTTCTTTCCTGCACATAGTCATGAATATTTGAGTTTGCTGATATGAAAGTGAAAATGATGTTACAATTAAACTCATACAAATGCTTGAAGTTGCAAAATTCAAACAAGGGAATATCAAAGATTGATTGTATACACACATTCAACTACATATAGAAATCTATCTCATTCAATAGAGAAGTAGGGGAGAAATGGGTAAGTGATCAAAGGAAGGGTAGAGTAAGGGAGTCAGTATTCATAAGCAAAACTAACTTTTAAGGAGAGACATTGAATGAAGAGAGAGAGAGAGAATAAAAGGAAGGAAACAGGATGGAGGGAAATTTACATAGTAATAACTGTGAATGTGAATGGGATAAATTCATCCACAAAAGAGAATTAGCAGAATGGATTAGAAACCAGAACCCAACAGTATGTTGTTTTCAGCAGAGATACATATGCAGAATTAAAATCAGGAGCCAGAGCAGAATTTATTATGCTTCAGCTGTAGTAAAAAAGACAGGGATAGCAATAATTATCTCAGTCAAACCAAAAGGAAAAGTAGACCTAAATAAAAGAGATAGCCAGGGAAACGACATTTTGCTTAAATGTATATCAATACTAAACATATATGCACCAAACTGCATAGCATACAAATTTGTAAAGAAAAAGTTAAATGAGTTTCAGGAGGAAATAGGAAGTAAAACCACATGAGTGGGGGACCTCAACTATTCCCTCTCAGAGATAGATAAATCTAACCATAAAATAAATGAGGAAGAAGTTAAGGAGGTGAATAGAATTTCAGAAAAGCTGTATGTAATAGGCCTCTGGGAGAAAATGAATGGGAATAGAAAGAAGTATACCTTTTTCTCAGCTACGCATAGTACTTCCAGAGAAATTGATCATGACTCAGGGCATAAAAACCTGACAAACAAATGCAGAAAGGTAGAAATATTGAAAGTTCTCTTTTCAGACCATGAGGCATCAAAATTTGCATTAAATAATGTTCTATGGAAAAATAGATTAAAAATTAATTGGAGAGGGCAGAGCCAAGATGGTGGAAAAAGGGCAGGGATTCACTAGAGTTCTCTGCTGAACACCTCCCCCCAAATGCCTTTGCATAATGCCTTAAAACAAATTCTATAGTGGTAGGATACACAAAAGGATGGAGTGAAATAATTTTTCAGCCCAAGACAACTTAGAAGGTTGGCAGGAAAGGTCTGTTGCACCAGGGTGAGAGTGAAGCACAGTCAAGCACAAGCCACACCAGCACAGACTGGACCTTAACAAATTAGAAACATGCCTTGAGGGTGATTGACTCAGTGGCAGCAGTGATGATTTCTGGACCTCTAAGCCCACAGATGGTAACAGGGCTAGATAACTGATCAGAAGGAGATTATAGGGGTCCCTTCACTGGCACTAGGTGCAGGGTTCTGTTGCATTGCCCATACTTATATCTGAGTCATAGTCCTGGGTCTGAGTCCCAGGACAAGGATGGGCTTTAGCACACTAGAGCTTGTGGCCACAGGGGAGCATGGACACTGATCACAATTCTAAGGTGGAAAAGAGTGCTTGTGGTCACTCATAGACCAGTGCATAGGTGAAGAGACTAGTAAACACATCTCTCTAGATCATACCACCTTGGAAAAACTGAAAACTTTCAATTCCCTAGAATTGCCACTGAAAACAGTTTTAAAAAAACACCTGAACCTTGGGATGGTACCATCTCCATTTAAGCAGAACCTCACTTTAGCATAGAAATATATGCTATTTCTATGTCAAGAAATAGGCTGGAAAGATTTCCAGGAGCCAAGATAGTGGAGTAAGAAGGAAATATCCTTAAATATCCCATATTAACCTCCAAAATCCCATAAAATAGTGCCCCAAAATGAATCCTGGAACAGCAAAAACATTAAAAAGATGGACTGAAACAGTTTTCTAGCCTAAGAAACTTGAAAGGTTGGCAGGAAAGGTCTATCTCAGTTGGGTAAGAAGAGAGTGCAGTTCAGGACAGGAAACATACTGGCAAGCCCCAGCTCATCAAGCCAGTGGGAATTTTTGAGTATCAGTGCAGTGAAGGAGGCAAATGCTAACACCACAACCTCTCATATGCCTCAGCTTAGGCAGAAGAAAAGGCAGATGCCAGCATGGGATCCACCAACATACCTCAGCACACCTGGACCTTGCATGTACCTAAGCAAACAGGCAGGCACCAGCTCTTTGACCCCTCCCTCCTTCCCCCATGTAACCTAGCCAGGTGAACAAGCAGACATCAGTGCCAGGAACCTCCACATGCTTTGGCATAGCCCTGGGCAAACAGGCTGATACCTATGCTGCGACCCTCCACAAGTCTCAGCAAATGGTCAGACATTAGTGCTAGGATCCCCCAGGGGCCACAGCCCATGGACAAACACTAGCACTGTGACCCTCCATATGCCTTGGCTCAGCACCATGTAAGCTGCCAGACCCCAAACAACCTCTAGAAACATCTGTGAACATCCACTAACCCCCCTGGCACAACACCGGAGACAAAGGTCCCCATGGGCCTCAGGGAGATGCCAGTGCAACACCAGGTAAACAGCCAGGGCCTAAAGCCCCTGGCACAAGAGGCTTGGGATAATGCACCATCCATCCCAGAAGCAGAACTCAAATTTAAAAGTAAAGGAAAAGACTGGAAAAGGTGAGCAAAAAAACAAAAAAACAAAAAAGGAATTTGAGCATAGAAAGTTATGATGACAGAGAAGATCAAAACACAAACCTAGAAGAGGACAACAATGTCCAAACATCTGTGGGTAAAGTCACAAAGAAAAATGGAAATTGGTCTGAAGGCAAGAAAGAACTCATGGAAGAGCTCAAAAAGAAGTTTAAAAATCAAATAAGACAGGTAGAAGAAAAATTGAGAAAAGAAATGAGTGATGCAAGAGAATGATGAAAAAAAAAGATGTTTCTTTCTTAACAAAGAAAATGGCCCTTATATTCTGGAACCAGAGGGCAAAATAGACATTGAAAGAATCCACCAATCACCTCCAAAAAGACCCCCAAATTAAAAGTACCCAGGAACATTATAACCAAATTTCAGAACTATCAGGGCAAGTAAAAAATACTGCAAGCCATCAGAAAGAAATAATTCAAGTATCATGGAGACAGACCATACATAAGACTAAGTAGCTTCAACATTAAAGGATCAGCGGTCATAGAACATGATATTCTGGAAAGCAAAGGGCTAGGATTACAACTAAATGTTACCTACATGGTGAAATTGAGCATAATACTTCAAGAGGAAAACTGGTCATTCAAAGAAATGGGAGGATTTCAAGCTTTTATAAGGAGAAGACCAGAGCAAAACAAAAATTTGATCTCCAATATCAAGACTCAACAGAAGCATAACAACATTGATAGGAAGAGGAAAACATAAGGGATTCAATAGAGCTAAACTGTTTACATCCCTACATGGGAAGATGATACTTGTAATTCTTAAGAATTGTACCACTAATGGTGCTACTAGAAGGAATGTACACAGACAGAGGACACAGGGATAAAAATAAGGAATGAGAAAGAGAAATACACTAGGTACAGAAGAAATGGAGAGGTAGAATGGGGTAAATTATTTCACATGAAGAAGTGCAAAAGACCAGTCACATAGAAGGGAAGATGGGAAGGTAGATGGTTAGGTATCCCTTGAACCTGGCTCAAACATGGAATACTATATGCAGTTGAATATAGAAATCTATCCTATCTGACAGGGAAGCAGGAGGGGAGGAGATTAAATAAGGGGGGGGACCTATAGAAGGGAGGTGATGGACAGAAGCAAAAAATTGGTAAGGAGGGAAAGGATGAAAGGAGAAAAGACAAACTGGAAGAAAATTGGATGGAGGGAAATAAACATTTAGTAATCATAACTGTGAATGTTAATGAGATGAACTCTCCTATAAAATGGAAGTGGATAGAAGAATGGATCGAAACCCAGACTCCTACAATATATCATTTACAAAAGCACACGAAGCAGAGAGATGCACACAGAGTAAAGGCAGGGGGCTGAAGCTAAATCTATTATGCTTCAGATGAAGTAAAAAAAAGAGCAGGGGTAGTAATCCTCATCAAACACAAAGCAAAAACAAAAAATAGACCTAAATAAAAGAAATAAGGAAGGAAACTTCAACTTGTTAAAACACATCATAAAGGATTATATAATACCAATAGGAAATACATATGCACCAAGTGATAGAGCATCCAAATTCTTAAAGAAATTAAGTGAGTTACAGAAAGAAAGGCAAGCAAAACTATACTAGTGGGACAACTCAACTGTCCCCCTTTAGAATTTGAGAAATCCAACCTAAAAATAAATAAGAAAGAAGCTAAGGAGGTGAATATTAAATATTAAATCAAATTAATTAAATTAAATATTAATTAACTTAATTAATTAATTAATTTAATTAAGTATTAAATAATATTTAAAAGTTAGATATGATAGACCTTTGAAGAAAATTGGATGAAAATAGAAAAGAATATATCTTTTCTTCAACAGTGCATAGCACCAACACAAAAACTGACCATGTATTATGGCATAAAAACATAAAAAAATCAAATATAGAGAGGTAGGAATATTAAATATATCCTTTTTGGATTATAATGTAATAAATTTCATTCAACAAAAGACAGTGGAAAGATAGATGAAAAAATCAATTGGAAATTAAATAATCTAATCTTAAAGAATAAATTTGTCAAAGAATAAATCATAGAATCAATAATTTCATTAAAGAGAATGACAGCAATGAGACCACATACCACAACCTATGGGATGCAGCCAAAGCAGTACTTAGGAGGAAAATTTATTTCTCCAAATTCTCATGTCAACAGAATAGAGAAAGACTAAATCAGTGCAGCAGCCATGAAACCAAACAACAACAACAAGAACTAGAAAAAGAACAAATTAAAAATCCCCAACTCATCACCAAATTTGAAATCCTGAAACCCAAATGTGAAATTAATAAAATTGAAAGTAAAATAAAAAAGTATTGAGCTGATTAATAAAACCAGGAGCTGGTATTATGAAAAAATCATTAAGACATTTAAGCTACTAGTTAATTTGATTTAAAAAGAAATAAGAAAATCAAATATCCAGTATGAAAATATGAAAAGGGTAAAATCACCACCAATGAAGAGGAAATGAAAGGAATCATTAGGAAATATTTTGCCCAATTATACACCAACCCAAAAACCTGAGCAAAATTTATGAATATTTACAAAAATATAAATTACCCAGATTGAACAGATGAGAAAATAGAATTCCTAAAACAGCCTCATCTTAGAAAAAGAAATTAAACAGGATGCCCTAATAAAAATTCACCAAGGCCAGTTCACAAGTGAATTCTACCAAATATTTAAAGAACAAAAAATTCCAATACCACATAAACTGTTTGCAAAAATAGTTAAAGAAAGAGTCCTACCAAATTCCTTTTATGGCAAGCTATGGTGCTGACCCCTAAATCAGGAAAAACCAAAACAGGAAGAAAACTGCAGACCAAATTGTTTAATGAGTATTGATGAAAAACATTTTTAATAAAACACTAGCATGTAGAATACAGCAGTATATCACTAAGATTATTGACTATGAACAGGTGGGATTTATATCAGGAATGCAGTTCATTGGTTGGTTCAATATTAGGAAAATTATCAGCATAATTGACCATATGAATCACAAAAACAACAGAAATCATATGATTATCTCAATAGATGGCAAAAAAGCTTTTGACAAAATATAGCATCCATTCCTATTATAAACACTAGAGAGAATAGGCATAAAATGGGTGATACCATATGAAAATTAGGAGGGCAAGGAATAATTTACCTGCCACATCTATGGAGAAAGAAAGAATTTATGTCTAAATAAGGGATAGAAAGCATTATGAAATGTAAGATAAATAATTTTAATTATATTAAATTAAATAGATTTTGCACAAACAACACCTGTACAACCAAGATTAGAAGGAAAGCAGAAAGATGGGAAATGATCTTCACAGCAAAAGGTCTTGTTTCTCAAATTTGTAAGAATACTAGCCATTTCCCATTTGATAAATTGTCAAAGGATATGAACAAGCAGCTGTCAGATGAACCTACCTATAGTTATATTAAGAAGTGTTCTAAATCACTTTTGATTATAGAAAGGCAAATTAAAACAACTCACAACTATCAGATTGGTTAATATGACAAAAATGGACAAAGATAAATTTTGGAGAGGATGTGGGAAAATTGTGACATTAATACACTGTTGGCAGAGTTGTGAATTGATACAATTATTCTGGAGAGCAATTTGGAACTATGCCTAAAGGGTAATCAAACTCTGCATACCCTTTCACCCAGCAATATGAATACTATGACAGTATACCAAAGAGATAATAAAAAAAGGAAAAAGGAAAAACACATGCAAAAATATTTGTAGCAACTCTTTTTGTGGTGGAAAAGAATTGGAATTTGAGGGGATGTCCATTAATTGGAGAATGGCTAAACAAGTTGTGGTATATGAATATAATGAAATAGCAGTATTGTGCAATAAGAAATGATGAGCAAGCATATTTTCCCCCAGTCCTGGAAAAACTTGTGAATTGATGCAAAGTGAAATGAGCAGAACCACTAAAGCATTGTCCATAGTAACAGCAAATTGCACGATGATCAAATATGAATTTTCTCAGCAATACAGTGATCCAAGACACTTACAAAGAACATATGATGGAAAATTCTGTTCACATCCAGAGAAAGAACTGACAGACTCTGAATGCAGATTAAGATATACTGTCTTCACCTTCTTTATTTTTTCATGGTTTTTCCTTCTTTCATTGGTCTGTTCCTTCTTTCAGAACTGGGACTGATTTGGAAATATGTTTTTTGTGATTGCACATGTATAACCTGTATCAAGTTACTTACCATTTTAGGAAGGAGAGAGAGGACGGAGAAAATTTTAGAACTCAAAATCTTGCAAAAATGAATGCTAAAAATTGTCTTTATATAAAATTGGAAAAAAAATCAAATATAATTGAAAAAATGAATTAGGCTGGAAAGTGAGCAAACATCAGGAAAAGATTATGACTATAGAAAGTTACTAGAGTAATGGGGAAGATCAAAACAAACTCAGTAAACAACAAAGTCAAAACTTTTACATTCAAAGCCTCAAAGAAAAATATCAACTGGCCTGAATCCATGAAAGTGCTCAAGAAGAATTAAAAAAAAACTAAGTGAGGTAGAGGAAAAATTGGGAAGAGAAATGACAACGATGCAAGAAAATCATGAAAAAAAGAGTCAACAACTTGGAAAAGAAGGTACAAGTTTTTTTTTAAAAATAAAACAAAATCTTAAAAATCAGAATAGACCAAATGGCAAAAGAGACATAAAAATCCAATGAAGAGAAAAATACGTTGAAAAGGAGAATTGGCTAACTGGAAAAAGACATGCAAAAATCCACTTAAGAGAACTCCTTAAAAAGTAGAATTGACCAAATGGAAGAGGGGGTACAAAGTCTCACTGAAGAAAATAATTGCTTAAAAATTAGAATTAAGAGTTGTAAGCTAATGACTTAATGAGATATCAAGAAACAAACCAAAAAAACCCAAGCAAAATGAGAAGAATGGGAGAAAAATAGAATAAAATGTGAAATACCTCATTGGAAAAACAATTGACCTGGAAAATAGATCAAGGAGGGATGATTTAAGAATTCTTGTACTACCTGAAAACCATGATCATAAAGAAAAAAAAGAAAGACTGGACAGAATCTTTTCAAGAAATTATTAAGGATAACTGCCCTATTATTCTAGGACCAAAGGGTAAAATAGAAATTGAAAGAATCCACTAATCACTCCCTGAAAGAAATCCCAAAATGAAAATTCCCAGGAATATTAAAGCTAAATTTCAGAACTCCCAGGTAAAAAAGAAACTATTGTAAGTAACCAGAAAGAAATGATTCAGATGTTGTGAAGCCACAGTCAGGATAATGCAAAATTTAGCATTTTTCTACATTAAAGAAACAGAGGACTCAGAACATGATATCCTAGAGGACAAAAGAGCTAGGATTACAGCCATTACCAAGTAAAACTGAGTATAATCCTTCAGGTGAATAAATGGATATTCAATGAGGTAGGGGACTTTCAAACATTACTGATGAAAGACCCAAGCTGAATAGAAAATTTGACTTTCAAATATAAAACTCAAAAAGGTAAAAAGGAAAGAGAAATCATAAGAGATTCAATAAAGTTAAATTGTTTATATGGGAAAATGATACTTGTAACTCCTAAAATCTTTCTCATTATTAGGGCAGTTTAGAAGGAGTCTACCTAGACAGAAATCACAGGTGCAAGTTGAATATGATGAAATAACTATCTAAAAAAATCAAAGGGTGAGAAAGAAGAATGCACTGGGGGAATGGGAGAGGGAGAGGTATAATTAGGTAAATTATCTAATATAAAAGAGGCCTCAAAGAGATTTTTACAGTGGAGGGAAAGATGAGCAAAGGGGAGGGGGCATGAACCTTATTCTCATCAGAATTGTCTCAAAGGGGGAATAACATACACATTCAGTTGGGTATAGTAATCTATCTAATCTTATAAAAAAATAGGAGGGGAAGGAGAAATGGGGCTGATAGAAGGGATGCCAGATTGAGAGTAAGAAAAGTAAAAGTAAGAAGCAAAACATTTTTGAAAATGGATCGGGTGAAAGAAGAGAGAATGTAGGTTAAACAGGAGGAAAATAGGATCGAGGTAAATACATAGTGGGCCATTATTACTGTGAAAATTTTTTTTTCAGCAAGTTTCCCTGATAAAGACCTCCTTCTCAAATATATGGAAAACTGAGACAAATTTATAGAATTTCCTCAATTGATAAATGATCAAATGATATGAACAGGCAGTTTTTAGATAAAATAATCAGAGTTATCCAGAGTCTTAGGTAAAGCCAAGCATGAGCAGTTTTCCAGAGGATTGTTGCTGTGAACAGCTTCAAGGTTATGATTACATAGTTCAGAAGTAAATTAAGGCAAAACATTCACAGAAATCAAAGTACAAACATTCACAATGATATAGCATAACAAATTATCACTAAAGTGGCCACATAATTTTCATCAAAGTGGCCACATAGTTTTAACCAAAGTACAATCATTCAGTAAGAACTTAACACAATCATCCTTAAAGAGGCAAGCCTCCTTAATGGACACAAAGTACAAGTGTCAAAGTTCTACCCCCCTAGGTCATATTGTCTTAATTTCTCAGTCAAAAAGTCTTTCTTCTTAATTGTACATTAGTTTCCAATCATCCTTAATTCAATCATCTTGAAGAGGTACAGGATACAGAGTACAAAATCCTCCTACCCCTAAGCCACAGTAAGTCATGATCTTCTCAGTTTGCATTACATACCCAAGGAAGGGTCTTTTCATCTTGACTTGAGGCTGGCTCTCAGATGCCATGGTTCTTCTTCCATGGATCCAGCTCCTACCTGAATCCACCCAACTGTCACCTGGGTTCAAAGGCAGGTAATTCCCAACTCTTTGTCCAGTTCCTTGTCCAGCTCTTCATCCAGTTCCTTGTCTAGTTCCTGTTCCATATTGAAGCTCATGGTATCTAGTCCACCTTCAGTCCTTCACAATTTCTGTTTCTGGGAAAACAATGCTTAACAGAGCCACAATAAGATTCATGAACATTGTTGGCACCATCATCAATTCACTATCTGCCTCTGAAATCAACATAGACCCAACAACAAGGTCTGAGAGGTCAAGACAAATCATCAGTAAAATCAAAGGACCTCCAAAACCCTCCTCCAGGACTTCTGTGAACAGACAATCAGAAAATCCTCTTTCAGGGCTTCCAGTAAGGTCCCAGGGCTTCTGTACAAAGTATCACAAACAAAAATCAACTCAGACAGAACAGACAAACATAGAGTGATGGGATACCTCAAGTTTTCTCCTTCTCAACCCTACCACCAGAAGAGTTCTCATCTCAGTTCTTCTCTCTTCTCAGTTTTGTTCTCAATTCTGCTCTCTCTCTAGCCTGGGCCTCTCCTTATATATGATCATTAGCTCCCTAGCTTCCTGTTGCATCAGCAACAGTAGTTCACAAGTTCTAGGGTTCACAAGTTGTGAGATTCACAAATTCTGGATCTTAATACTTGATACAATCATGAACTGAAACAAGGTGTTAACTACTTCTGTGTTAATGAGCTGAAACAGGATGTTAACTACTTCTTTGCTTGCCATTGCATCATATAAAAATGCTCTTAATCACTATTGATTAGAGAAATGCAAATTAAAGCAACTTTGAGCTACTACTCTACACCAATCAGATTGACTATTATGACAGAAAAGAAAAACTGACAAACGTTGAAGGGAATGTAAGAAAATTAAAACACTAATGCGTTGTCAATGACATTGTATGCTGATTCAATCATTCTGGGGAGCAATTTGAAACTCTGCCCAAATGGCTAGAAAAGTATGCATATCCTTTGACCAAGCAAGACCACTACTAGATCTGCATCCCAAAGAGATGAAAAAAAAACCAAAAAGAAAAATGTTCTATGTGTAGAAAAATATTTATAGCAACTTTTTTAGTGGTGGCAAAGAATTGGAAATTGAGAGGATGTTGAGCAGTTGGGGAATGGCTGATCAAGTTGTTGGATATAATTGTGATGGAATACTATTGTGCTATAAGAAATGAGAAGCAGGATGCTCTCAGAAAAACCGGGAAATACTTCCATGAACTGATGCAAAGTGAAATGAGCAGAACTAGGAGACTATTGTACATAGTAACAGCAAAACTGAATGATGATCTACTGCAAATAACTTAGCTATTCTCAGCAATATCAGGCTCCAAAACAATTATGAAAGTTATGATGATCTTCAGAGGAAAAAAAAACTGGCAGGGCCCAAATGCAGATTTAAGATACTTAAAAAACCCCATAACTCTCTTCAGAGTTATTGTGTTTTTTGGGGGGGGAGGGTCTGTGTTGTTTCTCACAGTATGACTTAGATGAAAATATGTTTTGCATGACTGCATATGTATAACCTGTGTCAAATTGCTTACCTTTATCAATGAGGGGAGGTGGAAGAAAGAGAGAGAATTTGGAACTCAAAATTCAAAAAAGAATGCTTATTGTTTTACATGTAATTGGGGGAAAATATTAAATAAATAATATAATGAAAACTTACTATGGAAAAAATAAATTAATTGGAAAATAAATAACCTAATCTGAAAGAATGAGTTGTTCAAAGAATGAATCCTAGAAACAACCAATAATTTCATTAGTGATAGTGACAACAAGAAGAACACATGACAACATTTGTAGGATGCAGCCAAAGTAGTACTTGGGAAAATTATATCTTTAAAACACTCCTCAGTAAAGAGGTGAAAAATATCAGTGAATTTGGAATACAATACAAAAACCTAGAAAAAGTACAAATTAAAAATTTCTAAATACTAAAATAGAAATCCTAAAAATTTGATGAGGAATCAGTAGCATTGGAAATCAAAATCAAACAATGAACTAAGTAATAAAACTAGGAACAGTTTTTATATAAATGTCAATAAAATGGATAAGCCATTGTCTTATTTGATTTAAAAAAAGGAAAAAACCCAAAATGCCAGGATCACAAATTCAGAGAAACTGCACCACCAATAAAGATAAAATCAAAACAATAATTAGGAGTTATTTTGCTCAAATGTATGACAGTAAAACTGACAGCCAAAGTGAAATGGATGAATATTTGCTAAAATAAAAATGTACTAAAATAGAAATAGATTAACAGAAGAGGAAGTAGAATACTTAAATAACCCCATCTTAGAAAAAGAAATTGAAGAGGTCATCAATGAATTCACTTAGAATAGAAACCCTTAGGACAAAGTGAATTCGACCAAACAGTTAAAGAATAATTAATTTCAATACTATATAAAATATTTGGAAAAATAAGCAAAGAAGGAATCTGCCACATTTGTTTTATGATGCAAATTGATGCTGCCACCTAACCCAGGAAGAGCAGAAGTAGAGAAAGAAAAATATAGACCAATTTCCCTAATGAATATTGATGAAAAAATTGAAATAAAATACTATAGTGGAGCTCACAGAAATGTCTCACAAAGATTATATCCTATGACCAGGTTGGATTTATACCAGGAATGGAGGTCTGGTTCAATATTAGGAAAACTATCAGCATAATTGACCATATTAATAAAAAAACCCAACAGAAACCATATGATTATCTTAGTAGATGTAGAAAAAGCTCTTTACAAAATTCAACACTCATTCCTACTAAAAACACTAGAAAGCATAGAAATAAATGTAGCTTTTCTAAAAATGATGAGTTGTATTAATCTAAAACCATCAGTAAGCAGCATCTGTGATGAGGTTATGGTAGAAGTCCTCCCAATAAGATCAGGCAAAGATGCCCATTGTCACCACTCTTATTCAGTATTGTACTAGATATGCTCACTATTGCAATAGGGGAAGGGAAAAATTGAGGAAATTAGAATAGGTAATTAGGAAAAAAATTATCACTCTTTTCAAAAGATATTATGATGGTGTACTTGGACAATCCTTGAGAATCAAATGCAAAGCTAGTTGAAATAATGAATAATTTTAGCAAAATTGCAGAGTATAAAATGAACCCACTTAAATCATCAGCATTTCTATATAAAACCAACAAAGTTCAGCCAGAAGAAATAAAAAGAGAAATTCCATATAAAATAACTATGGACAATATTAAACACTTGGAAGTCTACCTGTCTAGAAAAACCCAGCAACTATATGCAATCATAAAATACTTTTCACATTAAGAATGTCAGATTTGAACAAATGGAAAAATATTATTTCCTCAAAGGGAGTCTGAGCCAACATAATAAAAATGACAATTCTACCCAAGTTAATTTACTCATTCAGTGCCAGAGCAATCAAATTACCCTCCACACACCAAAAAAATAGAATCATAGAGCTGGAATAAAAAAAATCATCTGAATTGATGAACAAAAGGTAAGAATATCAGGAGAATTAATGAATAAAAATATGAAAGAAGGTGACCCAGTCATAGCAGAACTCAAATTGCATTCTAATCATCAAAGCAATCTGGTTAAGACATAGAGTAGTGGAAAAGGGAAATAGATTAGTTACATAAGACACAGTAAGTAATGGCTATCACAATCCAGTGTTTGACAAATGCAGAGATCTAAGCTTTTGGGACAAGAGATCATGCTTTGACAAAAATTGCTGGGAAAGTAAAAAAGCAGTGGGGGGAGGGGAAGGAGAGGAGAAAATTTGAAACTGAAGGGATTGTGTAACTGAATCTTTTAAACTAAAAGTAAAAAATGAGTCAATTTAAAAAAAGCAGTGTGGCAGAAACTAGGTTTAGACTAACTTTTCACACCATGTACCAAAATAAGGTCAATATGGGAACATGAGTTAGATATACAGCATACTAAATGCAAATTAGAGAAGCATGAATGAATTTACCAACCACATCTATGGAGAAGGGAAGACTGTGTGGTCAAACGAGAGAAAGAGACCATTGCAGGATAATAGAGATAATTTTGATTACATTAAATTAGAAAAGGTTTTGTACCAACAAAACCAATGCTGTGAAAATTAGAAGGAAAAAAGAAATCTGGACACAAAAAATTTGCAACAAGTTTCTTTGATAAAAGCCTAATTCTTTAAATACATGGAGAATTGAGTCAAATTTACAAGAACATAAGTCATTCTCCAATTGAAAAGTTATCAAAGGATAAGACAAACAAATTAATTTATAGATATATAAAAAGGTCTAAATCACTATCAATTAGAGAAATGCAAATTAAAACAATTCTGAGGTACCACCTCACACCCATCAGATTGGCTAATATGGCAAAAAAGGAAAATGGAAAATATTGGAGGGGATTTGGAAAAATTGGGACAATGCTATACTGTTGGTGGAATTTTGAACTTGTCCAACCATTCTGAAGAGTAGTTTGGAAATATATCCAAAGGCCTACAAAACTGTTCATGCCTTTTGATGTAGCAATGCCACTACTAGGTCTATCTCCCAAAGAGATAAAACAAAAAGGAAAAGGACCCATTCGTATAAAAATATTGATAGCAGCTCTTTTTGTGAGAGCAAATAATTGGCAATTGAGGGGATGTCTATCAGTTGCAGAATGGTTGAACAAGTGGTGGTATATGATTGTGATGGAATACTATTGTGTTATAAGAAATATTAAGGAGATTAGAAAAAAAGGGTTTGGAGGGTGGAGCCAAGATGGGGGTGTAGAAGCAGCAAGGTCCTGCAGCTCCCACACTGCCACCCTACACACCCATAAAATTATGAGCCCAGACAAAGTCTAGGACTCTCAGACTCACACAAAAATACAGAAAACATATCTCTAGCTGAAGGCAGCTTGGCAGCAAGGGCTCATTGCGGCAGCCGACAGCAGAGACTGGCTCAGCCTGAAGCAGAGACCTCCAGGCCCAGGGTGGTGGGAAGGAGCCGGGCTGAGCTGAGCTGAGCTGCACCACAGCCAGTCTTCAGAGGAGAGGATTTACAGCCTCCAGCACCTCCACATCTGCCAAGATGTGAGGAACGGGGCCAGGAGAGGGGCAGCTCACACCGGAGCAGAGACTGGCCCAGCCCAAAACCACAGCTGCAGTCAGGCCAGCCCCCAGGGTGGCCAGGAGGAGTGAGCCTCCCAAGCCTCAGCTTGAGTCTACTTCAGAGAAGATCTAAAGCACCTGCCTGAGGGGATCTTAAAAGCTAGCAAACCAGGGTCAGAGATGGTTAGGGAAAGTGAAACTTTGAAAATTAATTTGGGGAAGAAAAGCAGTTAGGCCAGTCTGTCCCTGGGGCAAGGAAGCAGTGGGGGAAGGGAACTGCTGGAACCAGTGGTGGCCCCCACCAGGCTGCTTCAGAGCCCCTGGCCTGCGGACTCCACAGGGGGGCTGAATCGACTGATCAGGGAAAAGTGCTCTTGCGTTGAGCAGCCTGGATCCAGATCGTGGTCTTGGGTGGTTGTCCTGGGGTGCACTTTCAGCAAGCCAAAGCTGGGGGGACTTGCAACACCCCCCTATTAGCTCCAGCAGCTGGGGAAACCCCAGCAATTTGGAACAGAGTTTCCCCCCCTGGAAGCAGAGTTTCACAGAGCTAAAAAACTGAACCAATTAATTGACTGGCCAGCATGAGGAAAAGGAAGCAAAATAAGAACAGCAATAAAACTCTAGAATTTTTTTTTTGTGGACAAAAAAGATCAAAACATGGAACGGGAGGAAGACAGCCCAGAACTCAGAACTCCCACACCAAATGCTTCC
>CM053600.1:3108861-3124725 GCA_028646575.1 Pseudocheirus occidentalis
GAAAGGAAAGGAAAGGAAAGGAAAGGAAAGGAAAGGAAAGGAAAGGAAAGGAAAGGAAAGGAAAGGAAAGGAAAGGAAAGGAAAGGAAAGGAAAGGAAAGGAAAGGAAAGGAAAGGAAAGGAAAGGAAAGATCTGGGAGTTCACAAACTGAACTGCAAACTCAATATAAATCAGCAGAACATTGTAGCAACCAGAAAAGCTAATGAAATCTTGGGCTACATGACTGCAGACTTCCGCCAAAATGACTGCAAACTCTGAAGCTCCCATATACCTACTCCAATAAAAATCTGAAGTGCACTCCAGTCTACAGTGATAAAGACATCCAATAAACTACAATAAGTGACATCTTAAATTCCACAATCATACAAAAAGCCACTCTGAGTTTATAGGAAGAAAGAACTTCTAAAAACCAGCTCCAGGGTGACCAGAGATAATAGAGCCTATGTTTAAGGGAGTAAGATCAAAGGGAGAAATCATGAGAAAGCCTCAGGTTGGTCTGAAAGCTGTAATGTGGGGACCTTGGAAGCTCCAGAATGAGTAGCAACAGTTCAACCTGCAGCATTCAGACTAGAATAGCCCAGGTCCAGGGACGTTGAGGTTCCTTTCTGTCCCACAATTCCAGAGAGAGCTCTGAAGATCTAGTCATCCAAATATCAAGGTCCAGAGCAACCTAACCCTGTCAATGTAAGAACCCAGGGTTTTTTCAAGGAGATATTTCACATTGCCTTCTATTTTTTAGTTTGTTTGGATCTGTTTAAGAGTATCTTGATTTCTCATAAAGTCATTTGCTTCCATTTGCTCCATTCAACTTTTTAAAGCATTCTTCTCCTCATTGGCTTTCTGGGCCTCTTTTGCCATTTGAGTTAATTTGTTTTTTAAGGTGTTGTTTTCTTCAGTCAGGTTGTTGACTCTCTTTTCATGGTTTTCTCGCATCATTCTCATTTCTCTTCCCAATATTTTCTCCACTTCTCTTATTTGGTTTTCAAAGTCCTTTTTCGGTTGATCTATGGCTTGTAGGCAATCTACATGGTTCTTGGAAGCTTTTGGTGTGGGAGTTCTGAATGTGTTGTCTTCCTCCCATTCCATGCTTTGATCCTTTTTGTCCCCAAAAAAGGATCCTAGAGTTCAGATACTGTTCTGACTTTGCTTCCTTTTCCTGCTTATGTTGCCAGTAAATTATTTGTCTTTTTAGCTCTGTGGAACTCTGCTTCCAGAGGGGAAAGCTCCATCCCAAATTGCTGGGGTTTTCACAGCTGCTGGAGCTATTAGGAGGCTGCTTCAGCCCCCACCAGCTTTGGCTCCCTGAAAACACACCCCAGGACCACCACCCTAGACCCCAATCCAGATCCAGGCTGTTCAACACAAGAGCACTTAGCCTCTGAACCATGACTTGTCCCCCTCCCCCCTGCAGTCTGCAGGCCAGGAGCTCTGAAGAAGCCATGTGGAGGAGGCTGCAGGGCCATTGCTTCAGCCACTTCCTTGCCCTGAAGGCTGTCCTGGCCACCCTGGGGCCAAGCCAGTTTCAGGCTGGGCTAGTTTTGGCTCCCAGTGTGCTGTGATGAACCCTTCCTGCCGAGCTGCCTTCAGCAGGAGATGTGTTTTTCTGTATTTTTGTGTGAGTTTTGGAGCCCTAAAATTTGTTTAGAGTCATATTTTATGAGTATTTGAGGTGGCTATGTGTGAGCTGTGGCATTTTCCTGCTTCTGTGCCACCATCTTGGCTCCTACTCTTTTTAACTTTCAAAAATCATCATAACCTTTCTCCTTCCTATCTTTCCAGTATTCTTATACCTTACTGTTTGTTATGTAATCTTTGATCTAGCATCAAGGTCCTCCTGGATGTTTTACAAACAAGATGCTCCATCTCTCAGCTCTGGGCATTTTCTCTGGCTGTCCACCAATCCAGTGAATGACCTCCCTTACCTCCTCTAAGTTCTAACTAAAATCCCCTCTTCTACAGGAAGCCTTCCCTAGACCCTGTTAATTCCATGGTCTTCCCTCCATTAATTATCTCAAATTTATCCTAAGTAAAGCTTTCCTTATGTACTTTTGTTTGCGTGTTGTCTCTCCTGTCAGATTGTAAGATGCTTGAGGGCAGGGGCTGTCTCTTGCCTCTTTTGTGTTCCTAGTGCTTAGCACAGTGCCTGGCATCTAGCATGTACTTAATAAATGTTTCTTGAGGCTTGAGCATCTGCTTACAATCCAATGAAAACGGGAGTAATAATAACACCTATTTTACATGTTTATTATGAGAATGAAATGGGATTCTATATGTTAAGTGATTTGCCAACCTGAAAGAGCCATAAAGAGGTCAGCTTTTATTACTGTTACCATGGAGAAGTCACTTAACTTCTCTGATCTAGTTTTTGGTGGGAAAAAATGGCCCATTTACTTAGTTGTTATAATTCTTGTTTGGTATTTACTTGGACTTTGTGATGATTTTTACATGATGTTCATTGTTCCTATTGCATAAATAGTTAAAAACAAGGAATGGAACTCAAGCATTGTACATTTGAGATTTGTTATATGAAAGAAATCTAACTGATAATAGAAAGACAAGGACTAGACTAATAATTTCAGTGGTGTCAGGAATTCTTGAATGTGAAACTTCCTCTATCAATACTGTCACCGCATCATCACCTTCTCGGCAATTTACTATTTATTTATCTTTATTCCTTAGAGCACTGAGAGGTAAAGAGACTTTTCCAGAGTCATACAGCCAGTATGTGTCAGAAGATAACAATTATGTCTATGTCAAATGTCACCTTTTCCATAAAGCTTTCCATGGTTACTCTGGTCAGAAATGACCTTTTTACTTGAACCTCACACACTACCTTATTATCCACCTCTCTGATGCACGTGTTCATGTATTATTGCCTATGGCAGTTATCTCTATTTGTTTCCATACCCTATGTTAGACTGTAAGCTCCCTGATTGTAGGAACAATGACATAAGGTATTGCTTCTTTCTGAGCATAGTGATCTGCACAAGTAATTACTTCATAAATGCTATTGAGTGAGATGAAAAAAAAAATTGAGGCATATTTTTTTCCAGCAATAAGGAGGTCCCAGTGCCATTATATTCTGTCTTTGTCACCTGGAGTTCAGTTCTGTGTACCACCATTTGAGAAAGACATTGATAAGTTAGGAGGAGTTAGAGTTGCCTTCTAGAGAAGGGCAAACAACATAGTGAAAGAACTTAAGTCCATACCATAGAAAGTTCAACGAAAAGAAATGGGAATGTTTATGTTTAGACAGGAAAGAAAAGACTCAGAGGGAATATAATAAACTGTCTCCAAGTATTTGAAGGGCTGTCGTGTGGAAAAGGGATTTGAACTGTTTCATTTTGTCCCAGAGGTCAATGACAAAAATGAGTCAAATTTAAGCTTGATGTTAGGAAACACTTCTTTATAATTTGAGCTGTCCAGACATAGAATAGGCTGCCTTGAGAGATAGTAGGTACCCTCTCTTTGAAGGTTTTTAAGCAGAGGCTGGATGACCAGGTATGTCATACTATGGATTCTTCTCAGATATGGTTTGGACTAGATGTCTTCTGAGATTCCTTCTAACTCTCAAACTCTGCTTCTGTAATTCATAGTAAAATTTCATATGTTTTACCCCAGGAAGTGTAGTTTAAGAAACCAGGGGATGAAGGGTGAGGAAAAGGCAATGCTATTGAGCCCACCAAAAAGGGTATTAGAGATAGCTCAAATATCCAATTCAGAAACTAAATTGGAGAAATGAGTCAATTAAAGAAGAAACTAGTATTTAAAAATTAGTAAAGTCCTAGGGACTCTAAAAGAAAAAAGAGAGAGAGTAATTCCGCAACAACTACAAGAAAACAGTCAAAGAAAAAAATGGATTCTCCATAAGAACTACATACATGCCTTAAAAAAAATGAAGCAAGGGGTGGCTAGCTGGCTCACTGAGTCAGGAGGACCTGAGTTCAAATTTGGCCTCAGACACTTAATACTCACTAGCCGTGTGACATTGGGCAAGTCACGCCCTGTCCTCCCCCCTTCAAAAAGGAAATAAATGAAGCAAGCCATGAAAATTAAGTAAAGATCTGGAAAAAGGAATTTGAAGTAACTTAGAACAGAAAATGGTAAACCTCATCTAAGAAGTGGTTTCCCTGAAAACTAGAATATACCAAGCAATACTAAATGATGTCATTAGACATCAAGAAATATTAGAACAAAATCTAAGGATAAAAATGTCAGGTATCTGAAGTTTTTTAAAAAACTGACCTGGAAAAAAAAGTCAAATAGGAATCATTTAAAAGTTCTTAGGGGGTGGCTAGGTGGTGCAGTGAGTAGAGCATTGGCCCTGGAGTCAGGAGGACCTGTGTTCAAATATGGCCTCAGACACTTGACACACTAAGTAGCCATGGGACTTTGGGCAAGTCACTTAACCCCAATTGCCCTACAAAAAGCAAAAAACAAAAAAGTTCTTATATTTCCTAAAAATCATTATGTTTAAAAAGAGCCTGGATACTATGTTTCAAGAAATTATAAATTAAAACTTCACAGATCTAACCAGAAGGCAAAATGAAATTAGAAAGTATCCACTGATCATCTCATGAAAGGAACTTCAAAAGGAAAAATCCCAGTAATGTCACAACCTGAATCCAGAGTTCCTACTTAAAGAAAAAAAATTATGTAAGCATCCTAAATGAAGCAATTCAAGTACTAAGGAACTACAAATCAAGATCACAAAAGGCCTGATAGTTTCTATTATAAATAGAAATAGGCCTTAAAATATAGTATTCAAAAAGGCAAAAGAGATAGATTTACAATCTAAAGTAATATACCTTGTAAAGCCAGTAGTGTTTTTTTAATGAACCTTTAATAGAATAGAGAACTTTCAAATATTTCTTAAGAAAAGAGCAGAAGAGGGCAGAATCAAGATGACAGCAAAGAAGCAGGAGAACTTCCTGAGCTCCCCCCATAACCACCTCAAATACCTATTAAATACGACTGTAAACAAAATTTAGAGCTCCAGAACCCACAAAATAACAGATAAACAAAGCTCCCACTGAAGGCAGACTGGTAAGCTGAAAGTGCTGGGAGCCAAGACCAGCCCTATGTGGTTTTAGCCCAAGGGCAGCCAAGATAAGCTTCAGCTGGAGCTTTCAGGAGAGTGGATCACCAGCAGCTGTGGCAGTTTCCAGAATTATCAACCCATAAAATCTCATGACAAAGTGAAAGGTCAGTGGAACTTGGCTAAATTTGGGGGAGAAGAACGAGTCCGGCCATCTGCCCCCAGAGCAAGAAGCAGCACCCCTGCAGCTACCTCCATGTGCCTGCTTCAGAGCTCCTGACCTAGGGATTGCAGGAGGGCCAAGCAACCATTTAGAGGCTAAGTGCTCTTGCCTTAACCTGCCTGGATTGGGATCATGGTTTTGGGTGGTGGTTGTGAGGTACGCAAACAATGAGCCAAAGCTGGTGGGGGCTGCAGAGATGGTATCCTGCTAATAGCTCCAGCAGCTGCAAAAACCCCAGTGATTTTGGATAAAGCCCTCTGCTCTGAAAGCAAAGTTCTATGGATCCCAAAAGTCAAGTAATTGACTGGCAACATGAGCAGGCAAAGGAAGCAAAGCAAGAACAGCAATCCAACTTTGGATTCCATTTTGTGGACAAAAAGGATCAAAGCATGGAATGGAGGAAAACAACACAGTCAAAACTCTTGCACCAAAAGCTTCCAAGAAAAATATGAACTGGTTACAGGCCATAAAGAAGCTTAAGAAGGATTTTGAAAACCAAATAAGAGAAGTAGAAGAAAAATTGGGAAGAGAAATGAGAATGATGAGAGAAAATCATGAAAAGAGGGTCAACAACTTGACTGAAGAAAATAACACTTAAAAAAATAGATTAACTCAAATGGCAAAAGAGGCCCAAAAAGTCAATGAGGAGAAGAATCCCTTAAAAGCTGAATTTGGGTGGCTAGGTGGCACAGTGAATAGAGCACCAGCCCTGGAGTCTGGAGGACCTGAGTTCAAATCTGGCCTTAGACACTTAACACAAAACCTAGCCGTGTGACCTTGGGCAAGTCACTTAAGCCCAATTGCCCTCCAAAAAAAAAAGCTGAATTTGCCAGATGGAAAAAGAATCTCAAAAGCTTTCTGAAGAGAATAATTCCTTCAAAATTAGAGTGGAGCAAATGGAAACAGATGACTTTATGAGAAATCAAGATACTATTAAACAGGTCCAAGCAAATGAAAAAAATAGAAGGCAATGTGAAATATCTCATTGAAAAAACCACTGAGCTGGAAAATAGATCCAGGAGAGACAATTTAAAAATTATTGAACTGCCTGAAAGCCATGATCAAAAAAAAACACCTAGAAATCATCCTTCAAGATATTCTCAAGGAAACTTGTTCTACTATTTTAGAACCAGAGGGCAAAATAGTACTTAGAAGAATTCACCAATCATCTCTTTTAAAAGATCCCAAAAATAAAACTTCTAGGAATGTTATAGTCAGGTTTCCTAGGAATGTTATAGCCAGGTTCCAGAGTCCCCAGATCAAGGAGAAAATATTACAGGCTGTCAAGAAGAAACAATTCAAATACTGTGGAAATGCAATCAGGATAACCCAGTTTCTAGCAGCTTTTACATTAAGGGATCAAAGGGCCTGGAATATGATATTCTGGAGATCAAGGGAGCTAGGATTAAAACCAAGAATCACCTACCCAGCAAAATTGAGTATAATGTTTCAGGAGAAAATATGGTCATTCAATGATGTGGAAGATTTTCAAGCATTCATGATGAAAAAAACAGAACTGAATAGAAAATTCGACATTAAAATACAAGAAGTATCAGAAGGTAAACAGGGAAAAGAATCCATAAGGAACTTATCAGAGTTAAACTATTTACATGCCAACACAAAAAAACAATAATTGTGACTTATGAAACTTTTCTCAGTATGAAGATAGGTGAAGGGAATATAAATGTGTGTATATGTATACATATATATATTTATGTATATATATGCATATGTCTATATAGGAGAATATATATGTGTATGAATATACAATTGAGTGTGTACAGACAGAGTGTACATAGACAGAGGGTACATAGAAAGGATCAATTGAATAGGAAGGGATGATATTTTAAACGGTGAAATTGAGAGGTAGGAAAGGAATAGAATGAGAGGAGACAGGGAGAAACAGAATGGGGTTAATCATCTCATATAGAAGAGGCAAGGGATAACTGTTAAAATGGAGGGCAAGAACAGGAAGGCAAAAGAGAGTGGGTCAACCTTACTCTTATTGAATTTGGCTTAGGGAAGGAATGACATACACTCTAAATTGGATATCTTGCCCTACAGGAGAGTAGGGGGGAAGGGTATGACAGGGAGGATGATGGAGGGGAGGGAAGGTTGGAGGTGATGGTTGTTAGAAGCACATACTTCTGTAAAGGGACAAGGACAAAGCAGAGAATAGAACAAGTGGGGGGCTGGATAGAGAGGAGGGAAATATAGTCAGTTTTTCACAATATGTCCATTGTGGAGATGTTCTGCATAACTACACATATACAGCCTGTATTAAATTGCTTGTGTCTTTCTACAATCTTGCTTAAGTGACAAGGGAGGGTGGGTGACAAGGGAGGAAGGGAAAGAATCTAGAATTCAAAGTTCTAAAATCAAATGTTAATATACATGTATATGTATATAATCATCATCATCATAATTATTATTATTATTATTTACATGCACCTGGGAAATAAGATATGTAGGCACTGTGGTCTGGAGATCCATCTTACCCTACAAGAAAGTCAGAGGGGTGGTTGGGGAGGACATAGGAGAGAGCAGATTGGGGGAGGAGGTATACAGTGGGATCGCTGTTTTGTGGTGGTGGATAGCAGAAAGATGGGGAGAAAATTTGTAACTCAAATATTGTGGAAATGAATGATGAAGACTAAAAATAAACAAAAGTTAATTAAAAAGGGGAAAAGAAAATACAAGAAAAGAGCAGAGCTAAGGAAAAATTTTGAAATAAAAACAAAAGTTCAAAGAAACCTATAAAAGTAAATGTATTTGAGTAATTGGAGGAGGGCACATGTAGATGTAGTGTTGACTTTATGAGTGACTTTTAGGTGTTTTTTCAGAACTCTAATGTAATAAAATGGTATTACATGGGCTGAATAATGAAAAATAGAGGACTTTAGGGTATAATGGTTTGAGGATTTGAAGAGAGGCAAAAGAAGGCAAAGTAAAAGGAATGTACTAGTATAGAAAAGAGGAAGAAGCTATGGAAATTGACATTTCCCATAGAGCTGTATAAGAAAGTAGGCAACAGATTGTAGCAAGACTGTGGACACAGTGACCCCACCCCACCTCAGAATAAAGCTAGCTCTATCTGTCTCTCAGCATCCTAGGGGTACCCATGGGGTGAAGATTAAGAGACTCTAATGCCTCTTATTCGAGTTTCCATTTGGGTGTGTTTATTAAGTCCAAGAATCATAAAGTTTTACTGGCTTGACCATGGGTGATTCTTTACCTTTCTCTCCTTCTCTTCTAAAATGCTATGTTGTAAGAGAAGCTGCATTGGTACAAGGGAAAGAGACCTATCCCTAGATTCAGGCTAACATATTTCAAGTCCTACATCTAACATATATTAGCTGAATCACCATGGACCAGTCATTTATCCTTTTATCATCCCAGGTGGGTACCATTCCCTTGGTGTTCCTCACTCCTACCTCTTAACTAGATTGTCAGTGTCACACATCTTGATTTCAAAAACTATTATGAAAAAAATAATTTTATCCACATGAGTTTGTGATTATTGCTCAATGATAATATTTTGAGATCTAAGATATAGTTTACAGAAGACAGAAGTATTAACATATTTGTTGCCTTCCTGATTCTCCTCAAATGCCAACTTTCTCCCCCTTCTCATTGCAGCCCCACTCCCCAAAAGACAAAAATGTGACCACTGGACTTCGTGCCCTTCTAAGACCTATGCCTATCGGTTACTAAGTGGTGGTGGTATGGATAAATATGCTAAAATTTGCTTTGAGGATGAGCTGTAAGTATCAGCTTGGGAATTTGAAATAATTCGTTTTCTTCATTAAAAAAGGAGAATTGGTTCATATTTGTCTGTTATTTAAATGTTAAGAAAACTATCATTGCTAAGTAATAACAGCATTGCTATGACAGCTGTAGGAAAAAAAAGGTCTTATAAGTTCAAATCTGGCCTCAGACACTTATTAGCTGTGTGACCCTAGGCAAGTCACTTAACTCTGTTTGCCTCAGTTTCTTCATCTGCAAAATGAGCTACAGAAGTAAATGAAAAATCACTGTAGTATCTTTGCCAAGAAAAACACCAAATGGGATCACAAAGTGTTGGACGTGACTGAAAAAACTCAATATACAAGATTTATATGGCTATTAGCATATAAGTGAAAGTTTGATCATTTCACCTGACGATTGGTTTTGCAAAACTCTTACTTATTTCATTTATATTTCTCCTAAAGTTTGGGGTGCATAACCTCTTTCAACCTTAAAGAAGCCCAATTCAACTGTGCCCAGTATCCCAAGATTATATTCATGTTGGAATGACCACAAGTTTACATTGCTTTCTTTACTTCTCTGGTTTAGTGATCATCATTTGTAGCTTCATTAAATATACAAAAGCAGACTAAAATATAGACTTCCTTTGAATTAAATACCTACTATTAGACATACTTCCATTTTTTTCAATTTTCATGTTAAACTCTTAATTTAACTTTTTTAGGGCTGTGAAAAGTCTAGTTTAAAATGTTAATAGGCATTTCTACTAAATCATTACTCACTATAGAAAAATGAAATTACTCTTGCTGGCTATAAATAAGGAGTAAATGACTTCTATTTAAGAGTTTCATCAGCTAGTTAAAGCAATCAATTAATAAATCAATATGTACTTGCTGATCAGTGCCTAACATGTGCAAGACACAGTAGTAGCCACAGAGGATTACAAAGACCTCAGGGACCCTTTGAGTCCATTTCTCTCCTCTTTGGAAACATGACTATATTTGTTTCTTAGCTCCAAGCATTGTAGCAATTAGAGTTTTACTGACCTCTTCTATGTGACATAAGATATACATAATCCCTACTTGGAAATAGATGACTATCTAATTAGGAAGACAGAACATTGTAAAGTAGACAGAGCACTGGCTTAGTAACTGCGAGGTCTGCCACTTAAAGCTTCATTTGTAAATTTATAGAGTCCCACTATTCTGATTTTATTTCTCTTCTTCCCCCCTCACATCTCTCCCTACCCAAATTTTAATGTTTACTCATTTCCTTCCTATGCTTTAAAGCCTAAAGCAAATGTAAACTCTTTTAGGAAACATTCTTCCCCTCACTCCCCTCATCACCATCCCTTCCTCCCACAATTGGCAATAATTCCCTCTTCAGAATTCACATAGCACTTTATACACATCTCCAATGCAAAATCATATCACTTATTATTTTGTGTTATAATTGTTTGTCTACATCATATTGTCCTTCTAGATTCTAAGCTTCACAGCTTATCAAAATTTTGTATTTCCTCTGGCATTTAAAGTTCTTCATACAGCACTTAATGTCTATTGAACTGAAATAAATAATAAAGAGCGGATTCTGGAAAAGAGATAGGAATATTCACTTTTTTTTGCTTTTTAGAGGGCAATTGGGGTTAAGTGACTTGCCTACAGTCACACAGCTAGTAAGTGTGTCAAGTGTCTGAGGTCAGATTTGAACTCAGATCCTCCTGACTCCAGGGCTGGTGCTGTACTCACCGCACCACCTATCTGTCCCTGAAATATTCACTTCTTAATAAGATTGAAGTTCTTAACTGATGTTTATTTAAATTTCAGGCTCATAAGTGAAGAGAAGGGTAATGTTGCAAGGGGCATCAACATTGCCATTGTGAATTGTAAGTTAAATGTTTTTTCATTACTTTTCTTATCCTGGATTTTAAAACTTGGTGATTTAATATTTTTGTTCATTGAAGAAAAAAGTAATTTAATTTTTAGAATAATATCCCTCTCCAAACACAGAGATAGTGACAATAATCCCTGATGGATCACAGGGTACAAATTGATGTAAATATATAGATAAAGACACAGAAATAGAGACGGAGAAGAGAGAGGAGAGAGACAGAGACAGAGACAGAAAGACAGAGAGAGAGACAGACAGACAGAGACAGCGAGACAGAGACAGAGACAGAGAGACAGAGGGGAGAAAGAGAGGGAGAGAGAGGGGGAGAGGGAGAGAGAGACAGAGACAGAGAGACAGAGGGAGAGAGGGAGAGAGGAGAGAGATTAGACAAGGTCAATGAAGGAATTTATTTTGCTTGACTAAATACATTTGTTACAGGGATTTTGTTTTTTTTTTTCTTTTTCAATGTGTGTGGGGAAGGGAGGGAACTTTCTTTTTTTTTTAGAGAAACTTGGTGATTCAACAAAATTCTTTATGGACACCATGCAATCTATAGTTGTATTTTAGTGCTTTCCACAGCATCCAAATCCATGAGCCAAAAGTAGCCCTCCTAAGATCTTAGTAAGAAAAAAAAAGTTTACATCTAATTATATAGTATATAAGTACAATTCGACCAGCAGTTTCTTAGCATCACTCAGTTGCTACCTTGGTGTAACTGCCTACAGTTTAGTAATTGTGATGGCAAAAATTTATAAATTCATGGCTTTTTTAAATTTTTGCTTTTTGGAGGGGGGAAGGCAGGGCAGTTGGGGCTAAGTGACTTGCCCAAGGTCACACAGCTAGTAAGTGCCAAGCATCTGAGGCCAAATTTGAACTCAGGTCCTCCTGCCTTGAGGGCCAGTGCTCTGTTCACTGCACCACCTAGCTGCCCCAGCAGTTCTTTATACTTATCCAGTTAACAAAAAAAAACAAAACAAAACAAAAAAACAGACAATAGGTCCCAAAGCTACAATCAGATCTTTCCTTTTCAATCTGTGAACTAGAGATTAAAATCTGCTATGGATCACTACTTAATTTGGGCTTCCTTTAATCTTATGCATCCCCCAAATAATCTCAGATTTAGGCACAAATGAATTTGAGCTGGAAAGGTGACAAACTAAGGAAGCGAGGTCATTGTTCTCCACACACCTTGTTCCAATTCTTCTTGGCGTTATGCATATCTGTTGGCAGTAAAGCCTGAGTGCCCTGGTACTTTTTTTTTTTGACAAGTACAAATATCCATGTCCTTGCAATTAAATTATAGGGATTTTAGAATATTACAAGATAAAATATGACGTCAGATCCTCTGTTCTTGAAGCCTTCTTTTTTTTCTTTTTCAGTTAAAACGGGGAAAGTTATAAATACACAATATTTTGACATGTTTGAAGGAGGTAAGAGAAATAAAATATTTTGCATTTGAAAGAATAAAATCCCTTTCCAGTCTAAAGAGCATTGAACTAAATATATTTGGCTTTTTTTTTTTAAGGAAAGCTTCTTTTTAAAAAAATTTTTTTAATTTTTATTTTTTGCTTTTTGGAGGGGGAAGGTAGGGCAATTGGGGTTAAGTGACTTGCCCAAGGTCACATGGCTAGGTTTTTTTTTAATGTGTTTGTTATGTATCTGAGGCTGGACTTGAACTCAGGTCCTCCCGACTCCAGGGCCAGTGCTCTACTCACTGCCCCATGTAGCCACCCCTATTTTTGGCTTTCTTAATCCATTGTTTATCTTTTGCTATTTGAGCCAGCTAAATTAATTTCTATGCACTAGTTTGTATTAAATTTTGTCTGCATTGGTTTACATACATTCTTTCAGCCTCTAAGGTTCTAGTTGCTCTAAAAAATCAAATGCTTTCGAATAGTTAACACTTAATAGAAAGAGAAGTCATTCTTTCCTTCTTTCTTTTTCATTTTTTTATTCATTCTTTTTCTAACCTTTTATCCAACAAAGGAAGAAAGAGATCTATGGTAGAAGAATCTGGAGTCTACTTTTATTACAAATGGTGTTTGACAGGGAAGGTTGTCTGTAGCCACCCACCAAATGGTCATGCAGCCTTTGGCTCTCCATTTACTCTCTCCCAATGCAGCCCATTCTACTCTGGGATACAACTAATGCTTAGGAAGTCCTTTCTTACCTCAACTCTAAATTTTCTACATTGGTTCAGTTCTTTTCATTCTGCTTCCTGAATCCCAGCAAAATAAGTCAGAATTCATTTTTCATGTTACAGCCTCTCAAATGACAATATTAATGATATTTTATTAATATAATATACCAAGAAGCATTTCTTAGGTCTCTACATTGCAATGTGCTATGCACTTGTCAAAGCAAGTTAATAGCCACAGTTCCTGCCCTTTGGAAGTTTAAAATCTGACAGCACTTTCTCTGTGTATTCAGAAGCATCAAAATTATCACATTGTCTCCTCAAGCCCCATGGGATCATGTTTTTCATTTTCACCTGTGTGTAGAGACTTCTTCATTTAGTCCACAATGGGTGGGTGATTTCATGCCTCTCATGAGGCACAGTCTCAAATCATACAGATCAAAACTTAACCATAGTTTCTCATTCTTTATGTGTGTCCTCCAAAGATACTTGGAACCTTCTTCTAGGTCTTTTGTTATTATGTGGATACCACTGAAGCATTTCTGTTATCCTTTCCTCTTATTAACAAGACTATAGGGAATACATAAATAGGACATCTTCCATGACAGCGGCAAACATCTTTGGTAAACGGGCACATAGATGTCTCTAGGTGGCTCAGTGGATAGAGTGCTAGACCTAGAATTAGTTAGATCTGAGTTCAAATCCAGCCTCAAATACTCAGCAACAGGATGACGACTATCTATATGCATTATTACATAATTCTCTCTTTGGGACATGAATTAGTATTAATGATCAGGATGGCTGAATTAAAATTACCTCTCCTATCTGTGAAGGACACTTGTATGATCTGCACACACACTAGATGCTTTCTTGGAAGAGAATCTTTAAGGAAGCCTATTGGTCTAAAGAATCAAATGCTTTCTTATGTAGTTAAATAATGATAATGTGATCTCGTATTTTTTTTCATATTTCATTGTGTGTGGATAACTATGTGAATGAATTTGATTGCATCATGCCCATTTTTTTCTCTCTAGTTACTTAAATTAGAACTATCACTCTTTTTCCTAGGATGTAGGCAAGCTTTACAAAAAGTAAATATTGGTAAAGCATCAGATTTGGAGACAGAATAATAATCAAAATCATTTACATGGCACCTGTTATGCGCTGGGCACTGTGCTAAGCACTTTCCAGTTATCGCCTTTGATTCTCACAACAATCCTGGGAGGTATTCCTATTTTACAGATGAGAAAACTGAGGCAAAGAGAAGTAAAGTGACTTTTCCAAGATCACGGCTGGAGGTGTCTGAGCTCAGGTCTTCCTAACTCTTCCTAACTTCTATTCACTACACCACATTGCTGCTCCAGAAGACTTGATTTTTTTTTGTTTTTTGGTTTTTTTGCTTTTTGGAGGGGGGAAAAGCAGGGTAATTGGTGTTAAGTGACTCGCCCAAGGTCACACAGCTAGTAAGTGTTAAGTGTCTCAGGCCAGATTTGAACCCAGGTCCTCCTGACTCCAGGGCCGGTGCGCTATTCACTATGCCACCTAGCTACCCCATGCTCCAGAAGACTTGTGTTCAAATGTGCAGTCCTGTGTGAATTTGGATAGTCATTTAACCTCTCTGAACCTCAATTTCTTCAGCTATACCTTAAAGTAGCATGTAAAACATAAACAATTGTGAATGTTCTATTTTTTAGCCAACTTCTTCATCCATTTGATTAATTCTCCAAGCCTATAGTTTTTCCTCTTTCCTTTTTCTTGCCATTTTTAATCATTCACAACTTTGTTACTTTCAAGCACGGACTACAACAAAGCTTGTAGAGCCTTTCAATTAGTTTTATCCACTATAGATTCACTGAAAGAAATAGCAATAATGCTCAGATCAACCAATTTCACCATCTGTTTTCAGCTTTAGTCATTTTTAGGATGGAGAACATAGGATATTGAATAAAATTAATGAATATGGGACTTGAGGATTTTCCAAGGAAAGGATATAACTCTTAGAATTTTGTTTAATTTTGTTAAATTTTTTTTGTTTTTTGTTTAAATCTTACTATATTTGAGTAATAAGATGGCTAAATCATGGACACCACAGATTCAGATAATAAAGTACCAAAAAGGCACGTTGCAAGATTGCACTTAAGTCACAGAATTATAGAGCTGGAAGGAAATTTGAATACAAGTCCAACTTTTCCATTTTACAGGTTAAGAAACTG
Organism: Pseudocheirus occidentalis; assembly: GCA_028646575.1. NCBI lineage: Eukaryota > Metazoa > Chordata > Mammalia > Diprotodontia > Pseudocheiridae > Pseudocheirus > Pseudocheirus occidentalis. Next base: position 3,124,110 of record CM053600.1, read on the forward strand.
AAGTGCAAAGTAACAGAAATTAACCTAGTGTAGCAATCTGCATAAGGATTCTTTGTTGAATTGATTCGAATTGAATTGAATTGAGGAGACACTCAGATAGTCCTAGGACTACACTCTAAGGTCAGATTCCAAGAATAACTCCATAGTATAGTATCGTATAGCATAGCATAGTATAGTATAGTATACCATTTGCATGGTTGGTGGTTATGTGGTTAACAGAGAAGTTAAAAGAGAGTTATAGAATATTAGAAGCAGAATAGATCTTAAAGTCCATCTAGTTTACAGATAGGAACTAAAACTGTGTTGTGTTCTACCAACAGAAAATTCTGGACCATTGACGCAGTTCATTAAAAATGCCCCACAGAAGTCTCTAATCTTGATGGTGACACATGATGATGGAAGCACCAGGTAAAGGTGTTTGGTAGTCCATGATCATCACTGCTACCAGAGAATAGGCAAATGGGGATGTGATCCTTGGCAAAACTTATGAGAACTTCCCCATAAAATGAGACAGGATAAAGGAAGACAGAAGTGGGTGTTTCTTAAGGAAACAATGCCTTTGACACAAGACCATCTTCAGTCCTTGAGACAGACACACACACAAAGAGAGAGATAG
>CM053600.1:3125225-3166562 GCA_028646575.1 Pseudocheirus occidentalis
TATTTTACCAGTCTAATGAAATGAAATACCTAAGGTTTACAGAAGTCAAACTAAAGCCTAAAACAAACAAACAAAAAAAGGATTCTAAAAGTACATAACAGGAAACTGAAACTGTTTTGTTTTAATCTGTTAGGAATAATAAAATAAAAAATAAAGATGAATGATTTTTTCTCTAATAAATGCAACACATTATAAAATGATACTTCCTTACTTAGAAAAAGATGTGTTTCCTTTCATTAAGCTCTTCAAATGAATACCAAAAATCAAATTCAAATAAAACTGAAATCCAGTTTGTTTTTCCCCATTTTTTCTGTCATCTCTTGCCTTTGTTGAGCTTCCAATATAATTATATTTTAATATTCTTTAAAACCCGGTACAGCTGTATTTCTTAAGTGTAGATTTATATCACCTTTTCCCTATGTCATTTCTTTTATTCTGGTTTCAGTTACCTATGTCAACTGCATTTGACAACCAAAAAAACAAGTTACAGCAGAGATAGAGAGAATAGGGGAGAATAGGGAAATAATATTATCCAAAATAATTCAACAAGCACTTATTAAGTGTCTTCTGTTTGCAGAGCATAATGCAAAATTTTCAGGGGAAGAATACATAGTTTAACGAGACATAGTCCCTATTCTCATACAAGTTTAAATGAGACTGTGCCACATATGAAAATATGTATAATACAAAATAATATGTTATGTATACACTAGAACTATACAAAATTCTATATGAGAAAAAAGGCTGGTAAAGTTCATTATTATCACAGGGGTTGGGGTGGGGAATCAGAGAAACCTTCTTTTCTTGTGAATGGAGCTTCAAAGAAGAGGTAAGAATTCATCATGTGTAGAAGTAAGGTAATAGCAAGAGAAAAGCCTCCAAGGCATTTACCTCAAATCCAGGTTAGGACATTTAAATTTTTTTTTCCTGGAGGGGAGAAGGCAGGGCAGTTGGGGTTAAGTGACCTGTCCAAGATCACACAACTAATAAGTGTCAGGTGTCTGAGGCTGGATTTGAACTTAGGTCCTCCTGACTCCAGGGCCAGTGCTCTATTCACAGTGGTACCCATCTGCCCCAAGATATTTAAATTTAATTATAGAAAAGGGGAAAATGTTGCAGAGAGTTGCATAGCTGAGTAAAAGAATGAAATCTATAATAGTTGTAATAAGAGTCAAGAGAAATCAAGGATTGGTGAGATTAGTCTCTGATGCTATGAAGGAGTCAGCAGAGTGTTGAAGATACATAATGGACAATAGTGATAATTTTTGGAAAAGGTGAGAAGGGATGAGATCTAATGTGCAGACAAAGGGAATAGCCTTCACAAGAACCTCTTCCTTTAAGACAGAAAGGAAGAAATGTGACATTTATATATACCCAATTGCCAGCCTTATCAATCAGGAATTAAAACTACAAGAGCTGGAACCCAACAACTGAGGTGAAGACAACTGAAGTGTAAACATTCTCCCATTGTAGCCTTGGGAAAAGATAAAGAAAGCTATATGAGTAATCAGCTTGCGTGAAAGGTGACTTTGTTGTATAAAGAATAAAAGATTATATAGTTTAGAAAACTTTTGTGAACAATAAATACAATTGATTGTAAGATACTCAAGATACATTTTTTTTTTTGCTTTTTGGAGGGCAGTTGGGGTTAAGTGACTTGCCCAAGATCACACGGACAGTTTTTTGTGTTAAGTGTCTGAGGCAGGATTTGAACTCAGGTACTCCTGACTCCAGGGCCGGTGCTCTAATCACTGCGCCACCTAGCCACCCCCTCAAGATACATTTCTTGAGGAATTTCATTTACTAGTGAGATAAAGTGTTATATATGCCAAATGTGATGTGATGACATGTTTTTCCTTTTACTCTTTAGATTAAAGAATGATACCAAAAATGCCATAGAAGAATTGGGCAGTAAGGAAATAAAGAATATGCGATTCAGGTCAAGTTGGGTATTTCTTGGAGGAAAAGGTATTGATTTCCCAGAAAATATCCAAAGAGAAAAGGTAAGTGTTTTTTTGTTTGTTTGTTTTTAATCATTATTTACACAATTTCCACAAAATGTCCTAATACATCAGTGATTCATGCCATTCCCTTCCCAGGTCTCCACCAAAATAAATACAAACCAACAAAATAAAAGTAAATAAAATAAAATAAACAAAAGGCATAGTGGTATGATTAACTAATTTTATTTGTTATTTATGATTAAAAACAAGTATTAGTTCTATTGCCCCTCCATTTCTACCTAAAGTCAAGATTTGTTGCAGTCATAACAATAGGAGGGCTGATGATAGCAGTTTCTTACATTTATACTTACATTTATTAAATGCTTTAATATTCTTTATATAATTTCAACTTCACAACTTGGTATTAGGTGTTCATTGTTGTCAATGTTGAAGAGAAATTGGAAGCACATAAATGTCTAAGTGATTTTTTTTCAAAATCACACAGCTCCTTAAGTTGCCAGGAGTCTTCAAAATCCTATTTTCTTTCCACTTTACTATTGTTTATTTCTCTAGAGCTTCAATCTACAGAAGTCAGATGTTCTATCTGGACCTCACTTTGATCACAAAAATGAGATTTTTCCTCCCTTTTAGATAACTTTCCTGCTCTATTTTATATCAAGTACTAATGATCTATTACATCAAAGCTAAGATTCCCTGGAGTGACTAAGCAGCCTAGCCTCTTGCTGCATTCTCTGAATGTCAAGAACAAAGTGCTGAGGACACAAACACTAAAGTAAAACAATCCATGTCCTCACAAAGCTTACCCTCTAACTCAAAGACAACATATGCACAAATAAGTTGTAACACCAATGTGATACCCATAGTAGCCGCTATGAATATGCATATGTATTTCCAGGGCAGATTCCCAAACATATAATAAACTCTTTTTCTCAAAGACAAAAGCAAGATATTTATTTGGAACATCACTATTAGGATACCAGGATATAAGATTTAACAAGGTACTCATCACCAATCCAGAGAATGCTGACATCTCAAGCATTCTTTCTGTCAGGTCTCCCCACAAATAAGTTCCCCTAGGCAAGTTCCTCCCTCCATTCTGCCTCACTCTCACACTCTTTCTCTTGGGCAAGCTCCGCTCACACTGGGCTCCATGAGACACAAGCTGTATCACAGCTGTGAAATGGGCCAGAGCTCAAAGTAGGTCACATAAGACTGTTAATGTGTGGGGAAGCTGCTTTCATGAAAATATTTGAATGATTGATAAGACTGTTAAACATCTATGTGACAATGAATAGTGGCAAAATGTACATATAATTCTCAGGCTAGCAAATCTACAACCAAATTGACAAAATGATTCTTAAGGTTTCTGTGCATGTGTGTGTATAAGTATTTAAGTATGTAGAAATCTCCAAGCCAAAGTTCAGAATGACCAAAGCATCCTTAATTTGAATTGATTCCAGCTGAGAATATCACAAGATAACAGGATATTAATGCCAGGCTCATAGTTAACCAGATGGGAAGATTCCTTTTTTGGGAAGCTGAGTCAAGAAGGTCCTGCCTTAGCCTTCTCAAGGTTGCCCTTTCAATCTTTCTTCCAGAGACAGAAGCACAGTGACTCTGTGTGCAGTGCTCTAGCCATTGTGTCATCTAGCTGCCACTACAAACTTTGATTACATATATAGATCTGGGAGTTGTCTGCATAAAGAGAATAACTGGATCATGAGAACTAATGAGTTTGTCAAGTGAGAGAGTATAGAGTGAAAAAAGAAACCTCTCTAAGACATAGGACCAGAACTCGCTCTTCTCCCCTTTTTGTCCTCTCATAATCCCCACCATCTCTTCCTTTCTCCAGCTTCTAATGAGGAAATAGCCTCCCACCACTAAGACAGAGGTATCAAATATGTGGCCTGCAGTACTTCCAAATGTGGCCTGAATCAGATTAAAATGTGAATGGGAAATATTTAACAATTTTTTTAAAACATTAAAACATAAGAGCATTATGTTTTTAAATGAAGTCAATATGTACCATTTAAAGATCCCTCTGTTTCCATTTGAGTTTCACACCTCTGCTCTAGGCCAACCTTGATCCCATACTTTCTGTCTTTTCCAGATAGCCCCTACTATTACTCACCCTCTTTCAAATCTTCACTTTCTATATACTGGCTCCTTCCCCTTTGCCTATAAACATGCCTAAATCTCCCTATCTTAAAAAAAAGCACCCAAAAAACAAAGTCTCACTAGATCTTACTATTTTCACTATCTCTGACCTTCTTTTCTCAGTCACATTCCCTAGAATAAGCCGTCCAAACTTGTTGCCTTCACTTTTTCTACCCTTATTCGTTCTTCAGTTCTTTGTAATCTGGGTTTTAGTTTCCTTACTCTGCTGAAAGTACCTTCTCCCAAGTCGCCAATTGTTGTTTCATGCCCAGTGACATGTTTTCTTGAGCTTCATCCTTCTTGGTTTTCCTCCTACGTTTCTAACTGCCTCCTCTTAGAAGTCCTTTGCTGGATCATTAAAACCACATTATGCTCCCAACTGTGGACAGACCACAAGGTTCTGTTCTAGACTCTTCTACACCTCTGTAATGGTAATAGGAATTTGAAGATCTTCCCTGCCCCTTAATAAGCCTACGTGAATTTTAACACTTTCTCTGCTTTGAAAATGAACTCTGCCCCTAGTGGGCTGAATGTAATTATACGAAGCATGAGATGAGAGTAGTTCACTGAAGGATGAAGCAGAACCCACAGGAAACTGGGAGTCAGAGCTATCTAGACTGGGAGGAGTGGAGAACTCATCCAAGGGAATTAGTTATTTTTGTGAGTAAATGTCAAATTTTTTTGTTGGTTTGTGGGAAGGCTAAAGGATTCTATGGCTCTCTGTAGTGTTGTGGATTAACTTCTGTACTACTATGATGGAAGTGGCTTACTGGTTTGGGGATTTGGCTTTCTGGTGTCTGGATAAATGTTTTGTTTCTGTCTTCTATATGGAGAGTCTGTTATATTTTGCAGTTGAGCACCATGCAGGTAATTTATAGTGATTGTGGGCTCTGTGAATATTACATTGGCACTACAACCTCTAATGAATGAATGAAAAGAATTTATCTTATTAAGCACTGGAGATGGAAAGCAAGCCTTGAAGACCATATATTCTAACACAGGAACACAATTTTTGTAGTGGAAAAGAATGCCTTTGTTCCAAGAAGTCACAGGGATGTGAGTTATAGGGCAATTGATTAGCGCATCTTCTAACCATTTTTCCTTTTAACTATTCCACCAATACTTCAGACTTAGCATATCCAAAAAAAGAACTCATCTTCTCCAAAACTTGCTCCTCATCTTAACTTCAATATCTCTATTTAGGGCACTACCATTTTCTCAGTTACCCAGACTTATAACTTCATAGTCATCCTTGTCTCTTCCCTCTCATTCTTATGTCTACCCTCACATCCACTTGGTTGCCAAGTCTTATTAATTCTACCTCTGAAAGATGTCTCATCCCTTTCTCCTCCTTTCTTCTCCTCTCATCTCCCTTGTTCAATCAAGTCTCATTAGTAATAACCAGGAATCCAGACTGACCATCCAGTGTCTTGCTACTTTGTCATACTGTTGCCAGATAATCTTCCTGATACGTAAGAATATTATAAAAAATATTTCATTCCACACCTTTCAAATAGCCTGACATTCTTTGTTTCCAATGTGCTTTATTTCATATAACTGTACTCATTAGCCAGATTTGATTGCTCAAGGTTCTTTAGTGTTCTTCTCTTGACATTGCAGATTTTCATACCACTGTGACTGTTTCTTAAAGAAGCATCACAGAATGTTATAGTCTATAAGGGCCATTAAATACCATATGGTACAACCCATTTACTTTACAGATAAGGAAGCCAAGGACCAAAAATATGAAGTCAAGGTTATACTGCTAGTCAGCAACAGAACCAGGACTAGAAACTAGTTCTCCAACTTAGCATATTCATCTTTACGTCTTCCACCAGCCATAGCACAGCTCCTGACACAGAATATGTAATTGAGAAATATTCCCTTAATTGAATTTAAGTATACCCTGATCATTTCCAGTGACAGACTGATGGTATATTTAGGTTACAGTTGATCCCCTCCTAAAAATTTATATATTTTGCTCTTGACTGAACAGGTGCTCAGTAAATATTTGTTGAATAAATAAATGAATGTGTACATTTTCTTTTCAAACAGATCAACCATTTTGATGAGAAAAGAAACAGATACTTGGGTTGGCCAGCTGAAATACAGATAGAAGGATGTATACCCCAGGACCCAAGCTAAAACAGAATCTTCTTAATAAGTAAACTTGCATAGTTACATATTTAAGGACATAATTATCTCAAATGTTTTATTTTTCAAAAAAATGTCAAATGTAAGCTCCTTGAGGGTAAGGACTATTCCATTTTTATCTCTGTATGCCCAGTACAATAGCTGGCATTTGGTAAACATCTGTTGAATTGAATTGAATAAAGCACCATTCTAAAAACAGATGAAAACGTGTGTCTATTTCTCAGTTAAGTAGGGACAGTGTTATTATTGTTGCTCTTAAAATTATTATTAATATCTCATCTTTAGTTGTGATTTTAGCCCCTTCCAGCAATATATATGAAGACAGAAATTTCTCAGTGATACTACAGGTATGTTAAAGCTTTGCTTTCTGAACTGGTGCAAAAGAATGATAAAATCCCAGTTCTACAAGGAATCTTAATCTCTCCCATTTCTGCAGCCCTGTACTCATTATTTGTGCAGTTCATTTGGCTGTTTCAGGGGGCAGTGTGGTAGAGTAAATAGAACGTTAGCTCTGGAGGACCTAGGTCTGATATTGACTGCTTAGCTGATTTCAGGCAAGTCACATAGCCTCCCTGGGATTCAGTTTTCTCTTCTATAAAATGGACATGTTGGACTAGATAACCTCTAAGGTATCTTCTCTCTCCAGGTCTATGATCCTATAATGCCAGTCTGTCCCAGGGGCTAGCCAGACACCACCAGCCTAAGGCCACTAAGGCTAGCAACTTTAGGAGATGGGGGCATTCGTGGGGTGCAGCGGATAAAGTGTATGACCTGGAGTCAGGAAGACTTGAGTTCAGATCTGACCTCAGATATTTATTAGCTTGATGACCCTGGACAAGTCACTTAACTTGTTTGCCTGAGTTTCTTCACGTATAAAATGAAAGGAATAATAGCCCCTAGCTTCTAAGGTTGTTTGTGACAACCAGATGAGATAATAATTGTAAAATGCTCAGCACACAGGAAATGCTGGATAAATGTTCACTATTATTATTTGCACATTCATATCCTTTGCTTACCCTCAAGGTTTGCCCTGGTTTCATTTATTGCTCTGTGGTTGCCTGGTTTCTCAATAAGAGAATAGAGAGCTGGTTTCCCAGAATTCTAATCCTACCCTCATCTCAGATTCATAAAGAACAATTCTGTTTGGTGGGGGGGGAGGGAACAGGTGGCCAGGGTGTTATATAAAGATACCCAGAGCACAAACATGAATCAGGTTATGGAACAAGCGGTCTTATTCCCACACATAGAAAAGGTCATTCTAAACAATAATGATCTAAAGATTATGATCAGTTCAGAGGCTAATTTTATTCAAGCCTTGTTGAATCATTTGCACACAGCTTCTTTGCAAGACTGGTTTATTAACTAGTTTGCATTTCCCCTCTATTGAGTACAGCCAAATCTGCACAAATGTAAGCTGATCTGTGAGCCAATATCTTGCTGCTCAGGTGCCTAGGGATACCAGCTTCCTTTGGAGATCTTACAAAGACAGAACCAAGAGGCAACCAGGTATAAACTTGTCTAGGAAGGAATGGGCTTGTGGCCCAGTGGAGGAGAGGGTATTCCCCCACCAACCCTTCAGAGCTCAGAACATCATCTTTACATATCAAGGCCAGCAGGTGGGAGAGACTTTGAGGAGTAAAGGTTGCCTCTTTAGTATATCCAGGGATTTCTAGCTTGACAGCCAATTTTAAAATATCATCATGACTGATAGGAAACATTCAGAGAGGAAGGCGGGAAGGAGGACCCCTAAATCATGCACGTCTTAAGGAAATGCTACTCATATGCGTGACTTATGATCTCACTCTTTAACTGTGATTTGTCTTTTTGGTTAGTTTACCTTTTATACATGAATATAGTCCTTCTGTCTCCAACTAGACTGTCAACTCCTTGAGAACTGTCATCCATCTTTTTCCGTTCTTAGCAGCAAGCACAATATGATACACATAGTAAGCATCCAATGACTGTCCAATAATAGCGTTACAATTTACTTAGAACAAAAAAGCAAGAACTACACGCAGATATACTACAGACAGCGAGGTAATTCAATCTTCCTCCCTTTCTAGACTGCACTGCTGACTCATCTCCACAGAAATTGCTCTGCCATGTTCCCAAACGGGTACTTTCCTCTGCCTCCCTACCCTGGCTCATTTCAGCTCCCTTCTATGAGTTTTCTTCCCTCCATTGGAATATAAGCTCCTTAAAAATAGGGACTATTTTTCTTTCTGCCTGCACCTGTATTTGTAAGTACTTGGCCCATAGTAAGAAATTACTAAATGCTTGTTGACTGACTAACTGCTAGTAGATTGAGCATTGGACCTGGAATTAGGAAGACCTGAGCTCAGTTTGGCCTCAGATATTTATTATGTGCCTCTGAAGATTTTATTTCACTTCTCTCTGCCTCTGTTTCCTGATCTGTAAAATGGGAATAATAAAAGTATCTACCTCTCAGTGTTATTGTAAAGATAAAAAGAGACAATATCCATGAGGAGATCTATAAATGCTAGCTATTATATATCCCAAGTTCCACACTCACAAGGCTGGGGTTTGGCCCTGGAGAAACCTGACCTAATAAGAGGTGCCACCTAGTTCTTTACTATTGTCTCCAGCTCTTGACATCCACTATTCCAAAGACTTAGGGAGGGTCACTTAAAGTTTAGGATTGACTCTTTCCTAGAATCTCCTCAAAAGAGATCAGTAGAATCTCTTCTAAAAATATACTCAATGCACATATTAAAGCAAATATATGATAGCTATGTTCTCTTTACCAAAAAAATGCTCAAAAGGATTAACAGAGTCAAATGTAACAGATGGACTGAGAAGGAAAAAAAGGCTGTCATTTTTCATAACTGAGAGATTGCTAGAAATTTAGAAATATCAGTTTTGGTTGAGTGATGAGGAAAATATTTTCTCTGAGAAAGGGACATACATCCCAGGACTATGTTCCATCCCAGTGGAGTCTGACATTCAAAGCAGTAGGGAAGAAGAACATAGAAACAGAGTGAACGCAAGCTGGCCTTAGGAGTGCCGAGTGTCTACTTCAGAGCGACAGAGTATGGCATGGGGCCTCATAACTTAGGGTACAGTGACTCCCATCACAAGATGCTCTTTCCATTTGATATTAACTTTCATCATGAATTCATATTCCTAACGGTGAGAAATAATAGGAGGGGGAAGGGAGAATGAGATGATATCTCCAAAAATGCTGCTATAGAAATGTTACAGAGGAGGGAATTCCAATTAGGCATTGTTTTTGGAATACTAAATTTGAATTCTCTCCACCTTGGCATTCAACTCTCACCTGTGGCACCAAGAAATGGTAGCATGAGCAGTGGCCACACCCTAATACACCATCTCGCAGACTGGCTAACCCAGGTTGAGAGTAACTGATGGCTCTCAAAACAATCAGTGAATTAGGACATTGTCTACCCAGTGCACACGAAGACCATCCTCGGTAGAATGGATTGATGAGAACAATTTGGTACAACAGCCATGAAGGCAACTAAAGCAGGCACTATGGAGAGCTTGGTCAGACATCAAAGATGTCACAGTCATCTACTGCATCTTGGGGCCATCACCAGTCATCTTGACTCCTGTCTTGTCACTGGGCTTTAATGACTCTTGAAGAGAGAGTGAAGCTAATGACTTGATGTAGCTCTACCTCACTTAAATCCAATTCACACACAAGTCAAGAAATCACCCCATGATATAATTGGGCCTCTTCAAAAATGAAGGACAAACAATGGATATTCATGATAGGCTAGGTAGCATAGTGGACAGAGAACTGGACCTGTAGTCACAAAGACCTGAGTTCAAATCCAGCCTACACATTGACAAGCTGTGTGACCCTGGGCAAGTCAGCTAACCTCAAGTTCAGATTTCTCAAATGTATAGTTGGGATAATAATAGTACTTACCTCCTAGGGTTTTTGTGAGGATTAAGTGAGGTAATATTTGCAAAACCTCAGCACAACATCTGGCACAAAGTAAATGCTTGTTTCCTTCCTTCGTCCCCTTTTCCTTTCTTCTTTTCATCCTTCCTTCCCTCTTTTTTTTCCCTATAGCTTATAAATTTATAACACTTGGTTGGACACAAAGAACTTTTCCAACTTTTGAGGTGAATAGGCCACACATTATTTTTCCCATCATATAGATGAGAATTATGAGATCCAAGGGGGTTTTGACTTACTAAAGGTCACTAAATTAGTAATTATTATGAGTGCGGGAGTCACGCCCAGCCTTTATAGCTTTATGTCCAGTGTGTTTCCCCTCTACACCATGATGCCTCTCATTCTTCATCCTAAGTAGGCAGTTTTTTTTCCCCAATTTTAATTGACTTCACATTTCACGATTTGGACCAAAACATCATGATAATTGTTTGGAATGTTGTTAAGGAGATTTATGCTGGATGTTCTTCCGGAGTCCTTGCCAACTCTGAGATTCTGTGACATCCCCACTATATTTTTTGCTGTTCAATCACATCTTAGTCTAGGCCACATTCTAGGAAGAATTTACATGATCTCTGGAGAAGAGCACTTTAGATGGGGCACGATAGCTACATATTTGTATATAGTATTTGAAAGGCTGCCATGAAGAAGAGATATTAAATTTGTTTTGCTTGCCTACCAAAGACCAGAAGTCAGTCGGTGGAAATTTTAGAAAGACAGTTTTGCCTTGGTAGAGGGCATCTGTTGTTCACCATTCAAGACTATTTAGATCTTTTTACCCTTATTCTAACTCAGTGGTTCTTAACCTTCCGAATGTTGTGACCCTTTAATACAGCTCCTCATGTTGTGGTGACCCCCAACCACAAAATGATTTTTGTTGCTACTTCATAACTGTAATTTTGCTGCTGTTATGAATCATAATGTAAATATCTGATATGCAGGATAGATTTAAATAGTTACAAATTGAACATAACTCACAGGTTGAGAACCTCTGTCTAACATCAAAAGTATGGGCAAGTCCTCACAAATTTACCACTTAATGTATTAATCAACTTCCATGACCACAAATACAGGCTTTTATTTCTCCTGTTAGTTTACCCTGACTTTTCCTTCCATTGTCCTACCTTTCAATTATAGTAGGAAATATACTTCAAGCATACTTCAGGTATACTCAAATATATGAATATATATGATGTTCATTTCTGTGTAAAATGTTCATGTAACAGAGTTGCAGTAGTTAGGATTGAGAAGAACACGCACATACACATGTGTAGCGTGGTTATTTGGGGCAACCAACCTCACTTGACCTGAGCCTTCTTTTTGGCTTGTTCCCAAATTTCATCTCAATAGTTTTGTAAAGAAAGAGAACAGATGCATTTTCTTTCTCCTTGTCTTCAGTTTATCTCTAGCCGAGATAGTAGAATTGGAGCTCACTTAGACCAGATGACTTAAATTATCGAGGAGACATAGGTGCTCTCACAATATCTGGGCTGTCGACCCTCATAGTCATCATTTTTCTTGACCTTAGTTTTCCTCACCAGCCTCAGCTTAGTTTTTCATTCCAATACTATTTGTAGGACACTTACATTATGCACTTTTATTCATTTTCTATTGCTTAGTCTTGCTTCTATCGCTTACATATTTCTTTTTTTGTTAATCTTATTTTTAAAATGATATATGGTGACTGGTTGAATGACTGGATGGGAGGAGGGGGTAGGAAGGGAATGAGTGAGAGTGACAAGCCAAAGATGACACTGAAGTTGCAAGCCTATGTGACTGGAAGGATGATGGTACTCTCAAATAACAGGGAAGTCTGGAAGAAGCAAGCATTGAGGGAGAAAAGAAAAGGAGCTCTTTGGGACAAGCTGATTTTGAAACATCTATGAAGCATTGAGTTTAAAATGTGCAATTCTTATGCTTGCCGTCTCGGGTTGGGGGGAAAAGGGGAGGTGGGGAGAAAATTTGGAACTCAAAATCTTGTGGAAATTAATGTTGAAAATGAAAAATAAATAAATAAAAAGTTCAAATTTTTTTAAAAATCTGAGTTTTTAGAGAGTTCACTATATAATTCCTTATGAGAATTTTTTCCCATTACCTATTCCAAATTTCAGTCTTGAAAATCTTCCATCCTTCCAAGGCTAACTTTCCCTCTAGCAGTTTAGTCCATGGGATCCAATGTGCTTTTCCACTATACTCTTTGAAATGTGATTTCTTCAGAAAGCTGGGGGAAAAATTTTGTAGCGACTATCTCTGTTAAAGATCTCATTTCTCAAATATATAAAGAATTGAGTCAAATTTGTAGAAATATAAGTCATTCCTCAAATGATAAATGTTCAAAGAATAGGAAAGACAATTTTCAGATAAGAAATGAGTTACCTATAGTCACATAACAAGTGCTCTAAATCACTATTGATTAGAGAAATGCAAATTAAAACAACTCTGAGGTACCACCTCACACCTATCAGATTGACTAATGTGACAGAAAAGGAAAATGACAAATGTTGCAGGGGATGTGGGTACAATGGACACTAACGCACTTTCAGTGGGGTTTTGAACTTATTCAATGATTCTGAAGAGCAATCTGGAACTCTGCCAAAGGGCTATAAAACTATGCATACCCTTTGATCCAGCAGTATTTCTATTAGGACTGTAACCCAAAGAGATGGAAAAGGTGTACAAAGTACTCTTTGTATAAGAATACTTATAGCAGCTCTTTTTTGTGGTGGCAAAGAATTGAAAATGAAGGGGATGTCCATCAAACTAGGGAATAGCTGGACAAATTGTGGTATACAATTGTAATGGAATACTATTGTGCTATAAGAAATGGCAAGCAGCATGCTCTCAAAAAAATAAATAAATAAACCTGGGAAGACTTACATGAACTGATGCAAAGTGAAGTAAGAAAAACAGGAGAATATTGTACACAGTAATAGCAATATTGTTAAGTGATCAACTGTGAACAAATTAGCTCTTTTTAGCAATATAATCATCCAAGACAATTCCGAAGAATTCTTGGTGAAAAATGCTCTCCATTTTTGGAGAAAGAACAATGGAATCTGGCTGCACATCAAAATATACTGTTTTTCCTCTTTTTTTTCAGGGTAGTTTGGGGGTTTTTTCATTGGTTTTTTTTTCATCCTCTGTCTTCTTTCATAACATGCTTAATATGGAAATATATTGTGCATGATTGCACGTTTACCATCTATATCAATTTGCTTACAGCCTCAGGGTGGTGGGAAGGGAAGAAAGGAGGGAGAGAATGCAAAGCTCAAAATTTTAAAACATTAATGTCCAAAATAGTTTCAATATGTAATTGGGATGAAATATTTTTTTAAACCTGTTTTTTCCAACATCTAGCATATATGCCTAGATTTACTCTCCTCTATCATAAACTCTAGGAATAAATGGTTACTTCACCTCAACATTTCTATCATTTCCACTACAGCAACTAGTTCTTCCTATTAGTGAGAATTGGATATAGAATAGAGCTTCCTCTGGATGGTGTTTCCAAATTTTGAAAAAAAATTATTATTAAGGGAAGGCCATAAATTATTGACTTGCTGCTCTGCTTATGTGGGAGTTTCAGAAGATGTCTGGATTATTGAAATCTCCCATTATACATCTGTGCCTGATTTGTGATTTTTTTTGCTTTTTGGAGGGCAATTGGGGTTAAGTGACTTGCCCAAGGTCACACAGCTAGTTTTTTTGTGTGTTAAGTATATGAGGTTGGATTTGAACTTAGGTCTTCCTGACTCCAGGGGCAGTGCTCTATTCACTGTGCCACCTAGCCACTCCAATTTGTGATATTTCTAAAACTCCTCATATAGTTCCTTTTTCTATCTCAATGGTTGGTATATTCCAATGACAAAAATCATTTTCTGTTTCTCCTTCTGTGGCCTCAACCCAAATACCCTCTATCATGCTTCCACTAAATTTCCTCATTAGTATAATTTCTTAATTTAAAATACTATCTACTCCCTATTCATTTTATTTTATTTTTTTTGTTTGTTTTTTGGAGGGGGAAGGCAGGGCAATTGGGGTTAAGTGATTTGCCCAAGGTCACATGGCTAGTTAGTGTTAAGTGTCTGAGGATGAATTTGAACTCAGGTCCTGCTGACTCGAGGGCCAGTGCTCTATTCTGAGCCACCTTGCCACCACCACCCAATTTATTTTAAATAAATAAAATGTATTTATCCTGTTTCTTGGGAATAAGTTATGCCTATCCAGAACTGTGGCTGGTCACATTTACTGCGTTTTCACAAACACCTCAAGTTTCTCCTTTGTTACAAAATCCAAAGGTAGTTGTTGCTGCTATTTCTAGAGAAAGTGAACTCTCCTGTCAACCTATAGGTGTATAAAGAGCTGTACCTTTCCCTTCCTTGTAGCTCCTCTGTATTGGTCTCTAATTTGGGGGATATAAACGGAAAGTCTTTTCCTTTCCCTGTTTTGTTTTCTTTTTTGTTTAGTTTAAAGGCCTTTTGATTAAATTTGCATAAAGCTAATACATTTCCCAGCCTTTGCTAAACATACTTCATTCTTGGCTGTCATTCCTACATATTATGTCATAGTCCAGAAACCAGGGGCACATTTTCAGACAGTGTGGTACAGAATGTTTTATTTCACAGAATCTAAGCATTCACAGCGGACGCAGGCCAGCCAACTTATGTACATTAACTCTAAGAAGAACCTTATTTTGATAGCACACTGAACAATGATCAGTGGCTCCAATGACAAACCACAGGAATAGCTTCCAGCCCCAAACTGCACAGACTCAGGCAGAAGTCCAAGAGGAAAGAGGGTCAACAGCAAAACCAGTACCAGTGTAAGTAAATAAGCTAGAAGCCTCCCAGCAAGACAAAAGAATGAAAGACACATGTAGACTGCATGTCTTTATGTCCAGAGTAGAACCCCACCCCCAGAAAATTCAAGGAGCTTTAAAAAAATGCCCCACACTGTGACCTTTTGGAGATTTAGGTAGCATCAGTGGCCTGTGTGTATAACAGTCATCAGATTTGGGCCAGCACAAGCTCCCAGGGGCTCACTCCAAATTCCCTAGCCATGGAAACCCTGAAGAGCCAGTGTCTAAATATCATGGAAATATCATGCCAGTGTTTCTCACACTGACCCTGGGAAGGAGGCTCAAGAACCCAAGTGACCAAGGATGAGATCAAGCAGGGATGACCAACCTACCAGGGATGACCAAAAGTGCAGCGGGGAACAGAACTTGTCCCTGGTATAAAGTCCCAAATCAGGAGAGAAACTGGAGAAATGTGTAAACCAAAGAAGATACCAAGTGGTTTAAAAAATTGTATAGATCTAAGCATACTCACAAAGGAGAGGATTATTCCTTAACAACAGCAAATAGAGAATGTAAGAAAAAAAGGGGGGGGGGGTTCTACAAGAACCACATAAATGAATAGAAGAAATGTATCAAGATGGAAATAATAAAATAAAAACAATAAAGGACATAGAGAATAAGTAGCTTAGAAGAGAAAGTAGTGAACCTTATCCAAGGAGAATACTTCTTGAAATCTAGAATAAACCCAAAAGAAATAAATGACTCCATGAGACACTAAGAAATATTAGAATATAATCAAAAGAATGGAAAATAGGAGAAAATGTATGACATTTGATATCAAAAACAACTGATTTGGGAAACAGACTAAATTTAAAAATCTTTGGGCTCCCAGGAAACTAAGATTTTTTTAAAAGGACTCGAGGGAGAGATAAAAGGCATCTTTTGGGTTGACTCAGTTTGACCCGAGGCTCATGAGGACCCTATTAGGTACAATACTGGAACAGTAGAACTTACCAGCTGGCTGAAAGTTGATGAGCCCAAAAGCAGTCTACTGATGCTCAGACCCAAATCCAGGTCAGAAACTTGCAGAGCTCAGACCAGGGAGAGCAGAAATCAGACTTTGCCCTGAATCAGATAACTTTGGGAGGGCTGAAAGCTTGTAGTCCCCAGCTTGAGATTTCCATAAGATCTTGAAACAGCAAAATACTCAGTACATCAAGAAAGCAGCAAAAGATCTTCCCTTTAGAAGTGCAAAGAGAGAACTTCCTTCTAGAAACATACAGAGCCCTAATATCAAGTCTGAGGTCAAAAAGTAGGCCAAAAGAATGAAAAAAAAAGGAATTTGTCCAATAAAAAGCTATTGTGGCATTCAAGATAAACCCAAAAGAAGAGAATTACTCCAAAACATCTATGAGATAGAGAGAGAGAGAGAGAGAGAGAGAGAGAGAGAGAGGGAGGGAGGGAGAGGCAAAAACAACTGACCTAGAAAACAGATTGAAGAAAAAAGAAAAACATTTTAAGAAACACTGGATTTGAGCTCTTGATGAAAAAAGGAGCCTAAACATCATAGTACAAGAAATCTTTTTAGTACCACCCATGTGAATTCACTATTCTTGGGACTTGGTGAATGTGAGAAGACCACATGCACCAACATGCCCTGATCTCCTGAGCACAGACACATTAAGAAATAGAGGCCAAGGGCAGGTGTATGGATAGAAGCTAACTGCCACTGAATCCTTGTTGCCTATCCTTTCTATTGCTAAGTAGAAATTAAGCAAGTAAACCTCCTTTTGTTACCTCTTCTATAATATTTTTCTACTACATCAAACCTGAACTAAAAATCTGCCAGTGCAGAAGGCCTAGTCTTACCATTTGGCACAGTTAGTAATTAAGATGAGATGGCCTTATTGACTAACATCATGGCAGCACATGTAGCACAAGGGTGCTACAAATATGGAGGATGGGATGATCAGATGGCTGGGCACCAATGGATAGTTCTGGGTAGCAAGAGATCTTCTCTAGCACATGATTGCTGTCCTCTCAGTGGGAAAGGATCATTCTTCCACTCACGTGCAGCAATGAGCTCAGCAAGTGGTAGAGAAGGATGGCAGGGATGGTAAAGAGAACCTGAATTTTAGCATTTTCTGGTTATTGTTGACAGTCTTGTAGAATTTGGACTGCCAGCATAATAACGTTACACACCGGCATTAATGTGCAACAATGCATTAATGTAATATTTTCCCACAGTTCCTCCAGTAGTCGTCATTTTCCCTTGTTTGGGTCAACTTTGCCAATATAATGGGTGTTGTGTGGTACTTCAAAGTTGTTTTAATTTGCATTTCTCTAATAGTGATTTAGAGCATTTTAACATCCATTGATAGCTCAAATTTCTTTCTCTGAACTACCTATTTATAAACTTTCTTCATTTATTAATCAGGGAATTGCTCTTATATTCTTATAAGGACAGCTAGGTGATATAGTGGATAGAGCACTGGTCCTGGAGTGCAGAAGACCTGAATTCAAATACAGTCTGAGACACTTACTAGCTGTGTGACCCTGGGCAAGTCACTTAAGCCTGTTTACCTTAGTTTCCTCGTCTGTAAAATAAGCTGGAGAAGGAAATGGCAAGCCACTACAGTATTTTTGGTGAGAAAATCCCAAATGGGGTTGTGAAAGCCAGATCCTACTGAAAACTTGAATACATTTGAATTAGCTCCCTTGGAAATCTTTGTGAGAAACTTGCAAAAATTTTGTTCCCAATTTCCTGATTTTCTTATTTTAGTTGAATTTGTTCATGCAAAAAAAAAAACTTTTTAAAATTCTATGTAATCAAATTTGTCCATTGTTGTGAACCTCTCCGTTTCTTTGGTCGTGAATTCTTCCTCTAGCCATAGCTCTGACAGGCAATTTCTTCCTTCCTCCTCTAATTTCTTTATTATGTCACTTTTTATATCTAAATAACATACCCATTTGGAGCTTGTTTAATACAAATGTTGATCTTTACCTAGTTTCTGCCAGACTGCATTCCTTTTTCCCCAAGTATTTGTTGAATAGTGACTTCTTGCCCTACCAGCTGGGATCTTGGGGTTTATCAAACACTAGGCTACTGTATTTGTTTGCTTCTGTATATTGTGTACCTATTATATTGCCCTACTTAACCTATTTCCTACCCAGGGCCAAATTGTTTTGAAGATTACATCTTTGTCATATAGTTTAAAATCTGTCACCATGAGGTGCCATTCCTTCCAGTTAAAAAGAAAGCAAACAATTCCTTTGATATTCTTGATCTTTTTATTCCTTCAGATGAATTATTTTTCTAGTTATATAAAAAATATCTTTGTACTCAATATTGTCATTTTCAATAATTTAGCTCAACCCATTCATGGATGAACAACATTTTTCTCAAAAGATGATACTCTAAGCAAATCAGGAGGGCAAGGAATAGTTCATTTGTCAGATCCATAGAAAAGGGAGGAATTTATGTCCAAAGAAGAGATATAGAACAGTACAAAGTGTAAAATGATCAAATTTTATTATATTAAATGTAAAAAGTTTTGCACAAAAAAAATAATGCAAGCTGAGAAACAGGTTTTACATCCAGTGACTCATTTCTCAAAGATAGAACCATATAATATTCTCCAATTATTTGAATGTAATAAATGTTTTCTATTTGTGTTCCTGTGTGCAACTTGGCAAGTAGATTCCAAGTATTTACTATATTCTGAAGTTATTTCAAATGGCATTTATCTTTCTGCTAGTAATATACAGAAATGGTGATTGGTATGGGTTTATTTTATATGCTGCGACTGCTAAAATTGTGAATTACTTCAATTAGCTTTTTAGTTGACTCTATGGTTCTCTAAGAAAACTATTATATTATCTGGAAAGAGTCACAATTTCCTCTTTTTCTAGGCTTATTTTTTCAATGTTTTTGTCTTGCTGCATCCAGCATTTTGACCATTATATTGAATATATAGAATAGTAATGGTGATGACATCATCACTTTGCTCTGGATCTCACTGGAAAGACTTGTATCTTATCCCAATTATATTGTTTCTTGGTTATAGATAAACCAGTTTTTACCCATTTAAAGAGAGTTCAACTTATTCGGATGCTTTCCAGTGGATTCAATGCATGCGAGTTATAACTTGTCAAAAGGTTTTTTTTTACAACTATTGATATAATTACATATTTTTGTTTCTGTTGTAGTAAATTGTTTGCATTCATGGTATAAATAATATAAATAAATAAATCTTTGTAATATGTTGCTATAGTCTCCTTCCTAATGTTTTGTTTTTAAAATTTTGCACCAAAATTCATTAGGGAAATTAAACTACAGTTTTCTCTATTTTGATTGTTCCTAGTTTAAGAATCAAGGTTGTATTTGTATCATAAAAAGAATCCTGTAGCACTTCATCTTTTCCTCTTTTTTTAAACTACTTATGGAGTTTATATTGGAATTAAAATGTTCTGTAAATGTTTGGTAGAATTTGCTTGTAAATTTATGTGATCCTGAATATTTTTCCATTGAGAGTTCATTTACTTACTGTATATTTTCTTTTGCTATGATAGTTAAGTTACCTATTTCTTAATCTGCTAATCTGGGCAGTTAATGTTTTTGCAAATATTCACACATTTCATTCAGATCATGAATTAAACTGGTACACAGTTAGGAGAAATAGCTTCAATAATTCATGGCCTTTCTTCTTCATTGGTTAATTCACCTTTTTTCATTTTTGATACTGAAAATGAGTTTTTTCTGTTTGAAAAAAAATCAAGTTAGCTAATGGATTACCTATCTTTTTTTAAAAATCTGCTAGTTTTACTTATTTTTTGTTTTCAATTTCATTCTCTCCTTTGATTTTTAGAATTTCTATTTTCATATTTAAACATTTTGAATTTGTTGGTTTTCTAGGGAATTTTTTCAGGTGCATGTGCAATTTATTGATGAGCTCTTTCTCTTTTGTGAGTGTCCAGAGATATGAACTTTCCCATAATTACTGATTTGTCTACATCCCTAAAATTTTGGTACACTGTCTCATCAGTCATTATCTTTAAGGAACTTGTTTCTATTATTTGTTCTTTGACCTGCCCATTCTTTTATGGGATGGGATCAAATGTTCATGTAGAAGGGTTGGTCTTGGCATATTTTTGTCAGACAGGCAGAAAGAAGAGAGTGGAAGAAGATTTGAAAGTGTTGCGAAATAAAGAGAATTTGGAAAGTAATATAAGTCACATCAAATGGTCTCAACTTGTAAAGGGGGGAAATCTCAGCTTCAGGGGTGGGACATTTATTAAACAGAGGTGAGGGAGTCTTGAGGAGGGATAATCTGAGAAAAGAAAGAGGGAATAAGTTATGAAATAAAAGAAATGCCTTCTGATGAAGAGATCTCAGTTAAGGTTAAACAATATGAATTTGCAATGTACCAGTCAATAATTCTAAGACTTTCTTGAGTTATGTTTAGCAGTTCCTGAGTAGAGTCAAGGAGGAAGATTATGGGACTTATTTAGGGCTGGGGTTTGGCAAGAAGTAAATGGCCATAAGACAAGTGTACAAAACATTGAAGAGGGGAAAAGTGAAATCAGGGGAAGGGTAAGAGCCTGAGAAAGTACTAAGGGATGTAGGAACTGGAGGTCTTAATGAGAGTGAAATAGAGGTTTAAGAGTCAGCAGGTTTAGAGGGAAGTTGAAGGATAGATGATTATTTTTAGATATAGTAACATCAAAATCTCAAATTAAGGGAACATTTATGCCAATATTAAAGTTTCCTAGTATAAAGGCTGGAGTTAAGGATGAGAGAATGATGGTGAGCTAGGTAAACTCCTGGAGAAAGGAGGAATGATTTGGAGGTTGATTACAGAGGTGCAGTGAATAGAGTGATGGGCCTGGAGTCAAGAAGACATCTTTATTAATTCAAATCTGACCTCTGATACTTACTAGCTGTGGGACCCTGGGCAAGTCACTTTACCCTGTTTGCCTCAATTTCCTCATCTGTAAAATGAGCTGGGGAAGGAAACAGCAAACCATTCCAGTATCTTTGCCAAGGAAACCCCAAATGGGGTCGCAAAGAATTGGACATGCCTGAAAACAACTGCACAACAGAACGTAACCAACATAATTTGGATTGAGTGGAAAATTTAGATGAAATGGACTTCAAAGGAAGAAGGTCCACCAAATGACTTGGGTATAAGTAGAATTTTGAAGTGACAACGAGGGGGGGAGGAAGAAGAGAAAGAAAGGGAGGGAGACAGGGAGAAAGAAAGGGATAAGGAGGGGGGGAGGAGGAGAGAGAGACACACAGAGACAGAGAATGAGACAGAACTGTAGGGACAGTGAGAGATGATGCATAGCCAGTGCTAGAGAGGCTAAGTGGGAGTGTGGACTCATTTGAATGAGCTAAGCCTCAGCGAGATGTAAGAAGTATGAAAGTAGTCTGGGATGGAAGGGAATTTGTTCAGTATGAAATATGAATTCAAAAGGACACAGGGAAAAAAACTAGACAAGGTTGGAGTAGGACATGTGTTGAGTAGAGCTGATGATGTACATGAGAGATCTGGAGGTGGGGGCTGGCTTTATATTAAATGAAAAATTATTCATTCCTACAGGAATAGAAGGGGGGAAATAAGAGAAGGCATGAAAGTCATTAGTGTCTGATGAATGTGGAAATCTAGTCTCCAAAGCTATTAACAGATGGTTATGGGTAAGATCTGAGGTTGTGTTCAGCCTGATCCTTAATTATCACTCCTCCTCCTCTTCTTGGAGAAATGGTAGAGGGGACAGGATTATAAGTTAGTAGAAGTGGTAGGGGGCAGAGGAATGGTTACTCTGGTTGGCAAAGGGTACTGGTCAAAGGTCCTGACCCTGGGCTCAGTTCTAGTATAGTACATCTATATATAGAGATGTAGCTGCTCCTCTTTCCTAAAATTTGGAATTTTAAAGAAAAACCAATTTTTGTTAATTCATCAATCTTTTTTTATTTACTGAATGTTTTATACTATTTTTAAAGTTAGTATTTGTACTTTTTTTTACTCTCAAGATTTAATAAAGGTTATATGTTTCAAAACTGTTTTTCCATTGCATTGAAGGTTTTTCCATAATAATTTTAACACAACTGGGGAAAAAAACATCATTGGTCTAGACCTAGATGGATGGTTGTGGATACTGGTAGTCAAACACTCCACACCTCTCTTCTCTTCCTGATTTAATCACAAAATATTCATTTAACAAAGGTGGTGAAATTGATGTAAATGTCAAATAATACACAGATATTTAGAATGAAAAAGCAGTATTTATTTGGAAGAAAATGTCCAATTTAATTTTACAGTTTTTTAAAATGACATAAAATGTAGGATACAACTCGTGGTTACTTATAAATAAAACTAAGCATCAGAAAACAAAAACTGTGTTACGGATAGACTTTTTTTAGAAATTGGGCTCAATTGGTTGATATCTTGTGATCCCGGATGCTGCTTGGAAATTCCCAAGGAATGTCCCTTGAGTGTAATACCAAAGGCAGAGGAAAATTTTAACATGAGATGAACATAACATTCATGGCTTTCAATTTTTCGATTCCATGTTCTACAATAATGTCAGAATAATTCAAAGTCCTCGGGAGCAAGGTATCCAGGTAGGAAGTAGACAAAAGAAAAGGAAGTTTATATACAAGAAACACTTCATTTAGACTATTTAATTGTATGAATTTGGTTTAAAACAACTCTCCTCTTTCACAAATTCAGCACCATTTATAATAGAATTTTTTTTATTGTTCTGAACTGTCAAATACCAAGAAATGAGGATTTTCATATACAAAGAGCAGGAAAAAAAGTGCACTGCACATGAAACAAATCTCCATTGAAAACAGTTTGTTTTTTTTACATATAAAATATAATCTGCATGTTAGTACCAAAGCAGTCCTGCTTGCTTGTGTTTCTCTAAGAACTTCTATTTTCAAAAAAATACTTCATCAATGTTCCTATCATTAATTTTCACTCATATCAGTATCATCCCCCATCCAAATTCTTTTTGAAAACATTTCCTTTCAACTAACGAGCATGGTTATGAGAAACACACACACAAGCCATTCCCAAAACCACATGTGTCATTCTTCACCTCTTGCTCATCAATACAATGGAAGCACATCATCATCAGTCTTCTGGGGTCATGGTTGATCAGCACATTAACCAGTCTTTCAGAGTAGTTTTTCTTCTCAGCTTTTAGTCTGTATAAATCATTCTCCTGGTCCTGCTCATCTCATTCTGCATCAGTTCATAAAATTGAGTCTCCCCATGATTTTTCCTGAATCATCACTTATTATATTACAATAATATTTCATTACATAATTGTATTACCATAGTTTGCTTAATCTTTACCCATCTGATGGTTACCTCTAGGTTTCAGCTCTTTCTTATTAAAAATAAAAGTACTACTATAAACTCCTTTGTACATACTACACGCCTTCCCTCTTTGGTGTATCAGCCTAGTTAGTAGGGTTATTACTGGGCTGACAATATGTATACTTTAGAGACCTTGATGACTTCGATTCTAAATCACCTTCCAGAATAGATGTAAAAGTTCACACTCCATCAATATTGTTTTAGTATGACTTTTCCTGCACCCTTCCAATAATCATCATTTTTATTTTTTCTCATCTTTGCCAATCTATAGCAGCACCATTTATTTGGAAAACTCTAGAAGACACTGATGTCACAAATTCTATCAATGTAAATCAATCAAATCTAGAGTATTTAAGATATTCAGTTCTTAGGTTGTGTGAACATAGTAGGCTTCAAAACTTAAATCAATTCTTAAATCTTAAAACTTAAATCTTCAAAACTTAAATCAATTCTTAAATCTTAAAACTTAAATCAATATTAACACAGGAGCATATAGAGAAAACTACATAAAAACAATATAATTAAAATGGTACATCCCTGATTTTCCCCCAGGTGCCTCAGATAAGTCAATCATTCACTTCTGACCACTGCACAATGCTACTTAAAAAAAGAAAAATACAAATTAACAAATGCCTCAGAGAAAGCTATCAGGCTTCATGTGAATGTACTCCTGGGGTACTATCACATTCTTCTCACCGGGAAGGCTTAACTGTCCTCCCCTGAATCGTGTTTCATTTCAAGTCAATTAGCAGCTTAGTGGTTCTAATCAATGTCTTTAGTTAAATACACAGCTGTATGTTATACAAAGCCTATATAATGAGAAAACATTACTGTGCAACAATCAATGACTTTCTCCATTATGAACATAATCCATACGCTAATGAAACATTCTGGTTTGATTCAAAAGTCTCCAAACTTCAAGGAATATTTGGCATTCATTTAGACAAATCAGTAACACTTAAAAGCTCAGTACATTGTGTTTACAGTGAGAAATAAAGAAAAAAAATAATGCAGCCTGCACAGAACTGTGAAAAGTAAAACAGACAGCTGGATTTATTATTTAATAAAAGTTAAAGAACCTGTGAATTATTCTAATGATACATAATGTAGAGAAAATCCACCCCGTGGTGAACTGCTGATTATTTTCAAAGAGGACAGACATACAGATCACCTGTTTGCCTGTAAGAAACAATAAAAGAGAAAACATCAGATCAAATTTAAAAATTCAATATATCCTCTGCTTGGTTCTGACTACTGAAACTTTTCTGGCAGCTGGTGGGCCAAAGCTCTGATTTCAACTGATTCAGTGAATTCCCAATGAAGAACCTCCTTCTACCAATAGAAGCTCCCAGATCAAGACAATAAGCAATTTTAAGCAAATATTATTCAAAGTGTTGTCCTAAATGCTCAAGATACAGAGAAAGGCAAAAGAAAACCCTGTCTCTCAAGGAGCTCAGAGTCTAATCGAAGAGACAACAGGCTGAAGGTTATCTACAAACAAGATGCACAAGGGCAAAATCGGCAATAACCAACAGAGGGGAGGCATTAGCATTCAGGGGCATGAGGACGGGCTTCCAGCAGAAGACAGGATTTTAGTCAGGGAAGTCAAGAAGTAGAGATGAGAAGGGAAGAGAATTCTAGGCACGGTTGACCGCCATGTCCAGCATCAAGGGATATCAAGTCCTGTGTGAAGAATAGTAAAAGGGACAGTGTCACTGGACCACATAGTACATGAATGTAGCAGGGGGAAAGTAAGGTGTAAGAGGACTAGAAGTGGACAGGTTATGAAGCCCTTTAATCACCAAAGGACTTTATATTTGATCCTGGAAGCCACTGAAGTTTATTGAATGGGGTGAGAGTGAACTGTGTTTTAGAAAAATCAATGTTACAGCTAACTTGAGGATGTACAGGAAGAAAGGACTCTAAGGCAGAAAGAATAACCAGGAGCTAAATGCAACATTCCAGTCATGGTGATAAGGGCTGGCCCCAGGATGACAGCAGTGCTAGGAGACAAGGAAGCACAAAAACAGAGATTTTATGAAGATAGAATTAACAGGTTTTGGAAGCAAAGTGAATATGTCGGGAGTGAGAGAGTATAGAGGACTGAGGATGATTCCACCTAGCACAATGGGAATTTACTTCTCAAAAGTTAGTAAGAGAAAAGGGCTTGGGGGGAAATGCAATGAATTCAGTTTTGAACCTAGTGAGTTTAAAATACAAGCAGGTGAAGATGTGAGATTGGAGATCCTGGGAGAGGTTAGGGCTGGGTAAATAGAACTCAGAATCATCATCATCATCCTCATTATCATTATCCTCATACTCATCATCATCATCCCTAACTAGGTACTAAGTACTTTATAATTATTATCTCATGTGATCATCACAACAACCCTGGAAGGTAGGTACTATGATTATTCCCATTTTACAGATGAGATAACTGAATTAAATAGAGGTTAAGTGACTTTCCCAGGGTCTCACAGCTAGTAAGTGTCTGAAGATAGATTTGAACTCAGGTTTCTTGCCTTTAGGCCAGCACTCTCTCCACTAAATCACCTAGGTATCCAAAAACATCTTCGCAAAAAATGATAAGTTGAACTGATGAAATCATCAAATAAAAGAGTATAGAGGGGAAAAAAAGGAGATTCACCCAATCAATATGTGTTAGAAGCAGAACTTGATCTAAGTTTTTATTACTTTGAGGATGACTCTTTAGCTACAACATCACTTTTTTTTTAAAGAAAACTTAAATGAAACAATCAATAGAAACTTGAGAGGATGACACAGTCATCAAATACAGTTGGGAGTTGAAGGTTAATTCACTCTCAACACCAAGCCAAATCTGGAAAAAAATTCTTGGTTTTCTGTTACATCTAAATTTCCATAGGTGGAAATTGGAAAAGGTATTCTTTTCATTAACAATCCTAGGGATCCATTTGTTGAAAGGATGGATACTGGAGTCACAAGAAAGATGACATCTATTTGGGAAAACTTCCAAGATTCGAGGAATTAAACAATATGGTATAATTAACCACTGATAAACAGAGATTACAAGCCTTTGACCAACACTTCTCTTATCCTTAGAATCAGGAAGTAGTTGGGTAGTATAGCCTGGGACTACTACTAAAGTGAGTTTATATCATACAGGCCAGATGGTGAGGAAGGCAAGGTATTGAGTGTGCCAGGACATACCAAGGTATTAGGTATGTCAAGTCATAACAAAATCTATGGAAGGATCCCAACTGGTAGTAGGATCATACCTAACTGTTATTGGCTTGTTTCATTCTACTATGTATGATATTATGGGCCAACCTCATTCACCAACATCATGATTATCATCATATTCTACATCATGACTACTAGAAGAATCATTGTTCCCCACAGTCATATTCAGTGCTACTCTTGGGAATAAATGAAAGATGATGCCATAGACATATTATCCTGGGTAGAGATTATGGATTTTGACTTAGAAAATTTCAATGACAGTCTAGTAATCAGGGAAGCTTTTTACCAAAGGATTATCAAGCGATGCAGTTTTCCATTGCTGTATTTTGTCATGAGTTACTTCATGAATTAGTTCACCACAAGGTTCATCTAACTTATGGGAGGTCTTCTATTTCACTTGACATCTCATGAGCACCAACTGAGCACTTCATACCATGTGACCAATCCATCTTCTCATGGCATTACTTTGTAACTTTTCCCAAAATTGATTTCCTACTTTTCTCAAAGTAATTCAAAACTTTCAAATTAAACCGCCCAGAACTAGGAAGGATCTGGGATATAATCCAATCCAAACAATCCCCTCCTTCCATTTCATTGTCTCACTTTTTTGAAAAATAAAATTTGAGTGTTGAAAAATGCCATAAAGGCGAGTAGTTCTACAATAGGAAAACGAATGATAGAAATGCCTGGCCATTTAGAGGACAAAAAAATATTGAAAAGGAACCAGTGACAAAAACAGAGCTTGAAGATATTTATGCACAAGGGTAAATGTAGGTAGTAAAGCAAAATGATATTCTAATAAAAGAAAGCAAAAAAGCTATTTCTGTTGAGAGTATCTTCACCCCTTTGGTCATTCGGGTTTGTAAACTCAGAGTCTTCTTCAAATCTCCCCTTTCCTTCACTTCCCATATCAATTCAGTTTATCTAGCTTGTTAATTCTTTGTTCCTAGCACCTCTTGGATCTAACTCCTCTTCTTTACACAACTGAGGTGTTTATTCATCTTATTGACACTGCTACAATGGACTGCCAATCAATTCCTTGCTTCCATTCTCTTCCTCTCCCTTCATTCCCCACATTAGCCAGATCACTATTGTTTTTTGTCTTTTTGGAGGGGGAAAGCAGGGCAATTGGGACTAAGTGACTTGCCCAAGGTCACACAGCTACTAAGTGTTAAGTTCTGTGGCTGGATGTGAACTCAGGTCCTCCTGACTCCAGCAGCAGTGCTCTATTCACTGTGCCACCTAGCTGCCCCCTAGATCACTATTTCTAAAGCACAGGTCTAACCTCTGCTCAAGAAAATTCAGGGGCTTCTTACTGCCTCTATGAGAAAATACTCTGATATTTAATACTTTCATCTGACTATAACCTGCCTAGAGACATTTGACATTAATCCTCATACACTCTATAATCCAACTAAAATTGCTTACTTCCTGTTCTTTGTCCATTCATTGTCCCTTTCTCTCTTCATGCTGTCCCTTGTGCCTGGAATACTGTTTTTCCACCTCTGCTCCTTAAAATTCCTAGTTCCATTCCAATAAAGTGCCATCTCTTACACAAGATCTTTATTAGTCCTTTCTCCAGGTGTTTGCCCTTTCCTGCCTTCCAGCAAAATCTTTTGTATTTAGTGTATTCATTTTATATCTCCTCATCTTCATAAGTAAAGCAGTATGGCAGAATGGATAGAGAGAATCAAATTGATTCCATTTTGTATCATTCTGGACATTCTGTATAGTTTCTGGAGTTAAGTTCTGTGTCCCTGAGGTAAGTTTAGTTATTTCTGTAAATCACCATTTCAAGAAAATCAATATTATCTATCAATATTATCTATCTAACTGTCTTGAAGAATGCAGGTAGGTGTAAACAATGAGGATCCTCCATGAGCTGGAAAGTACCTAAATCTAAAAATATTAACTATGTTTTACAATTTAAAAAAAACCTCATAATGATCTCTTCTGGATCCTTGTGCCTGCTGAGGGGTCATGTATCTGATCTATCTGCAATTACATGCCTTGCTAATAAATTACATGGCTTAGATTTTGTTTCCTCAGTTTACCTCAGTTTAGAAATGACAGCAACCACAAAGGGATCTAGAGGAAGTCCTAGCCTGTAGGGTGACTTCTCCAGGAACTCCTTAAAGCATGCCAGTTGATTTTCTCACTGAAGAATTTCTCCACAGAAGAATGCCCCTGAGGTGGGACTCCCTTTCAATATCAGTTCTTCCAAGTTAAAATAAGCTTCCCCTCACCCCCCAAGATAGGATTCCAGTATAAGCATACCAAAGGGTTAAGCCAAGGTATCCCTCCACATTTCTGGGGAGGATTCCTCTTTGAGTTCCAGTAGTTGTTTACCAAAAGAATCCCCACCCTGGAAAAATTTCTTATAACATGGGACCAGGGGAAACTCCTGGGCGATCTGGGAATAACCAAGAAGCACTTGATTAGGTTAGGTGAAATTTAGTCTAAAACTCCAAGAGATTCAGATGATAATTTATTTTTTCCTCAAATCAGTACCTTTGAGTATTGTAAATTAAAGATAATAAGAAGCTGCCAACCCCAACCCCAGACACATGAGACTATGTATCTGTCTTGGTGTTGTTTCTGTTTAACTGTTTCTATTTTGTACAAAAAATATTTATAACAGCTCTTTTTGTGGTGGCAAAGAATTAGAAATTGAGGGATGCCTATCAATTGGGGAATGAGCAGGTGGACTTCAGAAAAACCTGTAAAGACTTAGATGAACTGATGCTGAGTAAGGGGAGCAGAACCAAGAGACCATTGTATACAGTAACAGCAACATTGTGCAATGACTAACTTTAATAGATTTGGATCTTCTAGAGCAGCAGTTCTCAATCTGTGTTCGGAAAACATATATTTCCAATGGTCTTAGGAATGGAGACACCACTCTTCTATCCATCTCCAGGCAGGTCCGCCCACATGCAGATATGCCCACATACAAGTACTAAAGGGTCTCAGCATTAGGAAGGTTGAGAACCACTGTTCTAGAAGCTCATGCTGGAAAGTGCTATCCATATCCAGAGATAGAATGAATTATAGAGTCTGAATGCAGATAAAAACATTATTTGCTCTCTCTCTTTTTTGTTTTGTTTTGTTTCTTCTTTTTCAAGGTTCATTCCATTGGTTATAATTCTTCTTTACAACATGACTAATGTGAAAATATGCTTAATATGGGTGTATATGTAGAACCTATAACCAAATGCATGCTGTCTTAGGAAGAGGGAAATGAAGGGTGGAAGAGCAAATTTAAAACTCAAAAACCTGTGGAAGTGAATGTCATAAACTAAAAATAAAGTGTTTGTATTTGTGTAATGTCCAGTATGTTGTTAGCACTGTCTGTGTTTTATGTCTTAACCTTTTCCTGTGGTCTAATTAACCAAGGAAAAAAAGAGTATAAAATGTAAAGCCAAGTTGGGGAGAGAAAAAAGAAAACACAGATAATGAGAAAGGTAATCTTTGTTCCCAGGCTGCAGAAATTTATGGCATTGTAAACTAATTAGATACTAAATTTGTGACTAAAATGTAAGTTCTCTACAATTCATTTAAAAATTGTGATTTGAATGTTTCTATAAATACTAAAGAATCTTAGAGTCTTGAGGTAATATTCTGTAGAATCTATTCTAAAGAATAAGAATAAAACTTTATGAAAGTTGAACGGAAACAGTATTTATATTTTTTTTATTCTTTTTCTTGGAGATGACAGATTGATTGCTTTACTTTAAGGGAAGAAGGATATTTCACTGACAAAAGAAAAAGAAAGGAACTGAAGGTAGTTTGAACATATCAATGAAGTTCCAAAATGAGGGAGGGAAATGGGTTTATAGGTTACAGTTTAAATCTATCTGGTACTTAAGAACCATCTATTATTAACTCTTCTCTTAAAGGGGGAAGAGAGGTTTGTTTAAATCTGTGAAAAGTAAGATAAGTGTTCAATCACAATACAAAAAGGACAAGAAAGGCCCAATTAAGGAAGCTGTAGTCTATTTGCACTGACAGTGTAAATAGTGGGTTTAAATATAAATGTGTTTTGGAAAGGAAGATCTGAGGAAGGGTTTTGATTTTATTCAAATAAGAATAGGAGAAATTTTGTTGGGTTATACTTTATGATATGGAAAATACCAAATATAATTGTAGCACTGAATTATTTAAGGATAATATACAAAAACTCTGTCCTTGAAGGCCCATCAGGGGGTATATTTTAGTCATTACATAAGGAATAGAAAATTCTCATGGATCTAAAAAAGTAGATTACCCCTGTAAATCTTTGTCAGTAAACTAAGTAGTGGACCTTTTAATTTCAAGTGCTAGCAGTAAACGGGCCTTGGGAAAATTGAGATTCTGTCTCATTTGAACTGAAATGTGCTTTTCTATTAGTACAATTGTGGAGTTCAGTCTTCTATGAGTAAGTCAGGCCTTAATAGAAAAGACACAATATTTGCAATTCAGGCAATATGTTTAGAAAGTACAAAAGTTTTATTAAAGGTACAATTGGATCAAAATTACTCTATATTGCTCTTGAATGCAATCAGTATGCAAGGGCAAAAATGATAAAACGAATGAAGTTGAGATGCATTCAATTGAGTGGTATAGTTAGAAAACAGTTTTAAGAGATCCTAGTGTTAGATACCTAACACTAGGAGATCAAGGACAGGAAGATCTCATAAACGTAAAAATATTTATAACATTACTTATCACAGTACCAAAGAAGTGGGGGGTGATGGGGAGGAGAAGGAGAAATCCACCAGTTAGGGAACGGTTAAATGAAGTACGGCATATGATTAAAATGGAACACTGTTGCATCATAAGAACCAGGAGAACATCGTACACAGTAACAGCAACCTTGGATGATGAAGAACTGTGAATGACTTAGCTATTCTCAGCGATACAATGATACTAGATGGTCCCAAAGGACTAATGATGAAGTCTACTGATGACAGAGCATTTTAAATACAGACTGAAGCTTGCTATTTTCACTTCTTCTCATTCTTTTTCTTTTAATCATCTTCCTGTATACAATGATGAATACAAAAATATTTTAAATGATTTCACATGTAGAGCTGTATTTGGTTTCTTATCTTCTTGTGGAGGAGGAACGAAGAAAGGGAGGTAAGGGGAGATGGAGAGAGACAGACAGACAGGAACTCAAAATTTTAAAAAAATGTTAAATTAACATGTAATTGGGGTAGAAATAAAATGCATTTTAAAAAGAGAATAGTAGTGTCCTTAACATAAATCAGGTAGTTTAGAAAAGAGACAGGTTTGGGGGAGGTTTTGTTTTTAGATGCTTAAACTTAGGGATATATTGGTAATTTTTTAACTACTAGATCTCTGGGGGGGGAGGGGGGAATGTAACTTTAAGTTTAATCTGTATTATTAGCATTCTCTCCATCACTTTCCGAAGTCTAGATAATTAAACATTCCTGATTTTATAGCGTTTGCCAGTTTTTGAGAAGTAAATACTTCACCCTGAAAATCAGACAATTGCCCATTAGAGGTGGCTCTCACACACCCCTGCCTATGAGATGATCAAGTACAGCTGTCCATAAACTACACCCATCATGGATCTCCCATTCCTTTCATTCATATAGCATCTTCCTTAGTTCAAGCCTTTTCTCTGGTCTGTTGGAATAGCTTCCTAATTGTTCTAGACTCTAGATGCTTCCAATCTCTCTTCTCTCATCTGTCTCCAGTACTATATAGCACTAAAGTTCAAGAGAAAAATGTATATTTAGCAATACACTACATCAAAATGCTAATTGAACCTATGGGAACTGATAAAATTTTCTAGGAAAAACCTAGGCCAGATATTTCTGGGTAACGTCCACATTTTGTGGGAAGGGAAGAGATGATGATCTAGTGAAGGAAATCAAGAGATCAATAATTAGAGAAACAGGAGAACCAAGAAAAAACAATATTAACCAAGGAGGGTGAAAATGTTGAGGAAGAGATAGTTGAGAATATCAGAAGTTGGAGTTAAGTCAAGTGAAATGAGGGCTGAGAAAAGGCAATGGGAATTAGAAAATTGCTAAAATAGAAATCCCATTTCTGTCCTCAGTCTTCTTCTTTTACTGGAATTACATAAATATGAATAAAGTAAATTAATATTTTCGTCTTTTCACCAAAATGAAACACTCTATGCTGGCTTCTATTATTTCAGAACTGGTACTAAAATGCACTAATACTGCATAATCTAGGCTGAATCAAATTCAAAACTAAGCCTGAAAAACACGATGGTCTCTTTTGTAAAAGCTCCAGTTACCTTATCCTTCATCATGATGGCCCACTCTAAAATTCCAGACAACCTTTGGGATGTATGAAAATAGCAGGGATTCTGACAACTACTCTAATATAACCAGCTCTTTAACAGAAATGTTTTTCAGGTGGGAAAATAGCCACAAGGAGCTTACATTAATGTTTACTGCCCCTTTTATTTCGATTCAAAATATGGAATCCTAGCCAAATCATAAATTTGACTCAGAATTAAAAGCTTGAGAATGTCACTACTAGATATGTGTCCTATTTTACCCTAAAGTCAATCCCCCACTTTTAATTTTCTCTCAGATGGGATATGCCAACAATGATTTATCAACTGGGTTAAATTTCACAATTAGTCTGAATAAGTTTAAAATATGGTGACTTGAAAAGTACTTGAGATAGGAGACCTGGATTCTATTTAGTATTACCAAGGACATATAGCCTTTATAAGGCTTGGTCCCTATATCTGAAAAATGGCAATAATGCCTGAAATACTTCACAGGATTGTTTTGTGGACTACAAACCTCAGAGTATGAAAGAAAGGACAGTTTCTATTACAAATATTTGCTTATTTATTACTGAGGATAGTTATTTTATGATTCTAAATTTCCCAGATTTAAAACATTTTCTAAATCACCAAAAAATAAATGTTCTTTGAATTGTTTTTATTTCAATGAAAATAGGGTCTTGCAACTCGGATGAAAACAAAAATCTAATCCATGAGAATAAGACATATGCAGGAAGAGCTAGAAAAAAGGTAATGTGAAAATAATCTGAGGAAAAGGGGTCAAAGAAAGTGAAGTGGTCAGGAACTAGTTAAGTAGAAATCTCAATGAAATGGTCAAATATTCTGTAAAATTAGAAATCTAATAAGCCCTGAATACTCAAGCTGAACCAGGAACTAGCAAGCTCAGAAAATCAGCAGGCCAAGTAAAACTTAGAGTGAACCCAAGATAGAGAATAACCAGTGGTAGGCAGAAGAATGCACTCAAGTAATCCGTCTTGTTTGTTTCCTTTTGCCATGTACCTGAAGTTGCAATCTCATGCCCAACCTTTAATTCATTATTGTACCTAACTCCTCATCCATCAATACTGAAGCAATAGCAGTCTCTCGGTTCCCATGTCCAGCTCTTGATTGATCAACACTGGGGTAATTACAAACCCTTGGTTCCCATACCTCATTCCTCATTAATCAGTAAGGTGTATATACCCCCCTGATTACAAAGAGCAGATCCCTGCACCTGGTTTTCATCTGTAATCAATTAACAAACCTTAACAATCAAGGGATATGGTATAAAAGGTTCTGTACTTCTGTCATTCAGGGCTGCTCCTTTAATTGGCTTGGAGACAGCCAGTCAGCTGACTAAATTAAAGCTCCTTAAAACTTTTAATTGGACTCTGTGGTCACTTTGTTAAAACTTGAAATTTCATTTGACCATAACAAAAGTTCTAACAGGAACCAAAACATTCATAGAAGCATTCTTTGTGACAGCAAAAATTGGGACTAGCTGAACAAGTTATAGGGAGATAATATCATGGGATCTTGCTCACTGTAGAAAACTGAAAGATTTTAGAAAAATGGGACAGGATGTACATGAACTAATACAGAGTGAAGTAAGCAGAACCAGAAGAACAGAATACATGTTTGGAGGCAAAAAGACAACAGGAGACTCTAATGATAGTAATAAATGTAACAATGGGGCAGCTAGGTGGCACAGTGAAAAGAGTGCCAACCCTGGAGTCAGGAGGACCTGAGTTCAAATTTGGCCTCAGACACTTAACACAAACACATCAAAACTAGCCATGTGACTTTGAGCAAGTCACTTAACTCCAGTTGCCCTCCAAAAACCAACAACAACAAAAAATAAAATAAAATAAATGTAATGATAATAAAAATGATTGCTCAAATTTCTAGAGCCCTTACTATGTGGGAATCACTGTACTAAGCCCTTGTAAATCATCTTTTTTAATCCTTTAATTACCCTGGGGGGGGAGGAAGAGAAAGGTGCTATGATTATCCCCATTTTATAGAAGAGGAAATTTAGTCAAATAGGGATTAAGTGACTTGGCAAGGGTCATGCAGCTAGTAACTGTCTGTGTCTGAAACCTGGATTTGAATTTAGATCTTCCTATTTCAAGACACGGTCTTACAGTTTACTGAACAAAGATAAAGTTCTATATCAAGCCTAAAATGCAGGTGATTGCTAGGAAAGCTAATAGAAATAGGCTGCTTTTCTGCAAGCATGAGACCTCTTCCAGTTCTGTTCAGGGATTTCTTTTTCAGAGCCCACTTGTAAATATGTATACTGTATTTCTATATTTTAAGCAGACAAGTTGTCTTCCTTTTCACAACATGTGATGACCCAGAAAATGAAAACAGTGAAAACACCTAATAAAAGGAAACTTAACTCTGAGTACCTCTAGTCTTGGTCCCAAAGGACTGATAAAGAAGGCTATCTCCTTCTTCAGGGGAGAGAAGAGGGAATAATGGCAGATGGCAGATAGGGCCACTGTGTCAATCCTATTTGATGGACTGTTTTTCTTTGTTAAAATAGAGGGTTCATCTGAGAAGGAATCCTGAAATGACTGATGTGAAAATGAATGGTGGTTTTAAAAATATATTTTTTTAAAGTTCTGTTTGGATTTTTACTGCACTTCAAGCTCAGTATGATTCAATAACAACCAAAACAAACTTATGCAATCCCAGGTGGCATCTACAGGGACAGGGTACAAAAAGGAAGTGGCAGTACTGCTGTATTTCACCCAAGTCAGGTCACAGCTGGAATTATCTTCAAGCATTTGAAGGGTTATCATATGAAAATAGTATCAGGCTTTTTTTTTTTGCTTAAGCTCAAATGACACAAGTAGGATCGAGCAGTACAAGTTTCAAAGAAACGTTATTTAAACTTGATTTAAGGAAAAACTGCTCAATAATTTGAGCTGCCCAAAACAAGTTTCTTCAAAAGGTAGTGGTTTTCTTCTCCCATAGGTCTTGGAGGAAAGGCTTTTCAAATATAACCAGTCTGAGTTCTCTTCCAGTTTCCAAAATCTACATACAGATCAGAGAAATGGCTCCCAACTAAAATCACTACTACTGGGAGAGGGGAAAATACCAAATCTATTTCCTACTGCTGATAAGTGGTCATTTGCATCTGTGTTAACGTACAAAGGATGATATATTATATACGTGCGAGCTTTAAAAATTAGGAGGAAGGAATTTAACGAACTGAAGACAAAACTGAAACTTTACCTGCATTTGTTGATAAATCCAGTCTGTAAACACTGTCAGGTTTCCGTAAACTCCAGGCCTGTTCCTCTCGGCACATCCAGATCCCCAGCTTGTATCACCCACTAACCACCATACTGAATTCTTCTCAGTGACTAAAGGACCCCCACTGTCACCCTAGGAATGACAAAGAAAGTTATAGAAAAGGACGTAATCCAAAGAGAAGACAAGGATGTTTGCTTGATGCGCATGAATGCATGAGGAACAATTGGATGAGAGGGGGAGGATGATGAAATGCAGAGAATGTTGATTTAAAGTACCCAAATGTAAAGCCTTGCTTTGGAAGACTTCCTAACTACTTACCTCTCTTCCTTCCTTGCTTCCCATCTTCTTATCTAGGAATTTGTCATCTCAATCCCCCTCTACCCAATATTAAATATCTCATCTATGGTTCTTTCCTGCCGCTTGCAAACATGTTCAGTTTTCCACACATACCCCCAAATCCATAAAAAAATAGAAATTTGACACAATATTTTCTAACTATTCTCTTACAGTTCCCCTCCCTTCACAGTGAAATTCCTAGAAAAACACATCTGTATTCATTTTTTTCTCACTCTCCACTCGCCTTTTCAACCCTCTGTAACCTTCCTTCCATGTCAAGTAATTAGCTAAAATGGCTCTCACTGTTAGTGCTGAGCTCTCCATTACTAAATCCAGTGGTGTTTTCTTGGTCCTCATCCTCCTTCATAACCTCTATAGCTTTTGACACTGCTGCCCACTTGCTCCTTCTGGATTTTCCCTCCTCCTGGGGTTTTCATTGACACTGTTCTGTTATACCTTTCTTTGTTCCTGTTGGGTGAATCAATTTTTAATGGATCATCCTCTATATCCTAACTACCATGTGTGGATGTACCCCCCAAGAATCTCTACTGATCCTTCTCTTTCTACAGTTTGGTGGTTTGGTTTGCTTTTTGGAGGGCAGTTAGGGTTAAGCAACTTGCCAAGGGCACACAGCTAGTTTTGTGTTAAGTGTCTAAGGCCAAATTTAAACTCAGGCCCTCCTGACTCCAGGGTCAGTGCTCTACTCACTGCACCACCTAGTCACTCCTACAGTTTATTGATGAGATCAAAAATTTGAATGAGTTCGTTTACCATCTATATGCAGATGGCTCTGAAACTGACAATAAATTTACTCTCTCAGGAATTCCACTTCTGCCTTTCCAGATGTTAGGGACAATGAAGTGTTCCTACAGAAAACAAGCAAGGCTTCAAGGGAGAGGGGAAGAAGGATTAGTTGAAGAAGTATCAAAGTTTGTATCAGAGAAGAGAAATAGGGGATAAAAATGACGATAATGCAGATTTGTTCTTTTTGGACTCAAAAGGAAGGAGTTTAAGTTGCAGAGAGGCAAAATTAGGATTCATATAAGGAAAAACTTTAATTAGATCCTTCCAAAAGTAAAATAGGCTTCTTTGAGAAGTGATGGGTCTGCTTCTTCCCTTCCCCCTGCCAAACACACACACACACGCACACACACACACACACACACACACACACGAGTTTTTAATTAGAAATTGGGTAATAAATTACTCTGTACATGATTGTGGGGATTTCTTTTCGTTAGGAGCTAAACTAAATCTTCACCTAGATGCCTTAGAGACCTCTTAAAACTGACAATTTCTAGAAAGAAAGAAACTAACTTTACTCCTGAAGCCATTAGTCATTTTCTCACTTCCCTCTTTCTAACCATGCTACACCATCATCCGTCCAATCACTCAGTTTTACAAACTAGAAACTGTTGTCAATTCTTCATTGCCAATGATCACCACCTCCAACCCCATCCAAGTAGCTGCACCTATTATAGCTCTTGGATAAGTCCCCTTCTCTTTACTGCATCTAAATAACTCTGGGTCAGGCTCTCATCCCCATTAACTTAAAATTACTGAAAAATCTCTTAATTGGTCTACCTCAAGGGTGAGGAATCTGCACCTCAAGACCACATGTGCTTCTCTAGGTCCTGAAGTGGCCCTGTGACTAAATCCAAACTTCAAAGAACAAATCCGTGTGTGAAATTCCATTCTGTGAAGTTCAGATTCAGCCAAAGGGTCACGCTTCAGTATGTAGAAGGCCACACGTGGTCTCAAGGCTGCAGATTCCCCACCTCTATACTCTTATCAACATCTAATTTCTTACCTCTACATAGCTGCAAAATCGACATTGTGTGTGTGTGTGTGTGTACATTACTGTATTTGCATTTTCTTAAAAATTTTCCAATTAAGGGGTGACTAGG
This sequence comes from Pseudocheirus occidentalis, assembly GCA_028646575.1. Lineage (NCBI taxonomy): Eukaryota > Metazoa > Chordata > Mammalia > Diprotodontia > Pseudocheiridae > Pseudocheirus > Pseudocheirus occidentalis. The sequence goes on from CM053600.1 coordinate 3,163,641, forward strand.
TGGCACAGTGAATAGAGCACTGCTGCTGAGTTAAAATCCGGCCTCAGACATTTAACACAAAAAACTAGCCGTGTGACATTAGGCAAGTCACTTAACCCCAATTGCCCTACCTTTCCCCCTCCAAAAAGCAAAAAGAAAATTCCCAATTACATTTTTTTCATTAATTTTTAAGTTAAATACTAAAAGGGCATTTCATATATACAGTACAACATAGAGGACTTAATATAAAACCATACATTTCAACTTTATAGTGTTTACTTAAAAAAAAAACTATGCAATAAATATCACAGTTTTTAAAACTACCCAGCTGTTCTGTGCTTGCTTCCAAGTTCTTTTGTTCTTTGCTGTGCTCTTTCTCCCTGCCTCCCCACTCTCCCCCTACAAAACACAAAACACACACACACACACACACACACACACACACACAAAACCATAATATACAGTTCTTTCTTTGGAGGTGAATAACAAGTTCTTTCATAGGTCCTTTGTAGTTGATTTGAGTATTTATGATACTCAAGATCAATATTAGTCATTTAATGTTGTTCTTAGGACAATATTTCTGTTGCTGTGCACAACATCCTCTTAGTATTGCTCATTTCATTCTTCACTATTTCAGGAAGTCTTTTCATGCTTGTCTAACAATCAACAAGCTTCTCCTTTCTTATAGCACCATAGTATTCCATCACAACAGGCACCATAACTCTTTCAGCCCTTCCCTAAGAATTATTTGTCAGTTTAGCCAATCTGATAGTGTAAGGTGATATCCCAAAGTTTTTCATTTGCATTCGAAAATTTCCCCATTTTCATTTGTATTTCCTTAATGATTCCCATATGACTAGATATAGTTTTGATTTCATCATTGAAAAACTGCCTGGTCATATCCTTTGACCATTGATAAATTGGCAAATGACTAATTTCTTATAAATTTGACAAAAATCTTTGAGAAATAAAACCTTAATCTGAAATATTTTCTATAAAAATTTTCCCCCAATTTCCAACTTTCCTTCTAATCTTGGTAACATTGGTTTTGTTTGTATATATGCTTTTTAATTTAATCAATTTTTTCCTTTTATACCTCACAATGCCTTTATCTCTTGTTTATTCACAACTGCACCCCTATCTATAAATCTAATAGGCCATATATTCTATGTTTTTCTAAAAGTCGTGTATCTATTTTGACCTCTGAGTAAATGGTTTAAGATAAAGGTCCACGCCCAATTTCTGACAGACTGCTTTCCAGCTTTCCCAATAATTTTTACTAAAGAATTCTAATGTCAAAAATTTAAATCTTCACATTTGTCAAACACAAGGCTACTATAACCATCTGCTACTGTGTATTGTACCTGCTGATCTATGTTTTTATTTCTTAGCCAGTACCAGCTACTTCTGATAATTACTGCCTTATGTTATAATTTAAGATCTGGTACTGTTACACCTTCTTTGTTTACATTTTTTAAAACTAGTTTTTTTGTGTTCTTGACATTTTATTCTTTCAAATGAATTTTATTATTTTTAATATATTAATTACATAATAATATATTATATATAATTTAAAATAACTTTTTTGTCATTTAGTTGGGATGGCAATCAATAATAAATTAGATAAAATTATAGTTTTTATTACATTGGCTTTGCCCATCCATCTACAACTGTCACAACAATGTTATTTACAGCTGTTGTGAGGGTAGTGAGGGTATAAGACCAATAACACTAGCACACAGGAGAGCTGCTAGCACAGGTTCTTTGATCCACTTTTCTAAAGGAAAGCAACTCAAAAGGCATCAACAATGTTAATTTAGTTAAACACACACACATATAGTACATATAATATATAACATAATATGTAATTATATAACATATATAATTGTATATATTATATTATAATATATAATTTAGTTAATTTAGTCAAAATAAATATATACTAAAATTTACTTAGTTCAGGGGGAGAAAGTCAGCATTCTGAACTTTGGAGAAAGTACAAACAGAAATTACAAACAGAAATACTAGCTTAAAGACCAACAGACAGGGCTTCTAACCGTCTGATCAAATAATACATGTATCTCAGATCAACAGACAGATCCATCTGTCTCATCATTACATACATACATAGTTGTCAGAGAGAGAAGCACCAACATCTGGGATTTCAAAGCCAGGGGGTTCCTCAATGGCTACCCAGAGTCTCATCTGGCTATATCACTCAAACACTCTTCCCATGAGTAAACCCCAAAGCAAAACACTAACATCAGAATATATACACACTTCTTCAGGGTCAGAGGACATCACAACCCTCATGACCCACTGCCTAATTACAAATTAACAAAAGGTGTGGGCCTTCCTGAAAAAACAAGCCTCACCTAATCAAGTTTCTCTTATTGGCCCCCAAGTAAGGCTTATTAATGGGCAGGGAAGATCTTCAAATTCCCATTACCATTACAACAAGTAATATTTCTCCAAGTATTTAAATCTGATTTATTTGTATAAAGAGTATTACCCCCAGGTATTTTATACTGTCTACAGTTATTTCATTTTTTTTAATTTACTATTTTTTCTTTTTTAATTTATTTTCTTGGTTACATCATTCATTTCCACAAGGTTTTGAGTTACAAATTTTCTCCCCTTTTTGCCCCTACTCCCCCACCCAGAACATTGATCCCACTGTAAGGCCCCTCCCACAATCTGTTCCCTTTTATGCCCTCCTCCAACACCCCTCTAGCTTTCTAACAGGGCAGGGAGGGGCTCTTGCAATTCCTCCCCTGTCACCCACTCCCACTGGGCGGAGCAGCAATTCAATACAGGCTGTACCTGTGTAATTACACAGGACATCTCCATGGTGGGCAAATTGTGAGAGGCTAATTGTATGTCCCTCCTTCCTATCCTACACCCCCCCTTGTTTTGTTCTCTACCCTGTACCTGTCCCTTTAC
>CM053600.1:3167062-3203251 GCA_028646575.1 Pseudocheirus occidentalis
GTGGAGGACTTTCAAGCATTCTTGCTGAAAAAACCAGAGCTGAAGAGAAAATTTGACAATCAAAAACAAGAAGCATGAGAAGGTAAACATGGGAAAGAAATCATAAGGAACTTGTCAAATTTGAATTATTTACATGCCAATATGGGAAAATGATAATAGTAACTTATGAAACTTTTCTTTGTATGAGGATAGGGGACGGGAATACAAATGTGTGTGTGTATATATATATATATATACTTACATATATGTATATATAGAAGGCTATATATGCATATGAATACATATCTGAGCATGTGTGTATATGTGTACATAGAGGGTATAGAATTAATTGAATACAAAGAGATGATATGTTAAAAGGTGAAATTCTGAGGTGGAAGAGGACTAGAATGAGAGGAGACAGGGAGAAACAAAATGGGGTTAATCATCCCATATAGAAGAGGCAAGGGATAACTGTTAAAACTTTACTCTCATTTACTCTCATTGAATTTGGCTCAGGGAAGGAATGACATAAAATGACTCTAAAATGGGTATCATGCCACACAGGAGAATAGGGGGCATGGGGATGAGAGGCAGGATTATGGAGGGGAAGACGGTCTGGGGAAGGGATACTGGAAGCACACACTTCAGTAAAGGGACAGGGTAGAGAAGAGAACAAGGGAGGGGAGGGATAGGAAAGAGGAACATATGATCAGACTGTCACAATATGTCCACTATGAAGATGTTCTGTGTAGTTACACATGCACAGCCTGTATTGAATTTCTTTTCCTTCTAGTGGAGGTGGGTAACAAGGGAGGAACCGAAAGTATCTAGAATCCAAAGCTCTGCAATACATGCAACTAGGAATTCAGATATACAGGGGATGGGGTAGGGAGACCCTCCCAGCCCTACCAGAAAGTTAGAGAGCAGAGGGAGGGGCTTTACAGTGGGATAGCTGTTTTGGGGTTCAGGTAGGGGAAAGACGAGGAGAAAATTTGTAACTCAAAAATCTCATGGAAATGAATGATGTAAACAAGAAAACAAATAAAAAATGTATATTAACAAAAAAAAGGAAAAAAAAAGAAATAGGAGAGTGACCAGGATAACATATGTACTTTTAGAAGGGTGGGTAGAACAAGAAATAAGAGGCTGTGGAAGAAGATAAGGGAGGAATTTGAGAGGGATGTATAGATTAAGGAATAGGAGGGTAAGGGGGAAGGATATGGGAGGGATACTTTAAAAGGCACAGATTAGGGAGAAAGGGGCTAGAAGTAAAGCAGACACAGGGGGTGGTTAGGTGGTGCAGTCAATAGAGCACTGGCACTGGAGTCAGGAGGACCTGAGTTCAAATCCGGCCTCAGACACTTGACACACTTACTAGCCCTGTGACTATGGGCCAATCACTTAGCCCCAATTGCCCTCCCCAAAAAAGCAAAAAGATTAAAATAAAAAAGAAGTAAATCAGACATATGAGGAGGGAATGGATAAATTTTTTTAAACAAGGCTGAGAAGGATAATAGTGAGGAAAAATATGATGAAGGAAAATAAATAACTAGTAATTATAACTCTAAAAGTGAATAGGATGAACCTCATTCACAAAACCGAAACATAGCAGAATGGATTAAAAATCAGAATCCAACATTATGTGGCTTACAAGAAACAAATATTTTTTTTCACTTTTTGGAGGGGAAAGGGCAGGACAATTGGAGTTAAATGACTTGCCCAAGGTCACTCAGCTAATAAGTGTTAACTGTATGAGGCCAGATTTCAACTCAGGTCCTCTTGACTCCAGGGCTGGTGCTCTATTCCCTGAACCACCTAACCACCCCAAGAAACAAATTTTAAAGTGAGAGGCACACTTTATCAGAGTTTAAAACAAAAAAAGATTGGAGCAGAAATTATTATGATTCCACTGAGATTTAAGGGAAAAAAAAGGTATCAATCATCTCAGAAAAAGTTAAAAGTAAAATAAATTTAATTAGAAGAGATAAACAGGGAAACTATATTTTGATTAAAAAGTACCATGGAAAAGGAAACAATATGAATACTAATCCTATATGCAGCAAATGCTATAGCATCCAAATTTTTAAAGGAAAAACAATATTAATTACAGGTGGAAACAGACAGATAATAATATTATAACAGTGGGGGACTTTAACCTTACCCTCTCAGAATTAGATAAATTTAAGAAATAAAGAAGAAATTAAGGTGGTAAATAGACTCCTAGATAAGCTAAATATGATGAATATCAAGAGAGAACTGAATGGGAATAGAAAGGAATATACCTTTCCTCATAGGTACATACATTTTTACAAAATTGATCATATACTTTTGTATAAAACCTTCATAGCTAAATGCAAAAAAGCAGAAATATCAAATGCATCACTTTTAGATCATAATCAATTGAGTATCTGAGAGAAACAATTACTAATAACCTTTAATTTGGGGGAGATTTAGAGCCTTCCCCTTCTTCCAAAGTCCTGGTTTTTAAAAGTTCAGTCTCTTTAGGGATATTGCTGATAAGGAGATTGGAATAACTTTCTTGTTCAAGGCCCATGCTCTAGTGAAAGATATTGTGTTCTGCTCAGGTTTGGGTACAGTATTTTTTTAAATATCTTTGAATAGACTATGCAAAGCTGTGGGTAGTTTGGTACTGAGATAACTTCTTGGATGAAGGGTAAGACATGATGTTACTTCCAACCCTTAATCTCAATAGAGCTCAGCATCCATTGTTTTATCCAATTAGAGTTGACTGCCATCCCTCAGGAATGCCTCCACTTTAAAGGGTGTATAATCTGTAGCCTGACACCATGAGTGTCTTTAGTCTAAGAGACAACCAAATGACCAACCTTTTCTTAATAACATGTTGACCTTGGTAATAAAATGATTAAATTACCTAGAAACTATGTCTCTCAAAACTTTTGTAATTGGCACAGTATCCAACTTAAAAGCTAAAAAAAATTTAATATGCAATTAAAAATCAAATTGAAAATCTTTAAAATTAAGGGTGAGATTAATAATACTGAGTATAAGAATAATTCTCAAAACTATCTGGTACTGGCCAAGAAACAGAAAGGTAAATCAGTGTCACAGAGTATACATAGAATACAAAGTAGCAAATGATTATACTAACCTTGTGTTTGACAAATGTAAAGATTTAAGTTTTGGGATAAGAATTCAATATTTGGTAAAAATTGGAAAGCTAGAAAGCAGTCTGGCAGAAATTGGGCATGGACCAATATCTTATACCATTTAGGAAGGTCAAGTCAAAATCAACACATGAACTAGATATAAAGAGAGATGGTATAAGAAAATTAGAACAACATGGAACAAACATATTACCTGTATGCTTACAGGTAGAAGAACATATGAATGAACAAAAGACAGAGTATTGGGAAGTAAAATGTACGGTTTCAATCACATTAAATAAAAAAGAGTTTTGGTGCAAATAAGACTAACATGTGAGATTAGAAGGAAAACAGAAAATTGGCAGAGAAAATTTATATTTGAATTTATTTATTTATTTTTAGTTTTCAACATTTATTTCTACAAGATTTTGAGTTACAAATTTTTCCCCATCTTTCCCCTACCCCCACCCCAAAATAGCAAGCCTATTGAATACATCTTCCCCCAATCTGTTCTCTCTTATATCCTCCCCCACCCCACCCCTAACTTTCTAGGAGGGCAAGATGGATTTCTATACCCCAGTGCCTGTGTCTTATTTCCCAGCTACCATGTAAAAAAAAAAAACAATTTTTTAAATATTTGTTTTTAAAACTTTGATTTCCAGATTCTTTTGCTTCTTCCCTCCTCACCCACCCCCACTGGTAAGACAAACAACCCAATATAGGTTGTACGTGTTTAGTCATGCAAAACATTTCCATAGTAGTTATACTGTGAAAGACTAATTATCTTTCCCTCCATCCTATCCCACCCCCGACTTACACTATTTTCTCCTTTGACCCTGTGGCTTTTCAAAAGTGTTTGCTTTCTAACTACCCTCTCCCCCAATCTGCCTTCCTTTCTATCATCCATTCTCTTACCCCTTCCCCCTTACTTTCCTGTAGGGTAAGATACCCAATTTAGCGTTATAATGGGAATGGGAATCTGAAGACCTTCCCTGCCCTTTAATAGACCTAGGGGGGAGTTTGAATACCTCCCCTGCTTTGAAAGTAAACTCTGCCACCTAATAGGCTGAATGTAGTCACAAGGAGCCTGTGGTGGGAGGAGTTTGCTGAGGGGAAGCAGAGCCCACAGAAGGAGAGAGGATGCTCGTTAAGGAGATAGAGGTTTGTTTGTAAACATTAACCTAAAATATTGGTTTGTAAGAAGGCGTATTGGTTTGTGGGAAGGCTGAAGGATGCTGTGGCTCTCAGTGTTATTATGGCTTCTGAATATCTCTGGTACTATGATGGAATCAGCTCACTGGTTTTGGGATCGGGTTTTCTGGTGTCTAAATAAGGTTATATACCCTACAGTTGAGTTCTCTACCTGGAGAATTTGATATATTCTGTGACTGAATGTCACTCGACACTCATAGTCAGGCTTTATTGTGATTTTGGCCACTGTAAATATTGCATTGGTGCTGCAAGTGTGTATGTTATTCCCTCCCTAAGGCAAATTCAATGAGAGTAAAATTGACCCATTCCCTTTCACCTTCCTGCTCTTCCCCTTCATTGTAACAGTTTTCTCTTGCCTCTTTAATGTGAGATGATTTACCCTAATCTATCTCTCCCTTTCTCCTCCCAAACTATTCCTCTAACTTCTTTATTTTTTTAGATATCATCACTTCATATTCAACTCATTCTGTGCCCTCTGTCTATGTATACATGTACATAAATATACACACATTCACATATACACACACATATACCCTACTATACATCCATATATATGTATTTTACATATATATTCCCTTCAAATATCCTCTTATACTGAGAAAAGTCTCATGAGTTACAATTATTTACTAAGTTCCTTATGATTTAATTTTCCTGTTTACCATCTCATCCTTCTCTTGCTTCTTGCATTTGAAAGTCAAATTTTCTGCTCAGCTCTGTTTTTTTTTCATCAATAATGCTTGAAAATCCTCTATTTCATGGAATGATCATATTTTCCCCGGAGCATTATACTCAGTTTTGCTGGGCAGGTGATTCTTGCTTTTAATCCTAGCTCCTTTGACCTCCAGAATATCATATTCCAACCCCTTAGATCCCTTAATGTAGAAGCTGCCAGATCTTTTGTTATCCTGACTGTGTTTCCACAAGACTCAAATTGTTTCTTCCTGACTCCTTGTACTATTTTCTCCTTGACCTGGGAACTCTGAAATTTGGCTATAATATTTCTAAGAGTTTTCTTTTGGGTATCTTTTTCAAAGAGGGGATAAATAAATTCTTTTGATTTCTATTTTGCCTGTGGTTCTAGAATATCAGGGCAATTTTGCTTGATAATTTCTTTAAATATGGTGTCTAGGCTCTTTTTTTTATCATGGCTTTCAGGTAGTCCAATAATTTTAAAATTACCTCTCCTGGATCTGTTTTCCAGATCAATGGTTTTTTCAATGAAATATTTCACATTGCCTTCTATTTTTTCACTTGTTTTGGATCTGTTTAATAGCATCTTGATTTCTCATAAAGTTATTAGCTTCCATTTGCTCCAATATAATTTTGAAGTAATTATTTTCTTCAGTGAACTTTTGAAATTTCTTTTCCATCTGGCAAATTCAGCTTTTTAAGGCATTCTTCTCCTCACTGGCTTTTTGGGCCTCTTTTGCCATTTGAGTTACTCTATTTTTTAAGGTCTTATTTTCTTCAGTATTTTTTTTTGTTCCCCTTTAGCAGGTTGACTCAGTTTTCGTAATTTTCTTGCAGATTTTCTTGGGAAAATTTCTCTTCCCAATTTTTCCTCAACTTCTCTTAACTTGATTTTCAAAATTCTTCTTGAGCTCCTCTGTGGCCTGTAACCAGTTCATATTTTTCTTGGAAGCTTTTGATGCATCAGTTTTGACTTCATTGTCTTCTAATTCCATGTTTTCATCCTTTATGTCCCCAAAAAAAGATTCTATGGTTTGATTGTGCTTCTTTTGCTTGCTCATCTTACCAGCTAATTACTTGACTTTTGAACTCCTTGCCATGGTTGAACTCTGCTTCCAGAGTGGAGAGAGCTGTGTCCCAAATTACTAGGGTTTTCACAATTGTTGCCAGAACTGTTGTCTGAGCTATGAAAATGGTGCCCTCTCTACAGGCACCACAGGGTCTGGAACACTGGCCACACACCCCAAGACTACCACCCAGGACTGTGACCCAGATCCAAGCAGGTCAAAGCAAGAGTGATTGCCCTCTGAATGGTCACTTGGTCCCACTATTGAGGCCAGGAGCTCTGGAGTCAGCCACATGGCAATAGCTGCAGCCACTATACCTCTTCTCTCACAATGGGGACAGGGGCTGGACTGTGCTCTTCCATCAACCAGTTCCAACAGAGTTCTCCACTGACCTTTCACTTTCTCTTTGGCCTTTATGGGTTGAGAAGTCTGGAAACCACCACAACTACTGGTGATTCATTCTCCTGAAGTCTGTTCCATCCCATCTGGGCCACCATGGGTCTGGGTCCCTATGGCTTACATGGGACTACACTAGGCTCCCAGCTCAGTATAACAGACCTTTCCTGTTAGCCTGCCAGACTGCCTTCAGCAGGAGATTTGTTTCTATCTGTCACTTTGTGGGTTCTATAGCTCTAAAATTTGTTTAGAGCAGTGGTTCTCAACCTTCCTAATGCCTCGACCCTTTGATACTCATATGTGGGCGTATCTGCATGTGGGCAGACCCACCTGGAAATGGATGGAGGAGTGGTGTCTCGGTTCCTAAAACCATCAGAAATATGTGTTTTCCAATGGTCTTAGACAACTCCTGTGACCCCTGTGAAAGGGTCATTTGACCCCCAAAGGGGTCACGACCCACAGGTTGAGAACCACTGGTTTAGAGTCATTTTTTTAACAGGTATTGGAGGCGGTTGGAGCAGGAGCTTAAGCAAGTTTCTGCTTTTACTCTGCCATATTGGCTCCCAGAAAATTTTTATAGACAGTTTCTCTGATAAGGGTCTTGTATCTCAATTTTTTTTTGCAAATATATAAGAAATGAGTCACTCACCAACTGATAAATGGTTAAAGGATATTAGCCAGCAGTTTTTCAAAGAAGAAATTAACTATATACAGTCACTGCATACAATTATTGCTGATTAGAGAAATGAAAATTAAAACAACTCTAAGATATCATCTTAGAGCTATTAGATTGAATAAATTATAAAAAGGAAAAATGACAAATGTTGGAGGGAATGTGGAAAAACTGGAACACTAATTTACTGTTGGTGGAACTGTGAACTGATCCAACCATTTGCTCTAGAGAGCAATCTAGAATTATATCCAAAGAGTTATAAACTTATTTATATGCTTTGACCCAGCAATACCACTAATAGGTCTGTTTCCCAAAAAGATTGTAGAAAAAGGAAAACAACATCTAACTTTTAAAATATTTATAGCAGCTCTCTCCATGGTAACAAAGAACTGGAAACTGAGGGGATGTCCATGAAGTGGAGAATGGCTAAACAAGTTGTTGTAAATGGTTGTGAAGGAATAGTGCTGTGCTACAAGAAATGATCAGCTAGTTGATTTTTTTTATTTATTTTTATTTTTTTGCAGGGGGAAGGCAGGGCAATTGGGGTTAAGTGACTTGCCCAAGGTTACACAGCTAGTAAGTGTTAAGTGACTGAGGTTGGATTTGAACTCCAGTCCTCCTCACTCCAGGGCCAGTGGTCTGTTCACTGCAACACTTAGCCGAGCAAATTTTAGAAAAACATGAAAGGTCTTGCATGAAATAATGATGAACAAAATGAGCAGAACCAATTGAAAGTTGTATACATTACTGGCAATATTGTTATAAGAAGAAGTTTGAATGACTAAGTAATTTTGAAACTCAAATCCACTACAACTAGAAAGGACCTATGAAGGAAATGCTATGCACATTCAGAGAAAGAATGATAAATAGATGTACAGTATAGTTTTAAATATATAATATATATTTCATATATACATACATTTAATACACACACACTCATATATATATACATATATATATACATATATATAAAGTGCACAGAAGAGAACAAAAGAAAACTTAGAAGGAAGCAAAGAAAAGCAACATAACTTTGAAAATGATTTGTAGTTTTTATTACAGTTTTTCAAAAAAAAGTAAACAATGTGAAATGAAAATTCATGGTTTGATACTGAATCCTTTCTTTATGTTGTGCTATATACATGAAAATGTCTTTTTTTTGTCATTTTGTATTTAAGTTCAAATGAATTTAAAAATTAAATTTTAAAATAGGATGGCTTAGAAAGTACTTCATACCACTACACAGTGGCTAACATGGAAATGTTTTACAAGACTCTAATGGGTATCCTATTTCTTGTCTTCTCAAGGGGTGGTGGAGGGGCTAAGGGGAAGAAGAGAACTGGAACTCAAAATTTAAAAAAGAATGTTAAAAAGAAAAGAAACACACATAGCCAAAATAACATTTTTGAGAGTTGAACATAAAACAGTAATTACCTGACAGGAATCAACTTTCCCTCTGAGATATCCAGCACAAATCATGGAAGGAGTGATCATGTTATTGTAGACATATCGGCTATTACATTTCCAAGACTGTATTATGGGTACCATAACCGCATTCAAGAAGTCTGAAGTCTTACCTGAGGATCAAATATATGACCATAAAATTGAAGACAAGGATGGATCATTTCAGCTGGCAAAGTTAATAGGTACTCTCCTAACCTGCTATTAAAGCAATTATATTCATGTTTCATTCTTTATATTGCCCTTTCCTCACCTTGCTTATTCTTCACTTTCATTGCAATCAATCATCTATCTAAGAAACCTGAATCATCATTCCAACTGGAACAGACCATATCTGATGTTAAGTGTAACAAAGCACCATGCACTTTCAGCACTCACTAAGTGCTAAAGAACATGAAGGAGGCATTACTTCATTTGTTAAAGATTGTTCTAGACGAGCACTTTTCTTGGAGACCTCTAGATTTACAAAGTCTATTTTAATTAAAGTCATGCAACCACAGAAAAGGACCTTTAAAAAGTCTGGATCGTCCTTTTATTAACTTCAGAAAGAATCATAAGGGTCTTTATTTCTAGAGGGTCATACATGTCTATCCAATTCTTATTCAGTACAATGGGAGCATCATAAATATTGTGCTTTCAAAATCCTGGAATTCTAAAATTCCTTTGAAAGCAATTTTCTGTCTTTCTACTTCTGTAACTCCCTTATCTGTTTAGCCTCATCATAACCATCTATGATTCAATTTTTAGTTTCTCAGTATATCAACTCTGGTCTGGTTTCACTTTCCACTTTACCTCGCCATGAATATATTGTCAGTCACTTCAACAATGCCTATTCCACTCTTTTAGACCTTCTCTACAAACCCTCAGACTTGGTTATCCACTCCCAGTCTGCCAAATGCTGCTGAAGGAAACCACAAAATTATTCCTTCTATTATAAATTGGTATTATCTAACTTCAAGTAAGCCTTCACTTCTGGTAGGTAATTTTAAAAATAATCTCTTGCTGAATCTTCATCACATTCTCTAATGCCAAACACAGCAGCTTTCCAGAAGAATGCTACTGTGAACAACTTTTAAGGTTCTGATTACACAATATAGAAAACACTCTACTTATTCCATAACAAATCAGAGCAAAACATTCACAGAAAATCAAAATACAGTATTCACAATAATTTATCACTAAAATGGCCACATAGATTTTACCAATAGTTTTCAATAAAGTACAATCATTTAGTCAATCACGAAATCCTTAATTCAGTCACAAAGTACAAAATTCAAAGTTCTACACCCCTAGGTCACAGTAAATCATAATCTTTTCAGTCAGCACACAGTATACAAGTAAAGTCTTCTTTCAGCTTCACTCTAGGCTGGCCCTCAGCTTCCATGGTTCCTTTTCCATTGTCCCAGCTCCAACCATCTCCTGGGTTCAAAGCCAGGCAGCTCCCAGTTCTTCAGCCAGTTCCTGTTCCATATTGAACTTCACAGTGTCCAGTCCATTTCAAGTCCTTCACAATTCCTGTTTCTGGGAAGACAAAGCTTGGCAAAACCACAATAATATTCATACACATTGCTGGCCCCATCATCAATTCACCATCTTCCTGTGAAGTCAATTCAGACTATTCAGGTCTGAAAACTCAACACAAATCATCAACATAGAAATCAACACTGACCCACAAACAAGGTCCAAGAGGTCAGCACAAATCATCTGTAGTCCCAGGACCTCCAAAAACTTCCTCCAGGACTTCTGTAAACATACAACCAAAAAATCCTCTTTCAGGGCTTCCAATAAGGTCCCAGGGCTTCTGTACAAAGTATCACAAACAAACATCAACACAGACATAGCAGACAGAGTGCCAGGATACCACAAGTTTTCTCTTTCTTGACTCTGCCACCACAAGAGTACTTTTCTCAATTCTTCCTGCTGTCTCTACTCCTGGAGCTCTTCTTATATAGTCATTAGCTCCTCTCCAGGAGTTCACAAGTTCTAGGGTCCACAAGTTGTAGAGTTCACAGGTTGTCTCTTAAGACTGAAACAAGGTGTGAACTACTTCTGTGCTTGCCTTTACACATTCCTAACAATGGTTGTTCCAAATTTCCTTTCTTCAAAGCCAAATTTGACCTCACTTTCTACATTATAAAGATTAAAGCTAACCTACGTAAACTCAATCAATTCCTCTAAACTTTCAATAGCCACATCTTTCTTTGCCTTTCCAACAATAACTTAATAAAAAGTTCTGATTTCCCCTTGCTAATGGTACCACATCCTCCAATCTCATTCCTTCCTCCCCATTATTCTTTGGCTTTCATTCATCAATAATCCTCTATCTTAGATATCTTCAGTATCTTCCTCTTTAATGCCTCCTTTCCTCTACTCTAAAAGTATGCATGGGCATCTTCTATCTTTAAAGAAAAGGAAAAAGGGCTCCTTCTTTTGATGCTATTACCTACTGTAACAATAATTCAATATTGACAACACCCATGGTGATTATAAATATGCTGGTATAGTTGTGAATCACAAAATATAACAGGGTCTCCACAGGGAGGACAGAACAAAAACCTTTCTTCAAATACCAGAAAACTGAGTCCCAGAATCAGAAAGTCAAAGTCATTACAGTAACCAAGAATTTGGTACACATGGTTAATGCAGTGAACAGCCACATTCCCAACCCTTCAAAACAGAACATGTTGCCTCAAGTATGGATCCTCCTCTCTCACCCACGGTAGCTCCTCAGCCTGGTTCTCAGAAGCTCTCAGCAGAAGTGCCCTGAAGAAAGATCTCAGCAGAAGCTGCAGCTGGCTCTCAGAAGTTCTGCCACCACAAGTTCTGTTCTCAAAATCAAAATTACTTTTTCCCATTCTCAAAATCCAGATCACTTTATCCAGCCTCCACGTGGCTTGCTCCAAGAAATTCCGTCTCGGTTCTCAATTCTTATTTCTGTTCTCAGTTCTTCTCAATCAGTCCAGCAGGAGCAGCTCAGCCTCCAGATGCTCTCTGAGAGAAATTCTCTGTCTCTGTCTCTCTCCCTCTCTCTCTCTTCTTCCTTCCATCTCCTCTCCCCCAATCCCCCCCCCCCCCGGCAGCAGGAGCTTTTCCTTATATATGGTATTAGCTCCCTGTTCAAGCCCTTCCTGTTACATCAGCAAAATGGGCTCATGCCTTGTTTCTTTACAGAGGCTTAATTTGAAGCTAAGTGCTAAGTATCTGTCAGCTTGGCAATACAAAGGGATCTTCGAATTTCATTACTATGACACCTACCCAAATTATAATCCTTCACTGAAAATTTCTAGAAAACTATTCATACTGCCTGCCTCTTCTTTTTGTACCTACTCACTCCTCCGACTCTTGTAATTTCACTTTCAATCCCACTATTCTACTACAACAGTTCTCTCCAAATTCACTAATGAAAAAACCCAATGGATTTTCTTTCTCTCCTCATTCTTGACTTCTTGGTGGTGTATGACATGAGACTATCCTCTTCCTTTATGCCCTGTCTCTTGCTTGCCTTCTGTAAACCACATTCTCAAGTTCTCTTCCTTTGCTTACTCTTCCTCCTCTGTCTCCATGCTTGGTTTTCATCATCTTCTACCCTAATCCAGACTTCCCCTAAAATTGTCCTTTAGATGATCTTTCATGCTCTGATGGCTTCACTTACAGCCTCTATGGAGATAACTCCTAAATTTGCATCTGGAATCCATCTTCTTTTTGTTGTCAGCTGTGAGCTGGATAGTTCTATTAGTGACTGACAATTTATTCTGGATCTCTTATTAGGCCCTTAAAATCAATATATGTTCAAAGCTAAACTTTTCACCTCTTTATCCTCACATTAACTTCTCTTTCTGTTCATGGCACATTCATCCTTCCAGACATCCTCTTAGAGCAATTATTCTCACACCTCATATATTTAATCAGTTGCAAAGTCCAGATGATTTTAACTCAACAAAATCCTTACATATGCATCATCTCTGTTCCTATTACATCAACTGCAGGCCAGGCCCTGATCTTTTCTTGCACATACTACTATGATAGCCCCCACCTGTTCTTTAAGACCCTCCCTAATTCATCCTTCATACCTGACTAAATAATTTTCCTCACACCATTTCATTATCAGGCTTCTACTCAAGAAATCTAAGTAGTTCCCCGTTACACTTTAGCTAGGAGGTAATTTCCTCCACAATTTGGCTCCAACCTGTCTTTTCTATGCCCGGTCGTCTTTACATACTATATATTTCTCCCACACTTTGTCCATTCCCATATTATCTCTTTTTGTTCTTTCCAGCTATCTGCTTGCTATGTCCAGTGGCATGCTAGTAAGTGTTTAACAACCAGCTCTCTAGGGAAAAAAACATATCTGCATAAGATACTTTTAAATTTAATCTACATTAAAACCTATATTTGATTGCACACCACCATGGGGGAGAGAAAAGGGAGAGGATAGGGAGGGGAAGAAAATTTGGAACTCAAGGGATTGTGGAACTGAATGTTGTAAACTAAAAGTAAATAAGTAATCTTTTTTTAAAAAATCGGAAAATAGCCTTAACCCTGTAATAATATGCAATATAAGGCTTGTTTCTTTAAAAAAATTTAATCTACATTATTAATAGTTTTTTCAACACTTTCTTAAAAACTAAATCAAGTCCTGATTTGTAGGATTTGATGACTTCTAGGGTATAAATGCTGACTCTGAAAATTTATCAATTAGTTTCTCAAAATTTATGACGCTGGTTTGAGCTAATCCCAGCACATCCCTGCTTGGGTCTTTTTTTTCTTCCTTATGTGGATACTTCCTCATTTTTACATTTCAAAGTCCATCTTCTCCTTCCAGGCCAACATAATAGCACTTTGCTAACTACTACTTTCCAAGTGAAAGCAATATCTTCCTTCTAAGATTTCCCATAACACTTTGGACCCTTCCTTTGTACTTTTTTATGTTACTCTTTTTATATTATAGTTATTAGTGTAAATGTCTCTCCATAGAATGTTTTTTAATTAAATGTTAATTTTTCAATAAAGAAAATTCTGCCTTCTCTCCCACTAACTTTCACACCTCTCCCTCTACCGCTGTAAAAGAAGGAAAGGGGAGGGGAGGGAGCAAAGTGAATAGAGCACTGGCCCTGGAGTCAGGAGGATCTGAGTTCAAATCTGGCCTCAGACACTTAACACTTACTAGACATATGACCTTGTGCAAGTCACTTAACCCTAATTTCCCTGCCCTCGCCCCTCCAAAAAAAGTGAAAAAGAAAGAAAAACAATACCGCTGTTACAAACATAAATAGAAAACAAAATTGCACACATTGGCTTTGTTTATGTGTGTGTGTAAATATAAACATATACATATAGGCCACGTATATTCATGTGTATATACATACATGTGCACATACACATATAGGCCATATATGTGTGTGTATACACATACATACATGTGTGCAGACACATATAGGCCAAATATATTCATGCATGTATACTCATATACATGTGTACATAGACATATAGGTTGTGTGTACTCATGTGTGTATACACGCATGTGCACATAGACACAAACACACAAAGAAAGGATGATTTCAAAGAAATACTTGTATAGACTAAATATGCATCCATGGAATGATGCACAGTGAAGAGAACAGAACCAGAATAACAAATTAAACAATTAAAACATCATTGTAAAGATAAGCAGTGAGGCGGCTAGGTGGCGCAGTGAGTAGAGCACCAGCCTTGGAGTCAGGAGGACCTGAATTCAAATCTGCCCTCAGACACTTGACACACTGACTAGCCGTGTGACTTTGGGCAAGTCACTTAACCCCAACCACCCTCCAAAAAAAAAAAAGCAAAAAAAAAAAAAAGATAAACAGCTTTGAAATATTTAAGAACAAAGATCAACATGTGCCACCTGCCACCAGGTAACAGATTCAGAGTTCTACCATTTACATGCTGAAGACATTCCCTAGGAACTTATTTCTGTACCCGACTCTATTTCCACGAGACTGTAAATAATTTCTATCAGTGAGACCACTATAAAAAAAAAGAATAAAGCAGGGACAGAAAACAAATCTTAAGAGAAAAAAAGCAGCACTGATAAAGAAGTGTGTTTCATATGGGAAGGGGGGGGGAATACATAATGGGGGACTTTGTCCCTAATAACAAAACGAATCATAGTTGCTAAATGAATCGTATTGCCTTTCATCACAAATGATATTATACAGTCAGATTCAGGCAGACCCAACTTTGGCCCACACTTCTCAGATACTTGAGGCATAAGAAACCCTGGCCTTAGAACATTAATTATACAGAAAACTACTGCTAACATTTATTTTTACTTGTTAGAAGCCATTCCAAGTTGTTTATGTCAGAAACAGCCATAGTCTCTACTCCCCATCTCAAAAGTTCTCCTAGCAAGCTCTACCCCAAGCCTCCCAGTACAGTAAAAGTCAGTCCTTTATAACACTGATTTCAAGTGAGCTTAACTCTCTCTATCTTTGTGTCTTTTATGCTTTAGTGTAACCTACGATTGTAAGTTTTACAATAATTATGAAAATCTATGATTATGAAGCCGTTACCATATGCTAGAATATTTTGACTGCATTCCTTGCTAAACTACCAATTAACTAAAATGTGTTCCCCAAATCACAGCTTCTTAGAAATAACCATCTCACCTTTTTCATAGGTCGCACCCCATCCTGATATCCAGCATAACTGATTAGGTTCAAACATCATTCCTGGGTTAGGCAAACACACTGGTCTTATTCTTTCTGTTTTAAAATAAGAACAAAACATGATAGCCCATTCTCACATTTGTGAAACGGTCTGAAAAAAAATTCAACTGAGCACCACAAGAGCATTACCCTACTCTCAGATGACCATATCTTGCTAGAATATACAAGACTCTAGATCCTACAACAAAAGGGACTGTGTCTTAGCTAAGCTTTTTATTTTTCCCAGTACCTAATATAAGCTCTGCACATAGGAAGCATTTGACATCCGTTGAATGAATAATGAAACAAAATTCCAAGTTCATACTTCCACTGTCACATCCCTACTTCCAATGGGAAACAAGAGAATCACATGGATTACAATAATGCAAAGTACATAAGAGGGGTGGTGATATTTTCCCCTTTCTTAGTTACAAATGATATTATATATTAGGACTGTTTCTAAAAACACACAATAAAAAGTTCTAATAGCTTCAAATTAGCTCCAAAATACTATTACCTATACTCCGGCTTAATGATTTCAGTTGAAAGTAGACTTTATATGGAGTCAGAGATGTTTGTCATTTAAACTGTGACTTAACCTCCCTGGGCTTCATTCAGTAAAACAAAGGGGTTGGAGTAGATGACCCATCAGGTCCCTACCAGCTCCAAATCTGTGATTCAGTGATCTGCGGCCTTTGTATCTTTGTGAAAATAGGCAGGAGTTCAATGAAGTACAATATGCACATCCCATGTGCCTGGAATATTCTCCCTTAGAAACTATACCTTCATCTCTAGCTTCCATTAAGGCTCAGCTCAGTCTTTCTGGGTGTCCCAGGTTGCCAGTGTCTTCCTCTGTAAGGCTATCTTCCATCTGCTCTGTATGTACTGTAAGCGTACCAATGTACGTGGCATGCTGTTTCCTCCATTCAGATGTAAGCTTCTTAAGAGGACGGAATGTATTTGCTTTTTCCTTTGTATCCTCAGCATGCAGCTTAGCGCCTGGCACAAAGTACTGACTTAATGAATCAGAGGGGAAAACCCATAACCATAGCAATATTAAGGGTATTCTTTCAGGGGATGTCAGTCAGACAAACAACTGAAATTGTCTACTGATGTTTGGGGGTGGGGGTGAGGGTTTACTCCTTGCAAAAATCCATTTTGAATTCTTTCCTACTAACAGAGAACTTTCTTACTTTTTTTGCAATTTATTCAAAATATTATTTCCATTAAATTATTATACACTACAAAGTGGACAAGAATAAATACATACCATTAAATACGAGTGGTGTTTGCAACTTCATAAGAGCAACATCATTGTTCTTAGTTTTAGAATCATAACTTGGATGAGAAATTATTTTTTGCACTTTATATCCACTTCCATAGAACATCAGAGACTGCCTCAAAATTCCTGCAAATACTGTCCAATACCGGGGTGTGGAAAGAGGTCTGAAAAAAAACAAATCAAGGGAATCTCAAGCATAGTGAATCTAAACATCAACTTGAGTATCTTTTTTCAAAACAGCCGCATATACAAGAATCAAACAACCTCTAACCAGAATGAACCAGTGTATGTTACTGCAGACCGCTGCTGCTTACATCACAACAGAGGAAGCTACATCCAGCCAACGAGAATGTATAAGATGGACAATGAAGGCTAAAAAAAAATTTTAATGGAAACAAAAAATATTGACTACTTTCACCTTACTCTAAAATTTCAGAAATCCAGAGCCTTTAGATCTATAATCTTATCAAGATCCTGCCTACCTGTTATTCTCCTCTCTTAGTTTTAATGTGTATGTGTTTTTACAATTATTCTTTATTTGGTTTATTTTTAAAATGAGGACCAAAAAGTCTTAGTATGATCCCTATCAGACTAACATCAAATGTAAAGCTTATTCTACTTGATCTCAGGAATTAAGACCAATAGACAGAAGGTTCAGGACTGTACATTTCAGATCAGTATAAGGAACTACATAAAAAATTAAATATGAGAAGCAATTTCCCTATACCTGTAGCTCTTTAAGAGAAGACTACTCATCAATAATAATTATTGATGATGATGACAATGGTGACAACAAACACAATTTATTCAGCCACTCAAAGGTTTGCTAAGTACTTTGATTCAACACCTTTGATTCCTTCCAATACTTGGGATATTAATAGAGCACATTGGCTGTAATGGATAAAGACTTACCTTAAAGCCAGGAAGATCTTCATTCAAGTCCTGCTTCTGATGCCTATAAGTTGTATGACACTGGGCAAGTCATTTAATCTCAACCTGTTCCAGGCATCTAAGACCACATAGGGCAGGGAAGGTGCTGGCCTGCTTTGGCAGAAGACTACCTTATACCAATGAAATCACAGGTACAATCTTTTCCCTGTCTACACCCATGATTTCATTTGCTCAACTAAAAATATCCATCAGCATGTTTTTCCTTCTCCTAGAATAGTCTGATAGAATAAACACATAGAATAATAAAACTTGAAAGAGCATTACATATCAGTGTCCAACCCTATTATTTTACAGGTGAGAAAACTGAGGACCCAAAAGATAAAGTCTACTTGCAGCTTCAGGAGTCACAAGAAAAAAAAAACAGTGGAAAATAAAATTACTTTTACCTGAATAAGAAGGAAAATATTCAGATAATTTGAAAGGGTTCGGATTAATGAAATGGACTGGAGATTGAATTAGAAGAAGAAAAATTTGGCAGAAATTGAGGAAAATGTGAAGAACAACCCTTAGGTCCTAATTCTAGATTTCTGGATGAAAGAGAAAAGGATGAAGGGTGATAGGAGGGTATAAAAGAGAGAAAAAGTATCAGAGATGATTGAGAAGTAGGAACTAAAGAGGGAGTTATGGAAGAAAAAGAGAACTTGGCAATGAAAAGCAGAGTAAGCAAAAACAAGATAAGAATAGGTTGGAAAGCCAGAGTGGATTTCTGGGTAGGGTAAGATGGAAGTTGCCGAGTTGGTATGGGATTCTTGAGACTATGAAAAGAAAGTTGACGAGGGTGGTCAAATTATTTCGAGAAGATAACTAGCTGTAAAAGTCTTAGCCAGGTCCTTAGGGAAGAGATCTAAACATTTAAAAGTACTTTAAAACAAACAAACCTCACAAAAACCACATCTAGTATGAAAAATAGGGGAAATTGTGCAATGCCTTTTATCAAGAACGCTGTGCTTGTATTTTTTGAGCTTTATGGATGTATTTTGTTTTTGTACAGCAGTAATCATTAAAACAATTTGGTTCTGATTTTTAAAATATCAATAAATGAGTAGTCAGTCAGTCAATAGATATTTATTACTTATTATGTGTCAAGCATGGGGTAGCTAGGTGGTGCAGTTCATAAAGCCCTAACCCTGGAGTCAAGAGGACCAGAGTTCAAATCTGACCTCAGACACTTATTAGCTGGACACGGAAAACCACGGCAATGTCTTTGCTAAGAAATCCCAAATTAGGTCACAAAGAGCCAGACATGATTGAAATGACTCAGCAATCGCAACAACGTGCCAATCCCTGGGCTAAATGCAAAGAAATGAAAAAGACTGCCCCTGGTCTCAAGGAGATCACAGTCTAACAACAGAGACAACATGCAATCAATGATGTACAAGCTATATACAGAATGAATGGGGTAATTAAGGAAGGAAGGTACTAGAAATCTTTGTATTTTTCTTTTATGTTTTGAATGTATAAAATAAAAAGGATTTTGTACAAAAAAATACAATGCAGATAGAAAGAAAAGGGAAATAAACTGGAAAAAATCATAGAGGCAAAATTTATCTGAAAGAAGTTTTATTTTGATAATAAAAAAGTAATTCAAATTTATAAGAAAAAATCCATTCCTTGATTAATAAAAAAAATTATTTTGAACAGGCAGTTTTCAAAGAAATTCAAGTTGCCAAATTTGAAAAAACTGTCAATGCTCCAAATCACTAATAATTAAAGAAATGTAAATAAGACAACTCATGCTCCGGCTTCACTTCAAATGCATTAACCTGGCAAAGTTGACAAAAAGGGATAATAAGAGGTTTCAAGTGTTTGCAGTCTTTCCCTCCTCAAATTACCTCCATGCACTCATCTAGTTATATGCCACAATTCCTCACGCCCAATAAAATGGTAACTTTTTGGGGGGTGGGGGGGTCGAAATTTTTTTTTCTTCACTTGTGAGGCATACATGCTCAATGAATGGCTTTTGAATTTCTAAATCCTGTCCAGCTCTCTCATTTTATATCATTCACTCTGCATGTAGGGAGATAGTTCTAAAGCTATAACAAGTTAAACTCTTGAGGAAAAAATAAATATAATAACTGAATTCACAAGTTGTGTTTCTTCCAGACCAAGTACAGAACAAATTTCTCTGCCTTAAAAGTCCCTTAACAAGTATGAACATAACTTGTATCAATTCAAGACTTGTGATCATCCATTGACAACTCTGACTGAACACACAGCTGAAACAGGGAGAGAAAGCGATGGGAATACAAGAGCTCCTTGGAATGGCTGATCAAATACTTACTCTTCTACACAATGAGCTGCGGTTACAATCCATTCAGGAGTAATGATCGAGCCACCACAGACATGGACACCTTGGACATGAAGGCTGACTTGCCACGGCCAGTCCCCTGGAGCAGCATTCGTCCCACCTACAATCCTGTTCAGTCGATTCACCTTCATCACTGTGCCACAATCTAAGGGCCAAAAATGAAACATAAGCCCCCCAGTACATTTATGGACCATAAGTATCAAAAAAAAAAACAGTTGCACAGATTTGAATATGATTTTTCATAATAGAATCTTTGTTTTAGTAAAGAGTTGCATGAACAGATTTATGAAACCTGTTTCCTTCTCTTAAACATCTGAAATCTAAGGAGAGAATGTTTTCCAAGTATTGATCCACATCAGAGGTAACCAAAGTGGGTGCTTTGGAGGTGCTCGAATGATGGGTGCCCCTCCGTGGGGCAAAGTGGGGTAGAAGCCTTGAGTGCAATGGGGAGGATGTTGAATAAAAATAAAGGAGTGGTGGAAGCATAAGGAAAGAAGAGAAGAAAAATTTGAAAAACCGTCCATACATGTTTCATCTGCTGTATAACAGCTAAAGTTATAGTGATTACATTATTTTCCACATAAACACATAAAATGCAAGTTATAACCAATAAGCAGCCAAGTCTGCCAAAAGGTCTTAACAAGTGTTGGCAGGCAAGGATATTGGCCAGTATTGGGGAATCCAGCATGAATGGGCAGGAATATGTGCGTGTGATGACTTGTTTACAATAGAATGCTATATGGTTACATAATGTAATATTGCATCATCAAAATGAAAATGTAGGAAAACACCCAGAAATTTACAAAAAAAATTATTAAATCTAAAAGGCATCTCTCTCTCTCTCTCTCTCTCTCTCTCTCTCTCTCTCTCTCTCTCCATATATAGATATATAATTTATTATATGTTATTATATTTTTAAAAATTTATATTTTTGAAATCATGCAAATTTTTTAAAAAACCACTAAAGAGTTAAAGAAAGTAAGTTTCCGGGGGGGAGGGGCACTGAGTAATTTTTTTTTAAAGAAAGTGGTAGCTCAAATTATGGGGCCCTCTTATCTACAAAAACGAGGGGAGAATTCAGGATGAGATTAGAAACAGATCATAGTCCGATTTTCTAGAATGCAGCAGACAAGAAAGAAAGAAATGTGAAATAAGAATACAAATTAGATTGTGGGAAAGCCTTAAATTCCAGATTCAAGAGTTTATAATTTATCTTATAAATAATAGGGAATCGGTGACACTTTTACGTCCACTTTGCCTGGAATATGACCTGTGTATTCACTCCATCTCTGACCTAGACTAATCTGTTTCTTGGTTTGAAACAAAGCCATTAATGACTGCTTTCTATAGACATCCAATGAAAATACAGGCTCCCAGCTTCCAGGATGGCTTTGTCGAATGCATTTTCCACAGAGCATTATTGTTAAATATGACACCCGACGTTTCAAAGCAGGTAGAAAGCTCAAACGTGGGCCCTCAGCGCTCTGTTCATTGTTCTCTTAGAGTAAGCGGTTAGGCAAACAAATAGAGCAAACAAAGTTAGGTCTGCTTACCATCTTCTCAATTATTCACATCATCTCTGATTCAAACATCCCAAGTTACTGCTCTAAAATCATTCAGCCGTCATAGAACATGAGGTTGTGCTTTGTGGTATCAAAGTTTGCCTTCTACTCTAGGTCAGCCCATAACACAGCACCTGATCAATTGTTTCAGTGGCAACCACTCTACACGTACTGGAGAATGAGTATGGAACCTGCAAGGACCTCCATCACAGAATCTTGTGAACCCTATCTGAAAAACATTCCTGTGAATAATGACTTGATTTTCTAGGACACTGTCTATCACATAAGCATCCACACTGTGGTGGTAGCTATTAACCACAAAGCCGGAGCTTTCTCATTTGTAAAAAGGGAATATTAATAGTTACATTATCAACCTGACAAAATATTTCATAAACCTCAGAGCATAATAAAATGCGAGGAGATTGTTGTTGTTCAGTCAAGGCTGATCCTTTGTGGCCCCATCTGAGGTTTTCTTGGCAAAGGTGGTAGAGTGGTTTGCCATTTTCTTCTCCAGCTCATTTTACAGATGAGGAAACGGAGGTTAGCCAGGGTCACATAGCTAGTAAGTATCTGAGGCCAGATTTGAACTGAAATCTTCCTAATTCTAGGCTGATTCCAGGACTGGCTCTTTATTCACTGTACCATCCAGCTGCTCTAAAATGTGAGGTATTGTTTATTATTTCAGATGAGGTGACTTGCTCTTAGCAGGGCAAGTCCCCTTGCCTTTGCCTCCCAAATCCAGTGTTCTTTGTATTATGTTACAGATCCTAAATACCCCGTCCTCTTAACTTTCCATTTGTGTTTAGGGCACTACCATCCTTCTACTCATCTAGATTCACAACCTCAGAGTCATTCTGCAATCTTCCTTTATCTACAACATCACCCCCATCCAATCAGTGGCCAGTTTTTACCAGCTCTACCTTTTACCAGCTCTTACCTACATTATTTCCACTAATGCAGAAATCACTTGAAATTACTATCTTTTGCCCGGACTGCGGAAACACCCTCCTAACTGGCATCTCTGTTCCTACCATATTTCCCTTCTCCCATCCTCTAGACCAGCGGTTCTCAACCTGTGTGTCGCAATCCCTTTGGGGGTCAAATGACCCTTTCACAGGGGTTGCCTAAGACCATCGGAAAACACCTATTTCCGATGGTCTTAAGAACCGAGACACTGCTCCTCTACCCGTCTCCAGGAGGGTCCACCCACGTGCAGATACTCCCACATAGGGTCACGGCATTAGGAAGGCTGAGAACCACTGCTCTAGACAGCTACCAAAGTAATGTTCCTAAAGTAGAGGTTTGACCACCTCACTCTTCTAACTCAAGAAGCTACAGTGGCAAACTGCCCCCAAGAGATCTTGGGTGTCCAGGATTTCTGCTTCCCTTTGACCATGGTTGACTCATAGACTGAAATTCTGTGCTTCAAGAGGGCTTCTTGAGTTGCTGTTGCTGCCCACTTTCTAGGAGCTGTGTTTTCAATTACGCTCTTTCCTAATACATTACTGTGGTGGGAGGGCTTCTAGGCAGAATTTAATATCATGAATATGCCAGTCTGTCACAGGAAAAAGAAAATGAAGCATACTAACCTATGCAGCGGAGAGATACCACCATTTTTGAGAGGCACACATGACTAGGAAAGAAGAACAAAAGTGATTGTCATAAATTGTCAGCATCATTTCCAGAGTATTTTCAAATATTCTTTCTTAACTCCCCCAAATTAACAAGATGAAATAGAAGAATATATGTTTCTCATTGGTAAAAATTACTCAAAGGAGAGTATAGGGTTCTAGGGTCCTCTGGTACTATTCCTTAAGGAAGACATTCATTTCCAAACAATTGTGCTCATAATGTTGATGCCATTCTTAAATGCAAACAATAAAACTAATCATTTTTCTTGGAGAAGAGTAAAAGAAAATCAGAATCCTACATTTGAGATGCCAATATGTAGGCTTTCAAGTGAGAAAATGACCAATTCCACATATTGGGGAAAAGGAGAAGTAAAGAATTCTGTTTGAATAAAGGAAGAAACACTCAAATTAAAAAGAAAAGTTCTCCAAATAATGCGATAAGTTTAACAGATTGTGCTGTTAAAGTGGTAGCAGATAGATTCCAGATATATCAATAAGGAATAACAGTTGTGCATCATTGTCTGTCTCTGTCTCTCTCCCTCCCTCCCTCTCTCTCTCAACACTGATTTTTCTTGCCTACACAACTGAACGTGTAGCCAAGGCAGGCAGACACTCAAAGCTTATAACTAGTCCACCAATTGTGCTTCGTTGTTAGGTGTGTAACCTCATAAATTAGGCTTTTATAAATGGGCATTCTGGGACATCTGCATATGACTTTCTCCAAAGCTATACTAGTCTTATTTATTTTCTCTGTAAAAATGGAACTAGGAATCCAGTGAACTAAGAGGCAGGTTGATATACAGCCCCACTCCCAGGCTTTCCACTCATCATAAAGAAGAATTAGGGTACTTACTACCAAAAGCTAGCACCTGGCTAGCTAACATCAGTAGAAACTCTCATAGAAATGAAATGAATTGGGGAGTAAATAAGGTTCATGAAAGGCAGAAAACATCTTGTTTTTTATTTTTTAAAGCCACATGCAGCAGAGAATACCCTTTTTGTTTGGAAAAAAAAAACAACCTTCTCCTTATAAGGATATACAACTTATGGCAATATAAAATTACTTCTCCTGGTAAGTAGAGCAGTATCTATTTCAAAGCATACGAGTGCTTAAGGGAACGCAGTTCATCATCCTGGGTAAAAATTAACCTGCAACTATAGGAACATAGATTTAGAGCTAGAAGAAACCTTCTGTCATCTAGTCCAATCACCACATTTTATAAATGAGGAAAGTCAGGCCCAGAGAGGTCAACTGCTTTGGCTGCCAATCTTGGAAATGAACCCAGATCCATTTATTCTAAATTCAGCAACTTTCTACTTTACCAAACCATCCTTAGTATATCTTCCTTCTGGAGTTCTTGATTCTTTGCTGCAACAACCAAGAGCATGTTTAAATTCACAACTTATTACAGTATTGACAATTTCAGAGCGCTGATCCTAGCGTCAGTAAGAGCCGAGTTCAAATATAGCCTCAGACACCTTGTAGCCGAGTGACCGTAGACAAGTGACTTAACCTGTCTGCCTCAGTTTCCTCTTCTGTAAAAGGATTTAGTAGAGTTCTTGCGAGGATCAGAAGAGAGGATAATTGCCAAACTCTTTAGCACAGTGCCTGGCATAGCGCTCTATAAACGCTCATTGTTGTTAATATCATTACCCTGGGCAAGTCACTTCATCCGTTTGCCACAGCTTCTTTTTTCTATAAATTGGGATAATAGCATGTACCGTCCAGAACCGTGAGGATCACATGAGGTATCTTTAAAGCTCTTAGGAGAACATTGGCACATGGTAAGTGGCATGTAAATGTTACCTTTCTTTAGCTAGTATGAGAATTTTTCCTTAGGAAAGGCAGAATACTTAAAAAGAAAGAGCACATGAATTTGGTCCAGATGATCTAAATCTTAGGTGTTAGGTAAGGGCCACTTAGCAGCAGTAAGCCCTTTGGTGGGCACTGAGCCTCAGTTTCTCATTTGTAAAATGAGAAAGCTGTAATTATGTACTGCCAGCCTCAAACGGTTATTGTATGGACTAAGAGAATGTTGTAATGACTAAGGAATGGCGCCTGTGAAGCCCTTTATAAATGTGAGTTATTTGGTCATTAGTAAATTTGAAGAAGAGACATGATGGAGTAAGTGTAAATGTAAGAGAAGTTAAAACAACTAAATAAATAGCTTCTCAGATCAGAAGGAGTTAAACTCCAATATTCTTCTAATAATGGGTCTATCCATAAAGGAAATTGCTTCATACAATTTTTCTATACTATTCTTTGCATTTCCTCACTGTCCTCAATATGGCATTTTTCTTTTTCCTTTTTTTTTTGAGGGGGGAAGGTAGGGCATTTGGTGTTAAGTGACTTGCCCAAGGTCACACAGCTAGTAAGCGTTAAGGCCAGATTTGAACTCAGGTTCTCCTGACTCCAGGGCTGGTGCTCTATTCACCGCACCACCTAGCCACCCCACAATATGGCATTTTTCAAGGAAGAAAAAAAAAACCCACTGTTGTAGAGGGCCTGTTTACCTATTGTACAGTTTTTCATAGAGATCGACATTCCCAGCACTCAGGTTCAGCTTCATATAGCTTCTGGCACCACTATCATCTGTAATTCCTTGACTAGAGTAAAAACTATTCCTGGGGAAAAAAAATGAAATTCAACATCATAAGTGTCATCACATTTTCTCTTCTCACATAAGGCCTATTATATTGATGCACTGAGCTGAAACAACAACCTCCTTTCCAAAGTCTTCACACCTCATAATCTAGCCACCCTTCAAAAATTAAATCATAACCTCATTCCATCAACCCCAGATGGTAAATAAGAGCGCTGACCGTGGTGCTCCTCTCAAGAAAAGAAAGCAAAGTAATGTATTGGGCAAATAGATACATTGATATATCCAAACTGAATCGTATATGTAACAAAATAGACAAAATTCCATATAAATTTAACAATAATCAGTCTTAAGATTCAATGAAGTCTCTCTGTTTAGAGTCTGCATGTTTTTGTTCATTTGAAAATACTTCACTAGGTAACAGAAAGCTGGTTTTGCACAATATAAAGATCTGGTTTTGAAGATTTCTACAACATGGAAGGAATGTAGCAAATACGACAACATGTTTTTATTTTCATTCTTGTTTTTGAAGTTTGATTGGTACTTTTTGCTTTCTGAATATACACCCTCCCACCACCGTCATCACAGATTCAAAACAGCATAAGGTCATGCAAAAAGCAGGAAAATTTTCGCACGCAGTGCCCAAAATTCCCACCCTGCCCCTGGGCTGCTTCATGGATGCCTGGCCCCACATCTGTACTTTTGTTCTTCTCAGTGACCAGAGTAGAGAAACTAGAAAGACAACTCAAAATTCTACTTCTTTACTTCAAAGTGGATGCAGTTAGGAGTGGCTGAAGGTAATCACAGCTGAAGCAAAACAAGCTGTGCCAGAAAACACAAAACCTAACATTTTAAGTAAAAACAACACTGTCTTGTAAACTGCCAGTTTTGCCTGGGAATAAGGGGAATCTCAATTCACAGGTGGATGGGAAATGAGTAAAGAAACAACTCTTTTCCTTCCTTGTGCTTCAGCTATGGGGACCCCCCAAGACCATTTCCCTACCATATGCCCACCAAGGTTAAGAGAGAAGGTCAAGTGAGGAATCAGGAGTGAGAGGCTTTTGGATTGGGACTTCAACACTGTCCGTGAGCTATTTCATTTTGACTGGAGAGAGACTCTGTCTGCCATTACACTTCTTTCCATTCAGAGAATCAGAAGTTACACTGCCTAAGTCTGCCTCCTTGAGCAGTCACTTTTTCAATTTCTCTACAAACCCTTCTGGCCATCTAAACCTCCCCAGAAGTTACCTTGTTCCCCACCTGGATAACTTCCATAGTTCCCCCTTTCCCCCTGCTCTCTGGTCACACAGAGATGTTCTATGACAACTCCAACCAAGGCCAAAACCCTACCTGAATTCATACCTCAAGGATTAACAGACTTCCACTGTCATTCCCACCCCGTCTTGGTGATTCTAAATCACCAGTTGTCACTGCCCAAACTCCATTCTCCATCCCTCTTTTATTCCCATCCCTTTCAACTCCCACACTCAATATCAAACTCTAAAGTTACCCAATCATTCTACTGTGCTTTGTGGAATACCTGATCCACAGGTAATAAGCTAGTTTTCATTTTATGCCTTTTTCCTTTCTTGTTCTCTCCATCTTCATTTATTCACTGAGACTTGACTTCCTCCTGATGACATAGCTTCCATGCCTACCCTTTCCCATACTGTTGTATATTCATTAAAACCCCAGATTCACTAGCCATAGTGAGGGAGTTGGAACTCTTTGCTCACCACTGCTACTTCCAGGCTCTCCTACCACCATCCTCAGTAAAACATTCCTCCTTTGAGGTTCATTCAAACCATAATTATTGCCGAATCAAGCTTTTGATGGCTATGGTCTGCAGACCTCCAGAACGATTTCCTTCCAATGAATTCAGTTTCTGGTTTACAGACTTTCTCTTTTCCCCAACTCCAGCTATCATACTAGGGGACTTCAGCATCATATTGTTACTAGCTCAAACAATCTAACCTCCCCAATTCCTCTATTCATCTCCTGTGACCTTGTGCTCAACCCCCCTCTGCCATACACAAAGATGACAGGATTATATCCTTGATCTTGTCTCCCCCTAATGCTCCACATCCATGTCTGTGAATGTTAAAATTCCTCTCATTTGAACTTAATCTGTTGTCATTCCACCTTTCCCCTAGGCTTATAACTCCAAACCCTGTTCTTTGTCTTCACCATAACTTCTAAACCCTCTGATCTTTTCCAGACCATCACCCCTCCACTCTCTACATTCTGTTCTCTTCTCCACCTCAAACCTTTGATGAACCCATTGAACTCTATACTGCCCTTTTCTCAAGCACCTTACCTCTATGAAAAATCTTGCCTTGTCTAACTCCAGCCTTAGATTACTACCCTTCATCCCATCCAATACCTTCATTCTTTCTCAGGTGATACTGAACAAAGCTAGAAAAAAAAATCACATGTTGTGATCATTAGGCTGACAAGGTGTAAGAAATAATTCATTTGGACCTGTACCCTATTCCAATCAATATCAATCAGCTTGACATGATTCCATAGGGGTAGTAATTGTAAGTTCTGTACATTAGACCCCAGAGGTGCGACTCCAGATTGTAAGTTCACTTACTTAATCATAATAAGCCAACTAGAGGACATCTACCCTCATTTTTCCTTTGTTATGGTGACTAAGCCCTATGTGGCAGTCCTACCACTTATTTTTTGCACCCTCAGACCATTCTCTTTTGTCCAACATGAACCATCTTATTAGTCAGTGGAGGCTAACCATCTCTTAGTCAGTGGAGATGCCCCATGCTTCACCCAAATGAGACAACCCACTGACATACCATTTCTGGCCAATGGATCATTTCTGACGCACTAAACAAAATCTATCTCTCAGTGGGATTCTGTACTTTGTATAAACCCTCTAGAATGTTCAAGTATCAAATCTGGTATCAAGTCTTATGAAAACAAAACCCTGGAGGGGTCCATGGACCCTTTAATAAGGTGACATTGCCTCAGATCTCTGCCTCAGTGATTTTTCTCATAGATTGGGCAATTATCCCCACAAAGGTTCACCATAAATTTGTGACAGAAAATCTCAACTGCTGCAAAGCAACTCTTTTACCTACCTAACATATCTACTATCCCACTTACCACAGTAGCTCTTCAAAACCTTTCATCCGTCCAAACTTCCCATGGCACCTCTTCTGCACTCTCTCAGCTGAGAATGTTGCCTTATATTTCACTGAAAAAACCTAAGGTCATTCACTAAGAGTTCCCTCTTTTCCCCTCTTCCTCATCTAACATCATTAAAAAGCCTTCTACTACATTCAGAGAAAGATCCAGAAAGACCAGAGTTTAAAAAGAGACTGAAGCAATGCATGCTATCATTCTTTTCTATGTTTGGCTTTTGTTTCTCTTTTTTCATTGTTCACTCCATTGGCTATAACACCTATACAACCAGACTATTGTACAATGCGAAAGAACCTGCAGATCCTATACATGATTGTATGCCACCATGGTGGGGGGAGGGGGGGGGGAAGGGGAGAAAAGTCTGAAACTCAAGTGACTCTGGAACTGAATCTTGTAAACTAAAAGTAAACAAACAAGTAAATAAAATAGATTTTTTTAAAAGCCTTCTGCCACTATTTCCTCCTAGGTTCTTGTCTCACATGAAGAGGTAGGACTTCTTACTAAGGCAAGCCCCTCTGTATGCACAAATGATCCCATTTCATCCCATTTTTTTCAGTAGATTGACTTCCTTATCATTACCATTCTTTCACTTATCTTCAATCTTCCTGTCTACTGGCTGCTTTCCTACTGCAAACAAACCTGCCCTTGTCTCCCTCAGCCTCAAAAAAACTTTCAGTTGATCTCCTTTCATGCCCAGGAGCTATCATCCCACTCCTTGCCTTTGTGGCCAAGATCCTGGAGAATGTCTTCTGTAATTCGTGCTTCCACTTTGTCTCCTCTCATTTTCTTACCCCTTTATGTTCCTTTTTCTGACCTCATAGAACCATGGAAACTGCTCTCTCCAAAGCTTGCAATGACCTCTTCACTGCCAAATCTAATAGCGTTTTCTGAATCCTGAGCCTTCCTGACCTCTCTGCAGACACTGACACTGTCAGTCATTGGCTTCTTGTTGATATTGGCACGTTACTCTCTTAATTCTCCTCCTACTTGGCTAAGCATCCCTTCCATCTTCTTGGCTGGATCTTCATGCTGATCACACCCATCCATTACAAGTGTCCCCAAAGACTGTTCGGAGTCCTTTTCTTCTCTTCTCTGTGACATTTCGCTTAGTGTTTGCATCAGCTCCCATGGATTCAATTATCATCTGTATGCTGATGCCAATCAGCTCTACATGTCTGCCCTCTCTCTGACGTCTAGTCTGCATCTTCACTGCCTCTCAAACTGGATGTCATGTAAACATTATTTTATATTTAGCATGAACAAAAGTGAATTTATTATCTTTTCAAACAAATCTTTCTTCCTAATTTTCCTGTTACTACCAAGTGCCCTCCCACTCACCCAGAATCCCTGGATCAAATATAAAGTCCTTTGTTTGGCTTTTAAAGCCCTTTATGACCTGTCTTGTTCCTACTCCAGTCTTCTTGTATCTTCTTCCCTCCACGTGCTCTTCGATCCTGTAACACTGGCCTCCTTTCTATTCTTTACACATTACACTCCCTCTCCTGACTGAGCATTTTCATGGCTGTCCCACATACCTAGAACACTCCCTCTTCATATCTATCTCCTATCTTCCCCAGCTTCCTGCAAATCAAAGCTAAAGTTCCACCTTCTCCAAGAAATCTCACTCTTACTGACTCTCCTCTAAAACTGTATGCAATTTGTCCCATATATCTTGTTTGTACATAGTTATTTGCAATTAGATTGTGAGCTCCTTAAGAACAGGAACTTTTTTATTGCTCTGGATCCCCAACACTTTAGGACAGTGCCCAGCACATAGTAAATACTTAATAAATGTTAGGTGATTGAGGCAATGGAGAGCTCCAGGACCCCTGGTCCAAAACCTCCTTGGAGGGAAAAAGTTGGAGAGGAGTGAGAACTGAGACCCCTCCAAAGAACTGTTTGAAGGAGCAATGGCAGAGCCGTCCATGCCATAAAATGTCCACTGTATTGGGCTGTGTGCTCCCCCTGCCTTTTGTCACAGGATTTCCAAAGCCCAAAATCAGCTCTTCTTTCCCTTTATTCTTTCTCCATATGTGTAAGTTTGGGGGGAAGAAAAGAATCAATCATTTACAGAAGTTTTGCTGCAGTTTGCTTTTCAAAGCTTCATTAGTTTTATTACACTACCTTTTTATAGCTACCTTGCATTTTAAAAAGTACATGGTCAATAAAAAGCAAACTATCTGATTGCTGATGAATGGGGTTAATCAGTCATAAATACGAAAAGGCCCTCATACCTCCCACTCCCTCTCCCAAACACACCACAAGCAAGGATGAGGGGAGAGAGCAGGGATGAAAGCTTTTCCTGTTTGGTTTTTAAATAATTTGGAGGCAGAGACATGGAACTCAAGGCTGGAGTGAAAAGGGTAAGAAAGTGAAATCCTTGACTTGATCAATCACTTAGCTTTCATTAAGTACTTGTTACAGGCCAGGAAATATGCTAAATTTGGGATACAAAGAAATCCTAAGAGCTACAGTAAGGAAGAGTGTAGGCGTCAGGAAAGCCTCCAAGACACCAGACACTGGACAGGCGGTCTACGGCTGGCCACGCTGGGCCAGAATATATACTCAACCCCCTTAATTGAGAACTCAGTGTTCTCTATAGACTAGGATATAGCAGCAGGAAGAGTTAAGTGGGGGTGGGTATAGCTCTTACTAGAGCAAATCAACTTTAAGCACCACTCAAATTGGCTCAGATTTAGTTTTTAAATCAGCAAAATGAACACACTGACTGTGCAAAATGCCTACAATGCTCCATACTCAGTGTAATGTGTGACGCTTCAGTGAAAGGGAAAGTGGCAAATTTCCTCATTTTTTCTCAGGGGACAAGTCATTATAATGTGTGTGTGTGTGTACATGCATACATACGTACACATATACATATATGACGCATCATAAAAACAATGCTTTGTTCTCTTCGTGTACAAGTTGTAGTCACTGCATCACACTTGGT
This sequence comes from Pseudocheirus occidentalis, assembly GCA_028646575.1. Lineage (NCBI taxonomy): Eukaryota > Metazoa > Chordata > Mammalia > Diprotodontia > Pseudocheiridae > Pseudocheirus > Pseudocheirus occidentalis. The sequence continues at coordinate 3,198,798 of CM053600.1, forward strand.
GGGAAGAGGGTGCTATCCAGTTGTCTGGCCTTTTCTCCTATTCTCGACTTCTAAGATTCACTTCTAAGGAACTTGCAAACATTGACTTCCCATGGACAATATGACTGAATGCCAACTCAACTTCATTTCTGGCTTCAGAATTCCTACTTTTCAAGAATTCTGTCTCATTATTTCCTTATACAAACCCTCCATGGTAGCCAGACTGATCTAACTGACCAAAACAAGCCTTCTGTATTCCTGGCTCTGTGTAATGCCTTATACCGTTATCCCTAATAATTGCCCATCAAGGCCCAGTTCAAATCCCATTAATTCCATGAAGCCTTCCCTGAATATTCTAATCCAGACAAATGATCTCTATTTCACTTGAATGTAACATTTCTCTAAACCAGAGGTGCAGAACTTCAAGGTCCTCAGGTGAGGCCCTTTGACTGAATCCAAACTTCACAGAACAAATTCCCTTAATAAAAGAATTTGTTCTGTAAAATTTAGATTCAGTCAAAAGGCCGCACCCAAAGACCTAGAAGGCCACATGTGACCTCAAGTTCCCTGCCCCTGGACTCTGAATCAATCATTTGAAAATGAAATATGACTGAGACTTTGATTTTTATTGTTGGGTGCATGTCCAATTTCCCTGTTTAAAATGAAAGTTATTGAGGACAGAGACCATAAAAAAGACAGTTAGATGTCAGTAGTGAGAGAAGTAATTATTTTTCTACAATATTAATAACTAATTATTAAATTGGAATTTAGGGGTTTTTTTCCCTATTTCCTCATTCAGGGACTAACCCCGGTGAGTCATTCAGTTTGCCTCTAAAGTACAAGGCTGACAGATGAGATTAGCCTAATATTCAGGGTACATGCTCCATGATCTTGGGTGGGCTCTACCCAGATAGGAAACCTTACTTCTACTTAGAATTATCTACAGAATCTAGCCTAGGTATATTCCAGCCCTAAACCAGAGGCCATGTCCTTGCATCCCCTCCTCCCTTCCCATTGCAGTCTAGGAGAGCTTATCTCATTAAGGAAAAAATCAAGCAGAGTGGTTTGGGTAGAGATGGATTCCTTTTCCCAGATGGCTGAGTCTCACGATCAAGTCATGTTCTCAGTGGGAGAAGCCAAAGACTTTTAGCCCACCTCAGCATTAATATGTCCACTTCCTCATTAACTGTTCACCTATCAGGGCTGGTTTTCACCTTTCAAGGGCACCTTCTTTTCCAAACGTATTCAAGGATCTCCACGTTTTGTCTTTGATTACCAAGAGAAACCACTAACTATCAATTTATTGTCGGCTAGCCTGATTCAAAAACTTGTCATTAATTACTCAGAAACTGTCTCTCAGGCTTTTAATTCATCTCAGTTGTACATACTTAAAAAAGCAATTTAATTTACACTTCAGAGAATCTGAGAGCTTAAAAGGACCCTCAAATGAAGCTGTGTGGTACAGAGAAATACTGGCTCTGCAGTCAGAGTACCTGCAAGGTCCTCTGGTAAGACCCAGTCAGTTCTGCCTCTGTGCTGACTGCTTGTGCAACATTGGGCAAGTCGTGTAACCTCCCTAGACCTCACCTTTACAACAAGGAGGTTGAATTAAATGGCCTTTAAGGCGTGTTCCAGCTCTATATTTATTATCCCATGACCCAAGTCCAGCTCTCACATGAACAGCAATCCTCTCTACATCATCCTGATCATAATCTAGTTTTTGCTCTTCCAAAAAGCAAGATAAGTAGAACAAAGAGTAAAAAAAAAAAAAAAAGAAGCAAAACTAAGACTAACACAATAATGTTGAATTCTGAGTAACAGAAAAACAAATTAAGATCCCAGGGAAAAGATAATGAACTATCTCGTCCTTCAAAGCAGACAGGATAGGGACTACAAAGACAGAATATTACATATATTGTTAAATATATTCATGGCATCAGAGGTTTTTTCTTTGTCTTTCAAAGCAGTTGAATGAAGAAGAAAACCTGGATGGAGGGGAATGACTGATATAATTAAAGTTTTAAAAATGTTTTAATAAGAAACCTACTACCTCCAAAGACAGGCCATTTCACCTCTGGATAACTCCAATAATTAGAAAGCTTTTCTGTACATCTTCACCGCAACTTTTAACCATTATTCTTTGGACCAAGCAAAACAAGTTTAATCCCTCTTCCACATGGTAGCTGTCTTCAAGTGTTTAAAAGGGAGGCAGACTGCAGGTTGGGTGTCCTCCTTGACAACAATCTTACTGGGGGTATCAATTCGTGTTGGCAATGATTTCTGGCTCATTCATACCTAAACTTGACCAGACGTCTCTCCATTCAAGGACCAAGTAGGACAAAAACAAAGCCATATTACCTGTGATCCTTTTCTTTCCATATTAGACATATGTCATACTCACATGTTATACCCCATGTCTTTACATGCAATCCTTCCATAGTTATCATTCCAATCATCTTGGCACACAGGATGCCAGGATTTGTTGTGAGATGAGTAAACCTGAAGGATAAATCTTGGTCCATATAGGCGAACTGTATTTAAAAACAGAGATTTGTTCCAATGAACGTTATTTAAAAAAAAAAAAACAACCTAGGGCTTAAATTCTCTCATTTAGATATGTATGAATAACTTAAAAGTCTTATTTATAGAGATCTGTAGAATTCTAGAGCTAACAGTTCTCTAAGAGACCAATATGTCATGATCTTTCATTTTACATGAGAAACTAAGAACAGAGAGCAAAATTGGCTTGGCCAAGTCAGCCGAGAATATTGTCATCACAGTTGGAGCTACCAGACCAAGGACAGAGTCTCAGTTCTGTCTCATCACTGTGTTTACTTGACTTAATTCCTATGACCCTTAGTTTCCTCATATACAAAATCAGAGGAAAGGAAACAAGCATTATTGAGCTTTGTGCTGGACAGTCTGCTAAATGCTTTACAAATATTCTCATTTGAGCCTCACAGCTCTGGGAGGTCAGTGTTATTACTATGTCTCAGGATGTTGTTCACTGACTACAGTGTCTCTCAACAAAGGCAAAGAGCTGGAAGTCAAAACCCAGCCAAATACATGGAAGAAGTCATTTCATTTTCATAAGCAAAGCTAGTCATTATAACCTTCTTAAGACATTTGCTTCAGGCAAATAAAACCAAGTGAAAGAGAATGAACCAATGTCAGGAAAGAAAAAGAAAATCTAGGAGTCTGAGTATTGTGATCTGAAGAAAAGTGAGAGAGGGAAGTCAGGGTCTGAACAAGGTCTTGTGGTCAGCCAGAGAATGTTCATTCATCCAGGGAGCAAGGACAGGGTCCTTTGCCCTGTCTAGGTCAAAGGAGCATTATTATATTCCTAGATTAGGAGGCCAAAAACTCAGGGAAGGGGAGGACTCATACTTGAGTACATCTGTGTGTAGAATCTGAACACAAATTTAGAATAAACAAGTGATAAGGGAAATAGATTTTAGAAGAATTAAGATACCTAAAATTCTTGCCAAAGGAAATCTACATTAGCTCCAAGAATTTAATTGAACATTTAGCCTGGCTGACCCTAGATAAAATCAAATGCTAAAGAAAAGAGGTGATAAGATGAAGAGAAAAAAAAAAACAAAGACAAAAGAGTCTTACATGCATTTAGGAAGACTGACAGAGAAGATCTCTAAAAAAAAATTGTAATTTCCCTCATATTTGTTACATTTAATTCCTATATTTACCTATAGTGCTTAACAGTAAACTTCTTTAAAGGTACTTTAAAGTACAGCTGCTCAGACTGTTTTCAGAAAACAGAGCAAAAGAGAAAGGAAAAACTGAACACTTACTAGCCATGTGACCTTGGGCAAGTCACTTAACCCCAATTCCCCTGCTCCCGACCAAAAACCAAAAAAAAAAAAAGAAATATAAAAAGAGAAAGGAAAAGCTTTTATATTCTCACAGATTATGTTAATTCAGAAGAAGGAAGTGGTAGTGGTAATAAAGGAAAAAAAGAAGACAAGGGAGCAGTGTGACAGGCTACGTAACTTCCTTCGCTCTCTTCTGGTCAAGTAAGATCTGAAGGAAAGCATAACCTTGCTGAGATTATTTTCATACTCTTGGAATGGCACTATGTGACTTGTTTTTAAGCTCCAGAAGAAAAAAAAGCGGGGGGAGGAGGAGTTAAATATGTGTTATGTTAAATATCCAGACTTATAAATATAACTGTTTCCAATTTTGAAATACCAGACAGACAGGCATGTAAAAGAACATGCAATTAAAATCTCACTGAAACAAATACTTTCCTACAGTTACTGAAAGAATATGTAGCAAAATGTATATGTAGTTTCTAAAATTTCATTCAACTGTCATAAGTTATATTGAATTCAACAACTTGTAGAAACTCTTAAATATTTTATTTGAATATTAAATATATAAATATTTATGTGATTAAGTAAATTATTTATATAAATAAATATTTTATATTTCTATATTTCAATATATATTCTATTTTC
>CM053600.1:3203751-3242897 GCA_028646575.1 Pseudocheirus occidentalis
TTAAATAAGTAAGAAATTATTTTTAACATTAATCATATAACATTATTGTTATATTATTAACTATTAATAAACATTATTCTTTGCTCTTATTCTAATTATTTTTCTACAATACATCATCTGATATCTTGAAATACAAATAATATTTTGAAATACAAAATAAATTTAAAGACACCTACTTTTGAAAATACTTATCTTTTAGCACTATAATCTGCCTTCATTTGTCCACTTACAAAAAGTTTAAATAGTTTTGTTTTGTTTTTTACTTCTTATGATTAGAATACTCTCCTAATTTTTTCCTATTTATAACTGAATAAAATTAAATCCTCTGGTAGGGCTTCTCTCCACCAATGAAAATCATGGGCCTACCATGTTAGTAAAATCATTTCTGTGAATTTGTCATTTAAAAAAAATTACTTGGTGAATAGGAAAACTTCTAAGCAATATGAAGTCCTACAGAAGACAATATATTCTCCTTATTAATTTCTAGATATACTTACCACAATGGTTCTCATCTTCACCACTGGGACAATGGGATATTCCATCACACCAATTGGTTGGGCTGATACAAGTACCTGAGGTTCCACATTCTATTCCAGAATTTGGGCAGCTATTTTTCACTTGTGGAAAAAAAGAAATTAAAATTTAAACACAAAATTCACTAAGAAGGAAAAAAAAGAAGAAATCATAAATTCTACTAGGTTTTGAGCTCCTCTCTCTCAATGCTATATGTAATTTTAGCAAATTTAGAAGTATAATAAAAATTTATGAGTGAACAGACACTCCATTAAGAGAAATAATACTGTCAATACTAGTGTCGAAACATGTTAATTACTTTCAAATCACCATGATAAAGCATCACCTTCAATAACCTAAAAGACTATTTTTTTAATGACTGTTCACATTCACTAATAAATTTTATTCACATTTGCTAGTAAAAAGTCTCCATGTGTATATACATACAATTATACACATACATATGGACATACATGTCTACATGTGCATATATAACATGCACGCATATATAAGATTTTAAATTTGTCTATGTCTGAAGCTTTAAAAATAAGTGAAAATTGTCTAACTCCAAGAATACAAAAGTAATCTTGGCAAAGTACTTTAGTTCTGTTTATATTTTCTTAATCAAAAATATTAATCTTTGAACTAAAAAAAGATATAACAAAAAATGGAATTCTCAACTAGGTCCCTCTGTCTATGGTTGTCTGACACGACTCTTTTCCTGGGACTTCCCTTTTCCCTCTAGCTAACCTATTTGACTTTGTGATTCTGATCAGCTCTCATGGCTTCAATGATCATTTTTATGTTGACGAATCTCAAGGCCTGACGATGAATCTCAAGCCCAGAATTCTTAGAACCAGAGGAAAGGTAAGAATAAAAAGAAATCAACAGCTGCCTTCTAAAAGATACCCCAAAATGAAAACTCCACTAATGTCATAGCCAAAATCCAGAGCTTCAATGTCATGGAAAAAAATCTACAAGAAGCTAAAAAGCAATTCAAGTGCCAAGGACCCCCCAATAAAGAATCCATAGGATTTAACAAAGGCAACTATAAAGGAGAGGGGAATTTAGAATACAACATTCCAAAGGTCAAGACATAAAGACTTACCAATAAAAAAAAATAACCTATTGACAAAACAAAGTATAATATTCTAGGGGTGGAAGAGAATGGGTCTTTACTGGGAATGATGGATTTCCAAATATTCCCAATGAAAAGGCCAGAACTAATTAGATACTCTGCAATTTGCAAACACTAAGAGGAAATCAGAAAGGAACACATACTTGTTTAACTAAAAAGGAACATATAAGGATGAATTGTTTACATATTAATAAGGAGACTTTTAAAAATGTCTTCTCAGATTCCTAATTTCCTTATGGGTCACAGAAAGATAAAGATGACATAGGGTCTGTAGATCATTTTATTATGCTTTAATGATCTTGGAGAAGTAAAAAAAAATGTAGAGACATAGTACTATACTGGGGAAGAGAAAAGGAAGAATGAGAAGGAAATCACTATTCTATTAGAGAGGTACATAAGAAAAAGAGTATATAGTCATGGAAAAATGGGTGGGTAGAACAAGCAATCAATGAACCACATTTCATTTGGATACAATTACACACACTCATATCACATCAGTGTCACAGACATTTTGTTACAGAAAAACATTAATCTCCACAGGGAAAGAGGAAGGAACAAGAATAAGGAAGGGTGGAGGAGGTATCTAAGAGGAAGGACAGGATAGTAAACAAAACAAAGTCAAATGTTTTAGGGAGACCCCTGAATGTGCTTTTTATACACAAAGATTCATAAAGAGTTTAAATGAAAGGCTAGAGAAAAATCTATCATCTGTCAACTGAACTAAAAAACACAGAAATAGACATCATAATTGCCAATAAATCTATAGTAAATATAAACATGATAAAGAGAAATCAGCAAAGAAATTATATTATTACTAAAGATAGCATAAAGAACACATCAACCTACCCAACAGCACATCATCTAAAAACTTAATGTAAAAGTTAAAAAACTAAAGAACTGAACACCAAAATTATAATGGTGGTGGAACTTTCAGACCTAGACAAATCCTAACCAAAAGTGAAACAATAAGCAAGAACTTGACAAGAACGTGAAAACAATTAGAAATAATACTTTTCTGTTGGTTAATGAATGAAAAAAGTGGGGAACTTACATACTTCTTAGCTTATCATGGTATCTTTATAAAATGTAATCATGTTTTAGGACATAATGACCTCCCACCAAAATGAGAAAAAGCAGAAATACTAAACACACCATTTATTTCCAACAGAATAGATGATCCCTTGTCAATTATGTTGTAGAGTAGATTATTGTTTGGATGAAGGGTAAACTATATGGCTTTTTATATCAATTTTAAATCTGATTTTTATGAGATTCCCTCAAAGTTCAAGAAATAAAGTCATGACAAAGTCCCAGCAATTCAAAATGTCATACCTAATTATCACATTTTGGAAATCATGTTGTACTTTACTTAGTGAATTCAAAATATTTAAACAAAAAATAAAAGACGCCCAATACATAGGCAACCAGGACCAAAACCAATCCAATCTGCTGCTAACCCCTATCAATACTACCTTTGTAATATTTCTCATATATGCTTCTTCCTGTTCTCAGACATTTTCATGGCTCCAACACAGGGCTACATCACCTCATATAACACCAGCCAGAAGAACAGGAGCAAAGTCTGGCCAAAGCATAAGACCTCTACCTAGATACTGAGGGTGCTGATGTGAACAAAGCAAAGCAAAGTCAAGTCATATGAAGAAATACCTTGGACTGACAGTCGACCAAGGGGTAAACTTGGAAGCAAAGAATAACCTCACAAGTCCAAGTAAAGCCTCAGAAAAAAGGGGGTCCTTGCCATAAGGATTTTAAGAGTACTTGGAAGAAATAAAACAAAAGGTAAGGGCTAGAGAGGATAAAATAGAAAGGAGAATGGTACCTTAAAAGAGATGGTGGGAAACCTTCTGCAAGGACTGATTACTCTGAAAATCAGAATGAGTTAAATGGAAAACAATGACCAGGTGAAACAAGAAATATCAAAACTAAATTACAAAAAACAAAAAAAAGGAAATATAAGAAATATACTATGCAAAACAAATGACTCGGAAAATATGTAAAGGAGAGATAATGCAGAACCAATAAAAAAAAAAGATCCAGTTCTAAGGAGCCATAATCACAATCACACAAAAATTGAGAGCCACTATGACAACTTAGAAAATGAAATTCCAAAAGTATAAAGGTTTTCAATCAAGAAAAATGTGTCTGAAAAACTAAGTACAATCCTATGGCGGAAGGGAAATAGAAATGATAAAGAAGACTTCTAAGCATTTCTGATGAAAAGGACCAAAAGTGAGGAGACATTTTGAAATGGAAAGAGAGGAAAAAGAGAGAGGGGCATATTCATTTGTTCAATTGCAAGGCAACATGGGAATAATTTGTTTACATGCTAAATAGGAGGAAAAGATAAATGTCTTTTCAGAAGCCTAATATTTCCAAGGGTCACAAAGGACTAAGAAACTAGAAGTGATTTTTTTTTCTCTTTTGATATTATTAGAAGACAGAAATGGGAGAGATAAGCAACCATACTGAGAAGAAAGAAAGAGAAAGAGAGAGGTTACTATCACATAATAGAGTTACATAAGATGAAGAGTATTCAAATAATTGACATCCCATGAATCTCACTACCATCCAAACCAAACAAATGAATATTAAATGCAATAAGAGAGATAGACAAACAGAAATAGAGACTAAGGTATAGAAATCATTAAACTCAAAAAGGAAATGGAAGAGGAAAAGGGGGGAAGGCAGGGATTTAAGAGAGAAGGCATGATAGGTAAAGGAATAGTGATAAGCAAAACAAATTCCAACATAGAAACAAGGAGTATGATGGGGATATTAAAAGAAAAGAAGGAAATATCCAAATCTATCATCAGTAGCAGGGTAAGGGAAAGAACAGAGAGACAATATAGCGAAAACAAAGCACTTCAATAATAGATCACATGTGATAGACAAGATTCTTTTCTTTAACACTTTCTTCTTATTTGAAAAAGAATGAGACAGGGCGGCTAGGTGGCACAGTGAATAGAGCACCGGCCCTGGAGTCAGGAGTACCTGAGTTCAAATCTGGCCTCAGACACTTAACACAAAAAACTAGCCATGTGACCTTGGGCAAGTCACTTAACTCCAACTGCCCTCCAAAAAGCAAAAAAAAAAAAAAGTTTCAATGCAAGAAAAAAACACAAATTTACAATAAATTATTAAATTTTTAAAAAGAGTGAGAGATTGAGAACAAAGGGAGAAAAATAGAAAAGAATGCAGGATTTAGAGAAACAGGCAATTAATAGTCATAACCATAAGTGTAAATGAAATTAACACACCCATAAAATGGAAGAACATGATTAAATAGATTAAAGAGACAAAGCCAAAAATTACTTGTTTATAAGAAATACATTTTAAATAAAGATTCAGATACAGATAAAATGGGGCCGGGGGGAAGGAATCTATTATGCTTCATATGAAAAAGAAGAGGCAGCAATCACAATTAAGATAAGGTTATAGGAAAAAGAGATAATCAGGGAAAGTATGCTATGTTTAAAGACACTTAAGTTGGTAAGTCAATATCAACACTATATATGCACTAAATTGCATTGTATTTAAATTTTGAATAAAAACAATCAAATTGCTAGGAGAAATATACAATAAAATTGTTGCAATGAAGGACTTGATTGTATATAGATATACATAAACCCAATCAAAAGATAAGCAAGAAAGTAGTTAAGGCTCTGAACAGAACTTTAAAATATTAGAAATGATAAGTCTCTGAAGATTACTGAATAGGAATGAAAAGGAATTTCAATGCTTCTCAGCCATATATGGCACCTTAAGAAAAACTGACCACTTTAAGAGAGAGGAGGCATAAAGATCTCAGCAAAAATTTCCAAATCACAATGCAAGAAAATATTCAATAATGAGAATGAATTAAAAGGTAATTGGAAACATAATTTTAAAGAACTAGTGGGTAAAAGAAAAATTACAGATATAGAAATTTTCATCTAAGAAAACTACAATGGGGCGGCTAGGTGGCGCAGTGAATAGAGCACCGGCCCTGGAGTCAGGAGTACCTGAGTTCAAATCCGGCCTCAGACACTTAACACAAAAACTAGCCGTGTGACCTTGGGCAAGTCACTTAACCCCAACTGCCCTCCAAAAAAAAAAAGGCAAAAAAAAAAAAAAGAAAACTACAATAATAAAACAACAGACCAAAACTTATGAGATATGGCTAAAGCAGTGCTAAGGAAAAAAGAAATGAATCCATTGGGTATTTGGCTAAAAATAATTAGGACAATAACAACAATAAAGATTAACCACCAAAGTAGAAATTCTGAAGATTAAAAAAAATAAAACTGTAAGCAAAAAAAAATCCTACTGAATTGATAAGCAGGGAACTTTAATTTTACATTTATTTTTAAATAATAAATAAATGACAAATTTTAAAAGATGAGAAAAAGAAATGATGATTCTTATCAAAAATTTGAAAGGAATATTTTCAATAATTAAAGTAGAAATAAAGAAATTAACAAAAGCTATTTTACCCAATTATAAGCAAAACAAAAAACAAAAATGGAGCAACACTTTAAAATATTAAAATACCAAGATTAACAAAAGTAACCAATTATTTCAATAACCTAATCATGGAGGGGGAGGAAATTGAGCTTATGAATGAACTTCAAAAGGTTAAAAAAATCCAGGATCACATGTATTTATGAGTGAATTCTACCAAGTAATCAGAGAATAATAATCCATTTCTAGGGGAATTGGAGTCATGAAAACTTAATTTTTAATTTGACCATAGTCATTTACTAGCTGTGTGACCCTGGGCAAGTCACTTAATTTCTCTTTGTCTTAAGTTTCCATATCTGTAAAATAGGGATGATAACATCACCTACTTCCCTATTTGTTGTGAGGATAAAATGATATAATATTTGTAAAACATTTTTAAGACTTAAAGCACTATATAAATGCTAGCTATTGTTATTGTGATTATTATTATTCCACTACTGCATAAACTCCTTGCAAAAATCATAAAAGAGATCTAAGAAGCTAACCCAAAAGTTTAATTAAATTCCTAATTAAATTTATGATTTAAATGCTCTCAGGGCTGTTACTGAACAATCTCTAGGCAGAAGCAATACTAAAGGAAAAGGAAAAGGAAAAGAAATAAAAATTATAGTTCCTATCCCTAAAGTATCAGCAAAAAGGAAAGGAAAGAAAAGAGGAAAGGTGGGGAGGAAGACAGAAATCAGAATTTTATGCTATTTTTCCTGCTTTCAGAAGGTAACAAATCTCAGATGTCAACAATCTGGTCCCTGTGAAAGGCTGTGCCACATCTCTGCAGTTCACAGGTCTCCTGATACAAGGTCATTATGATTAGCCAAAGAGGCGGAGCAGCACCAGAAATATCAGGCAGAGACATAGTACAAAGGACAGCTCCAGCACAAAGACTCTTGTACTAATGCAAGGCTATGAAAATAACCAAGAACATCAGGGCCACATTACAGATAACACAGAGCAATTCTTCATAATAAATCAATGCAGGAAAATGGCTATAAGGACATAAATCTCTTACATGCAATCTCTGCCAAGATCTAAGTTCATGCCAAGGCTCTCCCAATTTCACCCATCCACTCAGTAATCTCTCAAACGCCCTTTGAAAACCTCCCCTCCCGGATTCAGACACTTAACACAAAAACTAGCCATGTGACCTTGAGCAAGTCACTTAATCCCAATTGCCATCCCAAAAAAAAAGCAAAAAAAAAAAAAAGAAAAGAAAAACCCTCCCTTCTCTGAAAGTCATATCAGGGGACTGATACAAAATCTGAGCCTCTTTAGAGGCACCGGCAGATGGACTGGATATTCCACAGAGGTCAAAAAATTCTCTCATCCCAAACCAAGAACACAGAATTATCAACATGCCAGCTAGAGGATCCCTTTTATTCCCAAGGAAATACACATCCATCACAGTTGCATAGTGACAGTTTCACCTTACCACATGCTATCAAGGAGGCAAGGCAATTTCCAACAAGACCACTACTTGGTCCCCCAAACCCTTTCTGGGAAAGGGTTTTAAAAAGCATCCCAAAGGAAAGTAATTTTGTCAAAGAGGGGGACCTGAACTTGTTCTCCAGGGTATACAGAGTATACCAGAAAGTCTTTCCCCTTCCTAGGACAGTGTTGATTAGTCATAAATTTGGCTTTGTAAAGGCTGGAAATCTGACTTGAGGAGTCAGGCAAATGATTGTGTAGCTGTTGATTGGCAGGAACAAACATTTGGCACTAATATTAGCGTGTCATTTTGCCGTTTGAAGACAGATTGGGTCTCACTTTGGTTAGGCGGGTGTTCTAATGGGAATCAGAAACCCTGTTAGTATGAGAAATGATTCATTTGAACCCTTACTGTATTCCAATCAGTAACATTTTACACATATCCTATAGGGATAATTAGATAAGATTGGTCCTTACAGTAGGCTTCAAACTTTTTTTTGCTTTTTGGAGGGCAATTGGGGTTAAGTGACTTGCCAAAGTCACATGGCTAGTAAACGTGTCAAGTGTCTGAGGTTGGATTTGAACTCGGGTCCTCCTGACTCTAAGGTGGGTGCTTTATTCACTGTGCCACCCAGCCGCCCCAGTTTCAAACTTTAATGTAATGTTCACTACTTGTTTATAGGTTACAAAACTCCTTGCACAACCATAAGAATATTGACAAAGATATTTCCATCCTGTTTTACTCAAATTCCATGTCAAAGCCCAGTGTAGAACACTGGATTCTTTGGAATGTTCTCCAAAGGACCTCTGAACCACCATGTCTTGCCCAATATGAGCAGGTGACCATCTTATGACCACTTAGTCAGCAGGGATGTCTCATTCTTCACGTAACTTGTTACTCCCCTGTCATTTTTGGACCTCAAGAGCAAGGTCTCACAACCAATGTGATTTTGTATTTTACTATGCCTCTTTTGTGTATTTAGGTATCAAACCCTATAAAAATCACATCCTGGGGACCAGAGGCTTCTTGGATCATGAGAAAGAGCCGAGATCCGCTTCATTACAGGGGGTCATGGATCCTTTAATAAAGTGCCATTTGCATGGAGCTCTGCCTCAATGGATTTTCTTGCAGATTGAACAGTTTTTGACTATACATTATATATAAAAACCTGCCTTATAGTTAAGAGGATCACATCGTTCTATGCTCAGCAAAACATAACATCAACTACCGCAATGTCCATATTGGCAATAGACCCAGTCCCCAAACTCTGCTATACTTGTAAAGATTCTAACCTGGTTGTTAGCACATGATGTATCTAACAGCTGATGACATGCCCTACAAACAACTGTAAGCAATGAAAGGCATCAGCAAGATTTCTCTATTGGTCCTGTTCCCTCAGTTTGAGAGTCTTTGATCATGCAGTAGCTTTCTCCAGGCCAGAGACCACTTAGCTAGAGCCATCATCACTGCTTGGGAACTTGGACATAAAGACCTCTGCTTCCTCACTGAAGGTTCTCTCAAATGCCAGTCATTCAACCTGAAGCTTAGTCCACTAGAACTTGCCAGGACCCTAGGGCATGTCATTATCAGATTAGTCCATTTGTGCTTGCCTTCCCCCCTCATAAAAAGGGGGGATCTAGGTGATGCAGTGAATAGAGCACCAGCCCTGAAGCAGAGTCAGGAGGATCTGAGTTCAAATCCTGTCTCAAACACTTGACACTGACCCCCTGTTTGACCTTGCAAGAGTCACTTAACCCCAACTGCCTTGCTTTCTCTCTCCAAAAAATATTCCATTTGGGTACACCTCTCTCCTAGCAGATGGAATTCTCAATGACCAAGAAAAAAATGAGTTGCTTCAATAGTTAGTTCTTTAAGAGAGTCAAAGTGGAAGAGAATTCAGCCAGAAAGAAGCGGGGTTCTAGGGTCTGTAGTGCAGGGAGGCCTTAGGCACTGGCATAGAGACTAAGTTTCTGAAGAGCATGAACACCAGAGGGAGCCAGGTGCGATTTTTAATCTAGCATTTCCATTTATATTCCAAGAAAAGACTCCTGTACTCTACCAATCTCATTACAGAAATTGACTCTAAACAAAGGGTGATTCATGACCCTGTGTCATCTGTTTAGTAGCAACTAGGGGCCAGAAATAGGCAAATATCAGCTTTTCAAAAGTGCCTGTTTGGGGGAACCTGAGTTCCAGAAGCCTGTAGCTTATTCTGTCTGCCTCTCAATGTCTGCCAAAGGCTTCATCAAGCAGTCTTTCTGGACACTGACCTCCAAAAGCATGGGCCTTTCAGGATCACAAAAGCCCAAAGGGAGAGACTGCAGCCCAACCAGCTCTCGATCTTCTAGAGCTGTGGTCTTTTCTGGGTCCCCCTTGAAAGAGACAGATTTGTAGGTAACTCGGTAAATGGGGACCATCAGGATACTAAAGTGAAGAATATGGGTTCTCTAAAATCTTAATAGTTAAATCAGTCAACAAAAAGGCTTCCTTCTTAGATTATCAATAAAGAATGTCAGTGGGGCAGCTGAGTGGTACAGTGGATAGAGCTCTAGACCCAGAGTCAAGAGGACACGAGTTCGAATCCGAATTCAGACACCTGTGACTCAGGGCAAATCACTTAACCCCAACTGGAAGAGGAGGAGGCAGAGGAGGAAAAAGAAAAAGAACAAAGAAGAGGAGGAGGAAGAGAAGAGGGGGAGCGGTGGGGAATGCCAGCAGTAGCTGGTGTTAACCAGACCAAAATCATCCTCTAACCTGTGGGTGGCCAGAGGTGTAAAAAGTAGGCGAAAGGCAGGAAAGTCAGGGGCACGAACAATTTAATTACAAAATGAGGAAACAATTGCAAGCAGAATCTACCCAACATGGAGGAATTAACAGACTGGGGCAAAGGCAGATCTTGTAGACATAAAAAACCACAGCTAGGTTAAACCATGATTTAACCATTCTTAGCCATTCCCGCAGCAGGCTCATGCATGGACAATGCGGGTGTTCCTGGGTGCTGTGGGAACAGTCTCCAAGTCGATCGTCTCACAGACACAAGCAGAACCAGAGTTAGTGTAGAGGGAACAACAGTGCAGTACCTGGCTTGGTTCACTTAGCTGTTATAAGAAACAGGGATTGTGAGCATGTTAGAGGTGTGATGGAAGACTCTCAGGTCTCTGGGAAACAGGGGGAGCTCCAAACATAAATCTCTCAGCGAACACCTGGTACTGGTCAAAGCCATCCACTTTGCCAGAGGGAGAGATCATCTAGAACACAAAGGATTATTGTTGTGCCAAGCTCAGGGCACAGCCTGATTGCTGGGCCTTAGCTCTGGGATACAGGATGCCTCCAAATATCTTGACAGTGTGGGGCTTTTGTTTTCTTTTCTGGACCATTTCTAGAATCCTCTGGGTTTTCTCTACCCAAACAGCACTGAACCTTGGATTTTCTGAGGGTTGATTTCTTTCCTCAAATGGATCACCACGTGATTTAAGGATTCTGCCAACATGACCTTTTCTGACCTAGGCAACATTATGTCACCAATGTAATAGTGGAGATGGCAAAGCCTTCAGGAGGAAGGCTTCCTTCAGGTCAGTGTGAGGAAGACTCCAGGCTGGAGAAGGACTACTTCCCAGGTGAAAGCCAACTGCTCCTGACTCATCTCAGTCACAGGAATGGGGAGGGGGGGGCGGTGGGGAAGAGAAGTATTAGCAAGATCAATAAGTGCATATCACTTCCCTTGGGCCAGGACTACTTGTTCTATAACAGTCACAAGGTCAGGAACAGCTATAACGGTGAACTTTATTCAGCTCCTTGTTTTCCCACGTCAAGAGTCATCTGCTTTCCTAACAGGCAACACAAGATTATTGTAAGAGGAGGCAAGAAAACAAAATTATTACAGTTTCCATCATCTCCATCACTGAAGAAGAAAAATTCATCACCACCCAGATCTCATGCTGCTTGGTGTGAACTACATGAAATGGTTGTGATAACTCCAAAGGCTGTCATTTGACCTCACCCACAGTAACATGCACAAATGATCTGGAAAAGACCCACACAGATCCTGACCCCCAAGAGCACATCTTTCCTCCATGGTCTGCCCTCTCTCTCCTCCTCTGAACAACCTGAAAAAGACAGGGCCTTGAGAAGAGACCTTAAGCTAACACAGGACTGACGGATCCTTACAATGGATCCTGATGGATTGTTGCTAAGCTCTCCTTTACAGTTTTACTAATGGACTCGTGAGCTTGCCACCAATTGCTTCCTTATTAGCCCCATGTTTCAGGACCCATACACAAAGAAGCTCCAGGAGAGAGAGGGAGGTGCCCTGCTTCCTATCAGGGCAGCACTCTGCAACACCTACCCACATTCGCCAGAGAGTCTAATCCACATTGACAACAGCACTTGCCCAGAATACGGTTATCCTCAATTCCTGGTCAAATTTCAGCAGGCCACCAGTTCTCTTCTTTACAGTGACGTGGCATGGCAGACCCAGAGCTAAAGTCTGAAGTCATTCTGCTGTTGTCCCACTGAGAAAGCAGAACTGAATTGCCCCTGAGGCAGGCTGGTCACAGGGTACAGTATTCTACGAGAAAACCCACCTCATCTATCAAACCCACTTCCTTTAGGTACTTTATACCCTCTCCCCCATAGCTAACTGTGAGAGACATTCATCTTTATGGAACCAGTTGAGAATTACTCCCTATCTCAGCCACCTAAAAAAGGAAGAACAGGTGGGCCCTGTCTAGAGATTCTAATAAATGCTACTGACTCTGTAACAATAAATCCTCAGATAGCTTTTCCTGCCAGCCTATAGAAATCCCCCTGAGAGAGAAGCTCAGCATGGGCTCAGTTAACACCACATAATCAGGAGTCACTGTTTCAATGATTCATCAGGTTTCTATTTGAACTTCTCATACAACTTGCCAATCCCTTAGTGATGGCCTGTCCACCTTCTGCTCCCTCAGCTCAAGGAATCACAATCCTCCCTAGAACACTAATAAAATTACTGAGGCTTTTAGTCACACTGGGGATATCTAAGGCTCTCACTTCCTATCTCATGCTTCCAATCTCTGTGACATGCACTGGACTGGGACCTCTAGAACTTGGTCTGAGATCAAGAGATATAGAAGTCCCTAGTTCTATCAAGAAATACATCTTTGAATTGGCTGCTCCTCAGCTTTCACTGCATATTCCCTTAAAGCCGAGACCTCTGTCTCTAGTTGCTTAATAAACTAATCTGGGGGGGAGGGGCTAGGTGGAACAGTAAATAGAGCACTGCCCTGGAGTCATGAGGACCCGAGTTCAAATCCAGCCTCAGACACGTGACACGTTCTAACTGTGTGACCTTATGCAAGTCACATAACCCCAACTGCCTTGCCTCCCTCCTCAAAAGAAAAAAAGAAAGAAAAGAAAAAAAAGCGTTTGGGAAAGAAAACAAAAAAGCCAAATAAAATTAAATGATTCTTTTAAAAAAAATTAACTGATCTAGCTAACTTTTAGTCCTCTTATGCTAGTTATTTTAACTTCCGCCGGATGCTCAACAACAAGAAAATGCAAGGCTTGGCACTTTCTTTACTGTCTCAAGTAACCTCCTCCGGAGCCCCCTGAGCTGACTGCTCAGTAAGCGTCGCCTGCTTCCTTTTCCATTGAGACAACTCCCTATACAGGGTCGTATGACCTAACACCACCGTGCAATATCTGACCATCCATTCCTCCCACCCTCTGTGTTTGCAATGCTCTTCGCACAACTCAACCACAACGTGATCCACGGGAACACCTCATCTGGTCCCAGTTACCAGCTGTGCCAAATGTGAAGGGTAAGCATGAAATGTAACCCTCAGAAGTCAACGAACACTTAACAAAAAGTTTGCTTTCCCTAACGCAATAAGGATATGCAATAACTGCGGAGCGGCCCTTGTTTCTAGAGGCACATCATGCTCCCCGTAGTAAAGCATCTAGTTCGAAAAGCAGGGCATGGTGGTTTTCAGATGTCCATTACATCAGAGGGCCAGTAACTGCTGGCGTACGGGACTTTTTAGGACTTCTGTCAGGAATCTGGGTCAAAGGAGGTAGGGGCCAAAGAGAATCCAGTGACAGACTTGCTTCCTTTTAGGGAAAGCTAATCCCTATTGCATGCCAATTGGGGGAAGAAACCCGATAAATCTTGTCACTCAGACAGATACTGTCGTGACAACCCTATGAAAATTTTCTCCAAATCACTAATAATTAGAGAAATCAAACGTAAATAACTCCGAAGTTCCACCTCACATCCATAAGAATGGCAAAGATGATAAAAAAAAAGAAAATGACAATTTTTGGAGGAACGTTGTGAAAGTGTATTTTTGGTTAAGTTTTGAATTGGCCCAGCTGTTCTGGAAAACACTTTTGCCACTACGCTCCAAAAGTCACTAAACTATACATACCATCTGACTCAGTAGGCCACTGCTAGGCCCATGCTATGAGGAGAGCCAAAAAAGAAGGAAAGTACTCGTTTGTATAAAATATTTATAGCAGCTCATTTTGTAGTGGTCAAAAAGAAAAGGAAAAGAAGAATCACCCGCCCATTGATGGACGGCTGAACAAACTATTGCAGAAGAAGGCTAATATACTTATTTTGTGAATGTGCTGATAAAATAGGCAGTTTCAGAAGAAACTAGGAAGAAATTTATGAACTGATGTGAAGTAAGCATAAGTAGAAGAACAATTATACTCTCAAAACAGCATTATGAACAACTGTAAAAGACTTTGGAATTCTTGTCAATGCAATGGCAAATCTAAATTCTAAAACAGTGGTTCTCAACCTTCCTAATGCCGCAACCCTTTAATATTCGTATGTGGGTGTATCTGCATATGGGCAAATCCACCTGGAGACAGAGACAGGAGCTTCCTAAGACTATCAAAAATATGTGTTTTCCGATGGTCTTAGGTGACCCCTGTGACCCCTGTGAAAGGGGTCACCACCCACAGGTTGAGAACCGCTGTTCTAAAAGATGAAACACTAGGCCAGTCTTTTGCCAGAGAAATGATGGGCTTAAAATGCAGAATAAGATAGGGATATGGTGAACTTGGGCATTTGTTTTGACTGTGCATTATTTGTTAATGAGGATATTTTTTTTAAATTGCTCACTGAAGGGAGAGTGAAGGAGAGAAAATAAATGCTTTTTAATAAGGAAGAAATAATAAAATTAAATTTTTTAAAAATAAATAACTTTGACAAAGCAGGATAAGTAAACCCCACATATTATCAGTTTGTGCATACAGTACACAATAAGACACAACAAAAAAAATGAAATTCCACTCAAAATGACTAAATAATACATATAATATGTAAATGTACATTTACCAGGAAGCACACAGAAATAAACTACAAAACTCTCTTTACAGAAATAGAGACCTAAACGAATGAAGAGATGTTAAATGCTCGTGTTTAGGTCATGTTGACATAATAAAAATGACAATACCACCTAAATTCATTTACAGATTCAGTGCCAAGCCAATCAAACTATCCAACAATTACTCTTGAAAACTAGACAAATTCACAACAAAAAATTCTTCCAGAGGAACAAAGAGTCCAGAATATTAAGGGAAATTTTATACACACACACGCACACACACACACACACATTTTAAGACACAGCCATTACAACACAAATTTGTTAAGCTTCGCTATACTTTTGTTACAAGTGAATATTTTTGTAAAGGGGTGAAGAGTTGAAAGGTTATGACTGCCACAAAAAAATTTTTTTAAAGAGAGATAGGAAAGAAAAGAGCATTGATACACAATTTTTAATAATACACAAAACAGACGAGTAGAGAATTAAGAAGTGAACTAAGGAAGGAAGGAAAGGGACAAGCCAACATTAGTATATATAATTTAATATAAATTTGAAGGAATAAACTATTTCTAACAGATCTGCACTTTAATGAAGACTCTTGTCTTCTCTAAGCTTTGTAATGGAAACATTCATGTCTGTTGATGATTTTCTAGTTTATAGTAAGAAAAAATGCCAGATCCATTATAGCCAGTAGTTTTCCAAGAGTCATAATAGTACAAAAAAGAAGAGGAAATATAATTTTATTTACCTAATTATTTTCTTAATTGATAAATTTTGTTTTCATATGAATCATCTCCCCAAAACTTAACAAATAAACTACCTAAAATATATATTCAATCAATCAACAAACATATATTAAGTGCCTACCATGTGCCAAGTACATTAGATGCAAGGGAGACCAACACAAAAATGAGACAGTTCTTGTGCTCCAGATCCTTGTATTCTCCTAGGTTAAACCATGCTCACAGAAAAATAACCATAATATTTCTATGAAATTGATACAAAAGCATTCATGAAAAAGAGTTGAGTAAAAGCACACAAAAGTGATTTTGACTGGTGGAACTTTACACTTCTGCAGTTTACTGTTGGTAAAAAAAAGGTTGTCCACTGTGTTAGACCTAAGTTTTGTTGCTGTTCCATTTTTGTTGTAGCACTAACTTACATAGTTACAGTAATTCTTTGGGTGGTACCTTCTTTATCCTATATTACTTCCCACAGTTTCTATATTTCTACAATATTCCATTGATGCAGGAATCTGATAGTGATGAACTTCCTCTTCCAATGTAAATCTGTACCTGCTTCACAACATTTAATCTTAGCAAGTTGCCTTAGGCACTGAGACTATTGCTTTTTCTATATTATTCCTAAAGATACAGTAATGTTCTAATACCTTCATTCACCACAACTTGCTCAGTATTCCCTAATAAATGGTAACAGTCCATGAATCCATAAAATGTTGATAATGAACTTGGAACACACATAATACATTAGAAACATGGTTTTTTATTATGAAAAAACAGATTTTTAATAACAATAATTGTTATTTTTTAGTTAATTATGTAGAACTAATACTGCTATTGATAATTATATTGACTATAAATTATCAATTTATATTAATGAAAATAATAGTAATATAAATTATGAAATTAAATAGACTTACCAAACTTCCAAAGAAAGAGAATTGCAATCACAGCACCAACTAATATTACTCCAATGCTGATAGCAAAACATACGATTTTCTTAGCCCCTAGAATAAGGTGGGAATAAGAAAGCATAAAACAAAGCCAGGCTATCATAAACCCAACTACCAACATATTGTATGTAACTTATAAAAAAAAAATATATAGTGGCTTTAAAAAGCTTAATTTCCTATTCTTGTTAAAAGGTGTATTAAGATTTTTTTTAAATAACCTGGATACACACCTCTTTACCTGCCTGTCCATGTCATCAGTAATAGAATCCTGCTTTATTTGTATAAAGAACAAGAAACAAAGACAGATATTAAAACTCCTTTAAAAGATTCATGAACTCATTACTGTGGGTATGATCTACATGCTTATGGATCCTAACCTATCCAAACCTTCTCATGCTAGGAATTTCACCCACAGATATATCTAACTAGAAACTTTCTTCAAGGTTACCTTTTATCTCAAGATTACTACACTCTTAGAAAAAAAATTACTATACTAGAATGATAAACTATTACTATGCAAGAGCAAACATTAATAAGAAAATACATGTATTTTTAGGAAATTTGAGTACCAGATGAATATTACAACGACCATGCAGAGATAGCAAGCCCAAGTCAGAAACAAATCAACTCACCGACATTTACTCAGGAAATGATTGGTAGAAGCAACAGTATGAAACAGAAAGAAACCCTGAACCAGGAATTTTGACCTAGGTTCTAAATATTATAACAATAAAAAGCTTATAATATATAGCCACTTAGGACTGCAAGTGATATTCTCAAACCTGAGCATTAAGTATTGGTAATATTTTTATTTTAGGCAAATTATGTCATTTCTCTGGATATGTTTCATGTTCAACAAAAATAAGGGAGTTGGACTGTATAATTTCTGTTATAGTTCTAATATGCCATGCCTCCATAATTCTGATTTTAGAGCTTGGTCCATGAATCAGTAGGAAAGGGGGAGAAAAAGAAAAGAGAGGGTGGGTGAGGAGAAGGAGGAGAGAGAAGGGGAGAGAGACACAGAGAGAGAGACAGAGACAGAGAGATGGAGAGAGAGATGGAGGGAAGGAGGGGGAGAGAGAGGGGGGAGAGGAGAGAGAGAGAGAGAGAGAGAGAGAGAGAGAGAGAGAGAGAGAGAGAGAGAATAGGAAAAACAGAGACAGAGAGAAAGAATCTAAGTGGCACAGTGGATAGTACTTCCAACATGGCGTCAGGAAGACCTGAGTTTGAATGTTTCTTCAGATACTTGTGTACCTGGGCAAGTCACTTAACCACATTTGCCTCCAAATTTTAAAAAGGGGGAAAAAGTGGCTGATTTCAGATTCTGAAGATTTGGGTTGCATTCTGGGATCCATTCCTATTATTTATGTCATCCTGGGCAAGTCATTCAATTTCTCTGAATAAGATTTCCTATCATGAAAAAAGATAATAATAATTCCTGTATTATCTCACTGAGTTGTTAGAAGCTAAAGTAATAGAAATGAGAGCAATGATGTTTGTTCCTTTTGGAAAATTAATAAATCTTCTCATAGCACCATAATAACTATGATTCGCTCTTAGAGCATCTTAAGTTTACGAGGCACTACACTTAAAACAAGCCTGTGAATCAGATGAGTACAAGTATGTCTCTGTTTTAATGATCAGACAGAGACCTCAGAAAGCTTTAACACTTCAAAAGCAGCTCTGACTTGAATTTGGAACAAAAGAACATATATTCACCCAAAACTCAAAGGAAAGTAGAACTACAAACCTCGATATCACCATAAGATATTGGAGCTAGAAGGGACTACATAAATATGTCCAAGCTTCTGATTTTATACCGAGGACACTAAGGATAAAAAAGCAAAATGATTTATTCAGGGTCACATTTACCCAAGCAGTCGTAGAGCAGAAAGAGATCTGGGCTTAAGGTCAAGAGAAACTGTGGCTCAAATTCTACCTCTGACACGCCATGGGCAAGCCATTTAATTTCCCAGAGTCTCAGCTTTCTTAATCTGTAAAATAGTTATAATGTCTATATAGTATCTACCTGATAGGATTTGATGGTATTAAAAACCAGATGATGTAAATACTCTGTAAGATTTAAAGTGTTATCTATGTCAGCTATTATTTGTGACAGTAAGCAGATAGAAGATAACTAGAGACCAGCCCAACATTTCTTTGTACCTTCATTTACTTGAAGGTATGAGTAAAATCTTCTTTCCTCTTATTCTCCACAAGAATACAAAAGAGGAAGTGGTTAGGCTGTAAACGGAATACAAGGGAAGGAGATATTGGTCCTTAATCACTTCTCAACCCCTCCTGGTAAAAGTTAACTTTAGGCAAAATTAATCCTCTAGGTAACATTTCTGACAAATGTTTTAAAAGGGGCTTTTAAAAACACAAACGTAGATAATCCCACATACTATGTGCTTTCTATTCTTCCCACATGGAGATAATGATGTTGACCACCAACAGAAGGGCATATGCTTTTACAAATACCATTGTGATTCTCAGCACTTGGAAAAGTTCTTCATGCTTTATTTGTAGAAAAGACAAAGAAATGTGGAAATTTGTAGAAATGTGCAGAAAGGACAAAGACAAAGAAACCCTTGCAGTTTAAAGATAATCCATCTCCACAGTTAGGTGGATCTAGAACTAGTTGAATTTCCAGAACCAAGTAGTGAGATATCCTTTGGATGTCTTTGGGTGGATAGATGGATCAGTGGATAGATGGATGGATCCCTTTGGAAGGATGCCTCCTATGGAATGTTTAACATTTTTATAAATGATTTGGATAAAGTCATATAACATATATTTATCAAATTTGTGTAGGTGACACAACGCCACTAGGGATCATCAAATATAATAGGACAACCAAATGGTAAAAGACCACAAGTTGGGCTGAATCAAATGTGATGCAATTTAACAGGAATAAAGATAAAATCAACTTCAAAATACAAGATTCAGGAGGTATGGCTGAATATTGGTTTGTCAGAAAAAATACTGATTTCGGTGGATTGAAAGCTAAATGTGTCAGCACTCTTCCAAGGCAGCTCTAAAAGTGAATGCAATTCTGACCTACATTAGGAAAGGCAGAGCTTCCAGAATTAAAGACGTAATAGTTGTCTCTGCTGTAGTCAAAGAGTACTTAGGGATTTGCATTCATTTCTGGTCACATTTTAAGAACAAACTGAACACATCCAAAGGAAAGTAACCAGGATGATGAAGGGTCTCAAACTGATACCATAATATGATAGGTTGAAAGAACTAGAGACCTTAGTCTGGGAGAGAAATTAAGGTAGAAGGCAGAAAGAAGGGAATTTGCAGTTCTGGGAGAATTCTGTAGGGAACAGGACAAAAAAGGAAGACAAAGTACAAATAAGAGAAAATTAATGAGAGAATCACAGTCCAAACCCTAGAAATGACATTGTCTTAAAGATTCATCCTACCACAGAAAAAGGTTGCTATGCTGAGTCCAAGGAACAGTTCAAACTTGGAAAGGGATCACTGGAATGTTTTGGTACCAGCCAGTCATCACAAGAAAATTCAATTCATTCATACTTTACTGATAGAGCTAATACACACATAGCATTGTACTAGGAAAAAAGGAAGATACCATGGAAAAGGAAGACCCAGCCCTTGCTTTCTATGCTTACAAAGCTAAGAGAGATATGCACATATGAGGAAGTACAGGAAGAGCAAAGCAGCATTTGATAGAGGGTTAGAAAATAAATACTATGAAATGTAGCTTTGAGGTAGGTCACTGGGAGCTTGATCATTTCAAGAAGGCCTGCAAAAAAGGTCAGATTTTATCTGGATCTTACAAAATGAGCGGGATTTCAACACAGCAGAAATAGCACGAGCAAAGGTTTGCAGCAGGGGAACAATGTGAGATGGTAGAGTCTACAGAGGATTCGTGTTGGGCAAGTAATAGGAAGAGAAGAAGGTTCAATGGATAGGGTAGGACTATAAATTTAAGATTCCTAAATGCAGTGGTTCTCAACCTTCTTAATGCCTTTAATACTTGTATGTGGGCACATCTGCATGTGGGCAGACCTGCCTGGAGACGGATAGAGGAGCCATGTCTCAGTTCCTAAGATCATCAGAAATATGTTGTTTCCGATGGTCTTAGGCAAACCCTGTGACCACTTTGAAAGGGTCATTCAACCCCCTAAGGGTCACGACCCACAAGTTGAGAACCACTGCCTAAATGGCACTTTTATTTAGGAAAAAAAAAATTTGAAATGGATCATACTTGAAGTAAACGGAATCCCAGATGAAGATTTTGGTTGTAAATGGACTGCTGATGGTGTTGAAGTATGAGTAAGAACTCTCGGGATGTACTGTGGCACTGCTGAAGGACAATATGGAGCTGAGTAAGGTACATAAGCATTAGTATTCACAAGGTGGCCTGCAGGATAGTTTTCCAGCTGATAACCATGGTTTTCATAGTATGGTCCAAATGCTGGTGGCCCCTAAATAATTGAGAAGGGAGAAAAAAATGCAAATTCCTTAATCATCCTAAGTAATTTAAAAAAACACACATCTAATTCTAACAAGACAAAAAAAAGCAGCATCACCCTATATAGTAAAATTGATCTAACCAGAATCTTTAATATCAATTAGAATATAAGATCAATGTAATCCACTTTAAGAAGAAATAGGAAAAATAAGCAGATAACAAATTTATAAAGATTTGATTTAATCAAACTTTCCAGAAGGCATTTAGCAACCTTATCTCCTGTGTCTAAGAAGTGATGTTCATTCTAACATTTGTTAAGTACCCACTAAGCACTAGGTGAGAAAGGCCATTTGGCACAGCAGAGAGAAAGCTAGATTTGGAGGCAGGAAGGTTTACCTGCAATTTACCTTACCACCTTTCACTTATACTGATGGTTTGACTCCAGGTAAATAACTTTTCCATGTCCCAAGTAATTCTTAGAAGACTGTTAATTATAAAGCACATCCCAATCTAAGTTAGTAGAGGTAATTCCAAAGGAGGAGGAGGAGAAGAAAAAGGTGGGAAAGGAGGAGGAGGAAGAACAATTGGTGAGAAAAGGATCAAGAATGACAGTTCCGGACTTCACTTCAACATCTGTATACAAGATGCAAACAGAAAAGCATGAAACTAAGTTAAAGGGTCAAAAAGAGATCTAGATAAGTAATCTAGGAAGAGAACATTCAGCCTGGGGGCTGAGAAAGGATTCACAGTGTATGAGGTGGAATCGGAGCCAATTCTTGAAAGAAGATAAGGACTGTTAGAGGCAGAGATGAGATAGGATTGTTCTTTGATCTTTGTAAAGATACTGAGCTAGGAAATGAACTGTCAAGCTTACAGTAGCCCAGTCTGGCTGGAATAAGGTGAGTGTAATGAAGGGAGAAAAGAACAAGAAGGCATCTAGTTAGCCAGATTTCAGAAGACCCTTGGACTGTTAGATTAAAGAGATTGCATTTTATCTTAGAGGCAAGAGGAAGCCAACTGGAAATGCGAGATGC
The DNA here is from genome assembly GCA_028646575.1 of Pseudocheirus occidentalis. Classification (NCBI taxonomy): domain Eukaryota; kingdom Metazoa; phylum Chordata; class Mammalia; order Diprotodontia; family Pseudocheiridae; genus Pseudocheirus; species Pseudocheirus occidentalis. The sequence continues at coordinate 3,225,837 of CM053600.1, forward strand.
TTCTCTTATTAAAATGTAAGTTCCAGTGAGTAGGGACTGCTTTTTTACCTTTTGTTTTTGTTTTCTGGCACCCTCGGCACTTGGAACAATAGTTGGTAGTCAGTCAACAAACATAAGTGCTTAATAAATGTTTGTCAATTGATCTCTAATTTTGCTTTTGTCTTTTTCTGTTTTATAAGAGTATTAATTGCATAGCCTCTCATGGCAATTATATAAAGGCTTTCATCATCTGAGCTTTTCTTTACCTTTACCAACAAGCCAATAAATAGAATTGAAGCTTTTCAGTAACTTGTACATCGGTTTAGGTCGTAAGAAAGGTCAGGATTCAAACTCAGTTCTCTAACTTCAAATCCAGCATTCTTTTTTAATGCACCATGCTATTTCCATCTTTCTTCTGTCCCATTCTGCTTCTCTTTCTCTAAGAAATAAGACTTACAAATCTAGACATTTCACAGAAGTACTAGATCCTTTGTAGTGCTCACATTCTGACAGTTTTCAACTTCAATTTCAATTCAATAAACATTCATTAAGTGCCTACTATATATGAGGAACTGTGCTAAGCATTGGGGATACAAAAAGAGGCAAAAGACAGTCTCCGCCTTCAAGGAGAATTAATTATAATTATAATGATGATAAATAATTATAATAAAAATATAATTAACATGCAAAAAAATTTACAAAACAAGCAATATACAGAATGGGAAATAATTAAAAGAGGGAAAGCACTAGAATTAAGAGTGGTTAAGGAAGTCTTCCTGTGGAGGATGGAATTTGAGTTAACACTTAAAGGCAGCCTGAGAGGTCAATAGTCTGGAGTAGGTAGAGCAGCATTCCATGCATGTCTGACAACCAAAGCACAGAGATGGAGCGCCTTTATGGAATACACAGGATGCCAGTGTCATCTGATGAAAGAATAAGAGTTGGGGAGTAAATTTTTAAAAGTCTGAACAGGTAGGAAGGGGCTAGATGATGAAGGTCTTTGAATGCCAAACAGAGCATCTTATTTTTGCTCTGGGATGTAATAGAAAGCACTAGAACATGAGGGTGGATGGGAGGGTTTTGAGACAATCGGACCCATGTTTTAGGAAATCACTTTAGGGGCTATGAGGAGAATGAATTGGGGTAAAGAAAGACTTTTGGCAGGCAGACTCATCTGCAGGCTATTGCAGCAATCAATCGCTGCTTTTGGTAACACTGGCAAAATTGAAGCAGTTCTCATCATTCTGTATACATATGTGCCTTTCATTCTTTAGGAAAACTGAAGTTTTCTGGGTAGAAAAGTTTTTATTCATAGCCTAGCCCTTAATTTTCTACAATATTAGTAATCCTGAGATTGATGCATTATGATCTGTCTTCTAAGACTGTCCAATTATTCTAGATTTTTTCCAATTCTTTGAACATTTTAATGATTTTTCAGATCCTATATTTCCAGCAAATCTGTATTCCCTACATTTTTGAAGCCTTTTATTGATCAATTTTAGTGATTTTTTATTATAAACCCCATGCTAGATGTTTTCTTCATTATTTCTTCTTGATTTGGGGGAGAAAAGGTTTAATACGTTTAATTCTTGTTTAAGTTGTTTCCAGGAATTTTATTTCCTATATGTTCTTTTTCACTTAGGTTTTAAATTTCCTATTCTTTTTTTCAGGGGGGTAGGGGAAGAAGAATCTGCATTTGTGATTTCATTGGTAGAAGGAACTCTCAGCGTGGACACAACCTCCACCAATCAGACCAAATTGTCTATGATTTAATCTTTTTCTTAAAAGTGTGAACTTAACAAATATAAAATCAACTAAGTATTTCCACATACATAGCTTAACAAAAAAAAAGACAACAGTAGTGAAACTGTAGATATTTATTACACACATCTCGATACTTTCAGCATAAAAAGTAATTTTGTCGAAGAGGTTCTTAGTTGTCAAGGATATTTTCTGGGCATTTAAAAAAAAAGATTTCTTCAATGACCCACTTTTTTTTTTGCTACCCTATCTCTACCCCTCTTCCCCTTTCCCCACCACCCATCCAAATGGGGCATGGTGAGAGTAAAAGACCTTACAAAAGCATGCTTAGTGAAAGATAGGCTCCTACACTGGCAATGCCAAAAACATAGGCTTTATCAGCACTTTTGTTCCACCCTCTTTCTGTCAAGAAGCAGTTCATCAGCAGTACTCCAGCACTGTGGTTGTCATTGAATTAAAAAGTTAACATTTTTCAAGGTGGTTTTCTTTATAATGTTATCACGCAATCTATTCCATTGCTGCTTGTTTACTTCATTCTGTGTCAGCTCAAACAGATCTCGAGACTTTTCTGAAACCATTCATTGCATCATTTCTTAAAGCACAATAATATTCCATTACATTCCTATACCATTATTTGTTGGGCCACTCACCAATTGACAGGAATTGCTTAGTTTCTGATCTTTGTTATTAAAAAAAAAAATGTTGCCATAAACTTTTTGTACAAATGAATCTTTGTGTTCTTTTTCTGATCTCCTTGGGGTATTAGCAATGTTTGTTGTTTTGTCTTGCATTCTCAGAGAGGACTAGGACATCAAGAAGGTGATGCCATGACTTGCAAGTGATATTCCCGGGTTGGAAGTCACAGTTTAAAGACTTTTGGGGTATGGTTCCAGATTTCTTTCCAGAACAGCTAGATCAGCTCACAGCTAGTCTGAGTCACTACCCAGCATCTCGTACAGTGGAACACTCAGAGCAAGAGGTTTGAAGGAGATGTTACTTTAATTAAAATCATATTCCATTAACATGATGTGGAAGTAATTCTCAAGGTAGTTTAGAAGCAGTCCAGAAGACAGAAACAAATGAAACACAAGAAAGAAGGCTTAAAAAGTAGTCAGCAGAGAGATTCCCCTGACTCTCTAGAATCCCCTTAGCAAGGTCTGAAAGACCACTTCTGTATTCCTCTTGCCCAAAGGGTCCACATTTGGGTCCTGAAACAATTCACCTGGAAGCAAAGTTAGCTCCCCCTATTATTCCATGTCTATACCACAATGTTCTTGCTTCCAACAATCCTAGTTAGTGTCACATTGGTATTTGCACAATGCCCAATGCCTGGCTAGGTGCTTAATAAATGCTTATCAACTATTGACTATTACGGTAGCCGGAGAAGGTTCTCTCACATCTAATTCTTGGCCCACTATACCACTAGCAACATTACATTTTTCTATAGCTACTGCAGTGGGGATTACTTGTGTTTTTCATTATCTTTGTTAATCTTCTGGGAGTAAGATATAAACTCAGTTTTTTTTATTTTCATTTCTCTAATTATTAGTCATATGAAGCATTTCACATCATTATTGGCAGCTTAAAATTATTTTTGATATGTTCTATTCATTTATCTGATGGAAAATGTGCAATTTAGTCTCAGACAATTGCTTGAGGGTACTGAGCAGCTAAATGACTTACCCATCAACTCACCCTAAACAGTCAACAGGGTGACTTAAACCCAGGTTTTCCTGGCTATAACATTGGTCTTCTGTCCATTACTCTAACCTGACTCTCTGATTAATTTACTCACTTAAATCTGATCTTACAAGAGCTTACTCTAATAACACATATGGTAAACCATCTATGCCTATCTATCCAGTTCAATTCCCATTCATATCATCCCAAATTTACCAAAGAATGAAACACTGGAGGCATTCCTCCCTTCCTCCTGTAATCATGAGGACACTAGTAGAGCTCTCTGGCCATCTATCCTCTCTAGCTCCTTGGAATTCCTCATTTAATGCACTGCTCTCCCCAAGTGCCTCTCTTTTGCCCTCTGCAAGATGCTCATTTAACCTCTTGACCGACAATGGTCTTCCAGGTCTTGCTTCCATGCTACAAAAAATTAGCTGCCATCTTGGGGATGGGGGAGGGCAGGGAGAAAGGGAAAATTTAGAACCAAAAATCTTATATAAGTAAATGTTGAAAACTAAAATACGTATATATGAAAAAGAAAAGCCTTAGCCATTACAGTTTCCCAAAAAGGTTAATAAAAAATAAAATAATAAAAAGTGCTCTGCAATTTTCCAAAAAGCAACCCAGCTCACTTTCCTCCCCTTTTAAAATTGTGAACACAAAATGAGTTTATTGATTGATTAATTCATTTATTAATAGAATTGTGAACACAGCTTGCATGTATGTATGTGAATTGTCTGTGCCAGATTTACAGACTGTTGGACAATCACCATAGGATGCCCATTCTGACGCATATTGAAATCTGGGCAATATTCCTCACTCATCTGTTTTTTTTCTATATGGTTCACAGGCCAAACTCTTTTGCAGAATTACAGATCTCTTCCAGGAGGCTCTGTAATGTCTTGAGGAATGCTGCAGCCCACACAACATAAGCTACTATGAGGTGAATCTATATGGCCTTATGATCAACTGAAAATCCCTCCTCAACCTGTACTCTGAGCTGGATCTCCTTCTTCATGGTGGCAAAATACTTTTCATGAGCACATACATCCCTGTTTTATGTCCCATCTGATAGTTATTATGAGCAAGCCATTAAACACGGTTATTACCATGATTTTTTACTGCAAGGAGTCTTAAACAATCATAATATATAGATAGGAGTAACCTTGTACAAGACCCAAAAGGGTAAAATAAAGTCAAAGTCTTCTTGATAATCAACAAATTCTGAGTACAATGAGATTTTATATTCTCTACATTTTTCAGTCAGTTATGATTGAAATAAATCTGGTCCACTCTTGAATATCCCCACAAGGCCTCCTTTCTTCTTAGTGATAGCTTCATCAAGGGTGCTCTCAATTTGTGTATAGATTCTGGTCTCATATTTTTTTTGTTTGTTTCTAGATGTGACAGGAGTCACAGAGGTTCTTTTCTCAAAATTTTTTTGTCTCAATGAGTTTTCAGACTTTTTTCCCCATTCCTTTAGTAACTTACCGTCCTTTTAAATCACTTCCTCAATGTTCTTCCTACCTTATACTCAGTTCCTCAATGCCCTCACGATAACTCCAGCATAGATGACCTTTCTATAAAATTGGTCCAGTCTTGCTACTGTTCCAATATTTGTTCTTTTTTCTGCTATTTCTACTTCATAGAAGCAAACAATTCAGGAACTGTGATGTTTCGGCTTCAAGTATGGGGGTTCCACAATTCTTGATGAAGAAGAACAATGTTATAACAATTTTTGCAGATATTTTCCATTTTTCTTCTTTTCTTGTCCATTCTATGTTTTTATTCACAAATGTCCTTGGGATGACTTTACTTAGGTAAATATCTTACAAAGGTTTTTTTTTGTTGGTGGTTGGGGGGAAGAATAGGGGAGAGACTGATTTTACCCTCCAATACTTCTATCTGATTTAAGACAGATCATCAATCCCATCATTCTTTCTTGTAAGACTTTACAGACAAGTATATATTTCTAACCTGTTGTTGCCTTTGCAAGCCATCACTTTCTATTTGGCAACAAAGTCAAATATTTCCTAAGGCATTTTCAACTTACTATTATTTCACATTGGTTTAACTTCTCCACAAAAATATTATAGTCAGTGTTACATTTCTTCTGTTGTTTGATTCCCAGTTTTCTATTTTCAATAGCATATCTTAATAATTCTGTGTTAAACATCTTCTTTTTTTTTTCTTTTTCTCATTACTATGCTTTCTCGTTTATTATAAATTCCCTTCTTTGCTCTGAGAAGTTGATGATAAGACTATTCAAACAACTGACCCCGGAACAGCTTCCACTTCCATAAATTTTTTCCTGCCTATTTAAAGATGGTCAATTCCATTGTGAGATTTAGTGCCTATTTGTTTTGTTCTTTTTTTTGTCTTTTTATTTTGGAGGGGAATTGGGGTTAAATGACTTGCCCAAGGTCACATGGCTAGTTTTGCATTAAATGTCTGAGACCGCATTTGAACTCAAGTCCTCCTGACTCCAGAGCCAGTGCTCTATTCACTGCAAGTTCAAATCTGCCTTCAGACACTTGACACACTTATTAACCCTCAAGTCACTTAACTCCCATTGCCCTCCAAAAAAAAAATCTTAATGGTGACATGGTAGAAGCAAAAGGGATCAAAGACAGTTAAAAAGAAAAAAATTCTTGTGAACATTGTTTAACCTGCACCAAAGCCATTTGAGAACAGGATATTAAAATGAAATCAATCTGACACAAGTACGTGGTTGTAGAAAATAAAGTGACTTAAAATTTAAAATATATTGAAAAAATAATAGAAAGAGGTCTGTATCCTATTAAACAGTAAGATGCAGTTTTAGACTGAAAAGAGAAAATCAAATGCAATGACTCTTATTACCAGCTACATAAATAGAAGAGATTGGGAAATCGGTACCAATCATTCTATATGCGGCTGTAATGGAACAGGAAGAGGGGAGCTTCGGAGGTGAAAAGCAGTTATCTCCTAGTTCAGTGAGAAAGCTGTGCCTTCCCCAGCTCAAAAAGAAATGTGTGGCTATGGAATAACTTCTTAGTTTTCTTTCTTCTTCTTTACTTAAGGGAAGTCACACACACACACACACACACACACACACACATATACACACTCTCTCTCTCTCTCTCTCTCTCTCTCTCTCTCTCTCTCTCATGGCCCATTCTTCCCCAGACTCCATCCCTCTTCTTTCTCCATTTTTCCTCCTCTAATCTTTACACCCCAAACAAAATAGGAAATGGTAATATGATGAGAATATAAATAATGGATACCAAGCTATCACATCATAGACCGTGCCCCATAGGCAACATCACTTCATACAGAGTTCTCAGAAAATAAGTCACACCAAAGTTCGTCTCTATACCACTACTCACTCCTCAGACTCACGTCTCACATGGAAAATTACCAGGGAAACTAGAAAATGTATACACATTTGTTCATTGTGCAAGTAATAAATTTTAAAATCATGGATCATGTTACCAATGGAATTGACAGAAACAGTTAAAGAACAAATAGCTTAAAAGGTAATAATTAACAACTTACTGAATTTAAAGCCATTTTGGCTTTAACAGCAACAGCATCAGGCAGCCTAAAGCATTTGGAGAATTCCTAATGACCTAGAAGAATAAATAAAAGGAATGTAATATTTGCGTAACAGTTATTCTTCTAAAGTTATCTGATCATTTCTAGCTCGGTGTGCTCAAAGGTAACTAACTATCACCATTTCATTAACTTAAATTTGGAAGAAAAAAAAAACACCAGTTGCTACCGAAATCAATCTTCTTCATCCTCCTGTTCCCCCCAATTGCAGAAGTTCATCTCTTCCCACAGAATTTTAGAGCCAGAAGGGATCTTAAATGTCCAATCTCATCAATTATTACATGCGGAAATTGAGATCCAAAGATATTAGGCATCTTGCTCAGGGTCACACACTGAACTGTTAGCACAGTTTGTCACGAGAATCAAACTCTCCTTATTTCAAAGGGAGGGTTTTTTCCACCTCACCAATCTTGTTTATCCATTTCTGGAGAATTCAACCCACCCATGTTACTAAAACATTAAAATTGTTTAGGGGCAGGTAGGTAACACAATGAATAAAGCACTGGCCCTGGAGTCGAGAACTTGAGTTCAAATCTGGTCTCAGACACTTAACACTTACTAGCTGTGTGACCTTGGACAGTCGCTTAACCCCAATTGTCTTGCCTTTCTCCCTCAAAAAAAAAGATACATAACTAATCTGTGAAGCCAAGATAGCAGATTAGAGGCAGTCACTCAGCTGAACTCTCCCAGTACATTGCTCCAAACAACATTAAAATAATGCTTCAAATGAAATTTTGAAGAGGCAAAGTCAGCATAAGAATAGGGTGAGATATTTTTATGGTCTAAGAAAACTTAAGATGTCAGCAGAAAAAATCTATATCACCAGAGTGGAGGACTGTCTGAAACCCACATGTACAGCAGGGGCCTTAGCAGTCATAAAAGCAAAAGCTTCAGGAATTCTCAGTCCAGAGATAATAAGGAGGTCAGAAAATTGGTCAGAAATAGAGTATAGGGGTTCCTTTGCTGATACTGAGTACAGCTGGAACTCATTGACAACTCTACTGCACATATACAGCTCTGGGTCACAATTTCAGGGTGGAGAAGAGAGCTGGTGGTGAGTCACAAGGGAACTGGAGTGCTGGTCACAATTCCCAAACAAAGAGGAGTGCTAGTGAGTAGGGCTGCAGAGGATCAAGGGACCTTCCTGGATAAAGACCAGAGTCCAGGCCAGGACAGAAGTGACCACATCTCTCCCAGGATCACACACCTTGAAAGTATCAAAACTTGCAGATCCTTAAAACTATTCTGAAAACAACAGCATGAAAAAACCTGAAGTTTAAAACAATGCCTCTCCAATGAAGGAAAACAGTGTTTAACTTGAATATAAAATTCAAAGTCAAGAAATAGCCTAGGAAAACAAGAAAACAAAAAAAATGGCCTTAAAAAGTTACAACGGTGACAGGGAAGATGAAGACAGACAAGCTTGGAAGAAGACAGCAATGTGAAAAACAGCTACTAAAATAAACCTCAAAACAAAATGCCAATTTGACCCAAACTCAACAAGAATCATGGAAAAGTTAGAGAGAGAATAAGATGAATGGTAGAGGAAAAACTGGGGGGAAAAATGAAAATGATACAAGAAAATGAAAAGAGAATTAATAGCTTCATAAAATAAGCACAAAAAAATACACCAAAAAAACCCACCTTAAAAAACAGAAAAGGTCAAATGGTCAAAAGATGCCCAAAAATCCACTTAAAAACCAGAATTAGCCAAATGGAAAAGGTGATACAAAAATTGAGTGAAGAAAATAATATCTTAAACATTAGAGCCAGGCAAGTGGAAGCTAAGGATGCTATGAGACATCAAAAAGCAAAACAATGTCAAAAGAAGAAAAAATAAGAAAAATATAAAATATCCATTAGAAAAATGACATGGAAAGCAAATCAAGAAGAGATAATTTAACAATTACTGGATTACCTGCCAGCTATGAACTAAGAGAAGAAGAAAAAAGAACATCACCTATTTAGCCAAAACTGAGTATAATCCTTCATGGGGAAAAAATAGATATTTAATGAAATAGAGGACTTTCAAGCATTCCTGATGCATTGGCCAGAACTAAATAGAAAATTTAATATCCTAACAGAAGATTCAAGAGAAGCATAAAAAGGAAAACATGAAAGAGCCATCATAAGAGATTCAAAGTTAAACTCTTTACATCCCTATACAGGAGAATGAAACACGTAAACTCCTAAGAATCTATCACTATTAGAGCAGTTAAAAGAAGTTAACATAGACAGAGGGTATGAGGATGAGTCAATTATAATGGAATAATGTAAAAAAAAAAGGTAAAGGGGTGAGAAAGGGATGCACTAAAAGAAGGAGAAAAGGACAGGTGGAATGGTGAGGTTTTGCTCACATAGAGGAGGCAAGCAAGGAAGAAGTTTATAGTTGGGGCAGCTAGGTGGCACAGTGACTAGAGCACCAGCCCTGGAGTCAGGAGGACCTGAGTTCAAATCTGACATCAGACACGTAACACTTAGTAGCCATGTGACTTTGGGCAAGTCACTGAGCCCCAATTACCCTATATTCCTCCCTCCAAAAAGCAAAAAAGAAGAAGTTTTATAGTGGAGGAAAAAATGTTGGGAGTGGCAGGTAAAGCTTGAACCTTACTTTCATCAGACTTGGTTTCAAGAGGGAAGAAGATGAGAGGAGAGATAGAGAAAGAGATGGGTGTATAAACACACACATGTATGTATGTATGTATGTCTATATAAATGTGTATGCACACATACATATGCATACAAACACACTGATTTGTATATATAAATGTAATTTATCTAATAGGAATGAGGGGAAGGAGGTAAGAGAAAGAGGGGAATAATAAAAGGGAGGGTAAATTAAGGGAGGCTGTAGTCAGATATAAAATAGGTTTTTCAAAGGGACAAAATAAAAAGAGGAAGAAAAGAAAATGTGAGGAACAAAAATACATAATAGTCCTAACTGTGAATATGAATGCAATGAGGCTACCCTAAAATGGAAACAGATAGAACACTGGATTAAAAACCAGAATCCAACACTATGCTGTTTACAAGAGAAACACTTGAAACAAAAGATACAGGGTTAAAACAAAGAGCTGGAGTAAATCTATTAGGCTTTAACTAAAGTAAAAAAAAACTCAGGGGTAGTAGTTAGGATAAAGCAAAAGCAAAAACAAACCTAATTAAAAGAGATAATCAGGGAAACTCCATTTTGCACAAAGTATAGAAAATTAGGTAGCATGAAAAATCTTTACAGCAAATTTCTCTGATAAAGACCTCATTTCTGAAATATATAGTGAGTACAGAGTTGAGTCAATTATATACAAATATGAGAAATTCTCCCATTGATAAATGGTCAAAGGATAAATGTGCAGTTTTCAGAAGAAGAAATCAAAGCTATCTATAGGCTTCATATCTATATGAAAAAATGATCTAGGGGTAGTTAGGTGGTGCAGTGGATGGAGCATCTGCCCTGGTAGCCTCCAATACTAGCTGTGTGACCAAGTCACTAAACTTCCTCCCCACCAAAAAAAAAATGTTCTGATTTACTACTGATTAGAAAAATGCAAATTAAAACAACTCTGAGGAACCACCTCATACAGAAAGTATAAATGTTAGGGAGGAGTGAGGGAAAAATAGGCATACTAATACTACTGGTGGAGTAGAACTGATCCAACCATTCTGGAGAACAAAGGGCTCTAAAACTATGCATACCCTTTGTGCACTATCAATACTAGGTCTGTCAAGAGCAAAAACGAAAAGGAAAAGAACATATATGTAAAAACTATACTCATAGCAGCTCTTTTTTGTGATGACAAAGAACAGGAAATTAAGGGGATGATCACAACAGTGTAACAGCTGAACAAGCTGAGCTATGTGATTATAATGGAGCGCTATTGTGTTATAAGAAATAACATTATGAACTGAAACAGAATGAAGTGAAAAGAACCAGGAAATCATGGTTCACAGTAGCAGCTTGTTTGTTATTGGTCCTTCATTCTGGAAGAAGACCATGACATCAAGGAGGTGATGCCATGACATACAAGTGAACTGGATTTAAATAAGGGAGGACTCTGCAAAGTCAGCAGCCCCATTTTTTCCTCAGGAGCCATCTGGGTTCAGTGGTTAGAGACACATCAGCATGACTAGAGATGACCCAGATACAATGGAAGACCCAGGCCTTTTAAAACTAAGGTCTTCTGCAGGTCTCAGTTTGAGGCAATGCCCAATCAGTGATTAAGAACAGGTTTTGAAAATATGAGGCAAAGAAGAACCTCTTTAACACAGTCAAAAACAAATTCAAACTGGGAGGGGAAGATCCTCAGGGTTTCCTGGCAATACAGAAACAATTCTTATTTCCGTTCACTCTCAGTCAATCTGGGCAGAAACAACGACAAAGTGAAGTTTGGCCTGCAACCTATTGTTCAGTGAGAGTTAGAGTGATTTAAGTTTAAGGTATGGTCCTTAAGAAAGATATATAGCCACTAACCCCAAGATAATGAGGGAGAGAAGGAGAGAAAAAAGGAAGGAATGAAAGCTGTATTGCCCAACCAGCCAGTTCCAGTTGGGTCCCCAGTGGGGCAGCTTCTACTACTCACAGGGCTGATATTTGTCCTTCATTCCCAAAGAGGACCATGACATCAAGGAGGTGATGCCATGACATGAAAGTGAAGTGAATTTAAGTGAGATGGGGTTGTGCAAAGCCACCAGTCTCACTTTCTCTTCCTGGGCCTTCTGGGCCTAGTGGTGAGATATAGATCAAGATGACTGGAGATGGACTCCACACAGTGAGAGCAATGTCTTAATGATGATCAACACTGAATGACTTGGCTACTCTGGTAATACAGTGATCTAAAATCTAAGACAATTCCAAAGGATTAATTATGAAAAATAAAAATACATGACTAAAGGATATTTATACATCCAACTGAAGAAGAGGTCAGACTTTTTTTTTCCTATACCAGTAGTCCACCAATTCTCTGCCAAGAGCTTCCTTCATAGTTAATCTTCTGGATTTGTGAATGCTCACTATTAATCAACCGTTGTTTTTGAAAGTGGTTTTTCCTTTACAATGCTGTAGTCATTACATAAATTTCTCCTAGTTCTACAGACTTCATTCTATATCCGTTAATACAGATCCTCCAATGTTTTTCTGATTCTATCCATTTCATATTTTTATGCAGTGATATTCCATTATACCCACATAACATATGGTTTGATCATTCCCCAATTTGTTGACACTCACTTTGTTTACAACTCATTTCTACACATAAAGAGTTGTCATAAGTATTTTAGTATATACGAGTTCTTTAATTCTTTTACCTTTCAGGTATATAACTAGCAGTGGTATTGCTAGGTTAAAGAATATGCAGTTTTAGTGACATTTTCCAGTACATTTTTTCCAATATTAATCCTAAAATGAAGAGGTTACTGGCCTGAGTTAGGTTCAAATGGCATAGTAAATTAATGAGATGAGTCTGCATTTAGGCTTACATCATGAGTGAAATAGAGGAAGGGTGATGCAAATACAGAAGAGAGAGGTGTGAGAGAAGGGGGGGGGGGGTTAGGTGGCTCAGTGAATAGAGAACCAGCCCTGAAGTCAGGAGGACCCAAGTTCAAATTTGGCCTCAGACTATTAGAACTTACTGGCCGTGTGACCTTGGGTGAGTCACTTACCCCCAATTGCCCTGTCTTCCCCTGCAAAAAGGAGAGAGAGAGAATGAGAGAGAGAGAGAGAGAGAGAGAGAGAGAGAGAGAGAGAGAGAGAGAGAGAGAGAATGGTCAAATATGAGATCATAGTACCCTATGGCAAAGATTTTTCTTGAGGTATATGGACAGACTTCTTAATGGAACATAGAGGCTCTCACTGACACAGTATCTCAGTGAGTATTGAAGGAGGTAAAGAAAGGTCTAGGTTCAGTGTTCCCTCATTATTGTTGACTATTCTGAAGAAGTTGGATGAATTTACATCGTAACCAGAAGCTCAATGGGGAATGTGCAAGTTAAGAGGTAAAGTTTTCTAAAGAAATTGGTGCTATGCAAACCCCTAGCTTACCCCACCCTACTCTCTAAGACTGTCGGAACACTATTAACAGCCTGCCTTGAGGAAAAACATTTTTTTTTTGGCATTCTAGGCATAGTCCTGCTTACATGGCTTTGGGATTTGGCTATAAGTCAAAGAATAAGAATCAGGTGGCATCTGTGAGAATAGGTGCTTTGGAGATGAAAGGGTGTTAAGGATAGATCTTTCATTTGTACCCTATTAGTTCAATACTGAGATAAAACAGAACACAGATAAATTGCTGAACAGTTAACAAAGAAAAAGAGGTTTACTTAGACCTAATGTAGCAAGGATACTCAGTTTGAGTTAATATTGTCTATATATGAAAAGGTCAACAGAGAAAGGTTGTATACTGACTCCTATCATCTCAAGATCCACTGAAGTAAGCTACTGACAGTAAGTTCCTCATGATCTAAGAAGGATGTCCAGAAACTTACTGGAGTTTTATTAAATCGCTTTCTTGACTTGAGTATCCTGATGGCCCCCAGTTACAGACTCACAAGGTCTAGCAGGTCATCTAGCAGTGTGTCCCCTTAGGGGGTATTGAGACTGAAGGGTATGAATCCCATTTGAGGGGGATTCTTTAGGTGATAGGAAGCCATCATTCATTTCCATTTAGACATAGAAGACACCTGTGCTCTACTATCCTATTACAGGGAAAATCTTGTATTACCCATCTCGTAACAGGAAACTCTATACAAATTATTAGAAGCAAGTAGGGGCCAGAAAACAGTTGAGCAGCCGCTTTTCAAAAGGGTAATAGTTAATACATGTTTTGGGGAACTTCCAGCTCCTGAAGTCTAAGGGTTGCTTATTCTGGCCACAATCTGGTACCTGCCAAAATCTCTACCCAACTTGGCCTTTATAAGTAGAAATCCCCCAAAACATAGGTCCTATAGAGTCAGAAATTTCTAAGAGGACAGACTACTAGATGACCTGCTTTAGACCTTGTGAATCTGTAACTGGGGGCCATCAAAATGCTCAAGTCAAGAAAGCAATTTCTGCAAAACTTCTGGGCATCCTTCTTAGACAATAAGGAAGTTATGGTCAGTAGCTTATTTCAGATTTGCCAAAAATAATCAGTTTTCACAGCTATATTCTTAAAACTTGACTAAGTTGGACACTGGATTTTCTTCATTTCTTAGAAGTTGTCCTTCATATGAACCATTATCTAATCTATCTTTGTGACAATGGCCTCATCTAGTCTCAATGTCAAAGTAGAGGTATATACAATGTCTTCAGTAAAAGTGTCAGAAAGCACCTGAATTCTCCTATATTCATCTACAAAACAACTATAAAATAGCATCCTAAAAACAAATTCTGGAACAACAGAAGCAGAAAAAAAGATCATGTAAACCAGTCTTCTATCACAAGAAACTTAGAAGGTCTACAGGAAAGGTCTGTCTCACTTGCATAAAGGGGAAGCACAGTCCAGGATAGGAAGTGCCAGCAAAAGACTCTGCCTTGGCAAACCAGCAAAATGTTTTGAGCCTCAATGCAATACCAAGAGGCAAACAGAAACACCAGAATCCACCACGAGCCTCAGAATAGACAGACAAACAGGCAGATGTCAGTGCCAGAACCCCCAACATACTTCAGCATAGCACCAGGGAAGGACAGAGACCAGGGCCCACCCCACCCCACCCATGCTTCACCAAAAGGGAAGATCTCCAGCATCAGGAGCCTCCATATGCTTTGGCCCAATTCTGGGTAAACTGACAGATGCTAGCACTAAGATTTCCCACCATGTGATTCACCACAAGGAAAACAGGCAGGTGCCAGCACAGGGACCCCTCCCCCATATTCCCTAAAGCAGTACCAAGTAAGCTGTCAGACCTTTGCAGCCTATCACAACATAAACACCCACCTTATCCCTTCAGCACAGCACCAGGCACAAGGGTCTACCATGGACCTCAGGGTTGTACCAGTGTAGCACCAGGCAAACAGCCAGCACAACCCTAGACACAAGAAGATTGGGATAGTGTCACTTCTATCCCAAAAGCAGAGCTCAAATTTAAAAGTAAGGAAAAGATGAGCAAAAAAACAACAAAAAATACCAATCTGACCACAGAAAGTTATTGTGGTGATATGGAAAATCGAGACACAAAGTCAGAAAAGGACAGTAACATCAAAACACCTATTGGCAAAGCCCCAAAGAAAAATAGTAACTGGTTGTAAGCCCTGAAATGATTCATGGAAGAACTCAAAAAGGAGTTTAAAAATCAAATAAGAGAGGTAGAAGAAAAACTGGAAAAAGAAAGGAAAGTGATGCAAGGGAATCAGGAAAAAAGGGTCAACAGCTTGGAAAAAGAAAACAGTAGAATTAAAAAGTAGAACTGACCAAAAGGAAAAGGAGAAATAAAAGCTGAGGAAAATAATTCCTTAAAAATTAGAAATGGGTAAATAGAAGCTAATAATTTTCTATGAGACATCAAGAATTAAAATAAAAAGAATGAAAAAATAGAAGAAAATCTAAAATACTTCATTGAAAAAAAAAATAACTGACTTGGAAAACAGATCCAGGAGAGATTATTTAAGAAACATTGACTACTTGAAAGTTATCAAAAGGAGGACCTGAAAATTATACTTCTAGAAATTATCAAAGAAAATTGCCCAGATAAGCTAGATCCAGAAGATAAAAATAGACAATGAATGAATCCACCAATCACCTCAGGAAAGAGATCCTGGGGCAGCTAGGTGGTACAGTGAATAGAGCACCAGTCCTGCAGTCAGGAGGACCTGAGTTCAAATCTGACCTCAGACACTTAACACTTACTAGCCGTGTGACCTTGAGGGAGTCACTTAACCCCAATTGCCATGCCTTACCCCCCCTCCAAAAAGCCAAAGAGAGAGAGACAGAGGCAGAGAGATCCCAAAATGAAAACACCAAGGAATAATATATATATAGTCAAATTCCAGGACTCCCAGACCATGAAAAAAAAATGCAAGTGGCCAGAAAGAAACAATTCAAATATCAGGAGCCACAATAAGGATTACACAGAACTTGGCAACTACAACATTAAAAGATCATTGGTCATTTAACATGATATTCCAGAAGGCAAAGGAGCTACCACTATAACCAAGAATCATCTTCCCCATGAAACTGAGCTTAATACTTCAGAGAGAAAAAAAAAATGGTCATTCAATGACAGAGGTTTTCAAGCTTTCATAAGGAGATACCAGATCTGAATAAGAACAACAAAAACCTGATTTTCAATATCAAGACTCAAGAGAAGCATAAAAAGGTAAGAAGGAAAAAGAAAACACAAGGGATTCCA
Source organism: Pseudocheirus occidentalis (assembly GCA_028646575.1). Classification (NCBI taxonomy): domain Eukaryota; kingdom Metazoa; phylum Chordata; class Mammalia; order Diprotodontia; family Pseudocheiridae; genus Pseudocheirus; species Pseudocheirus occidentalis. The sequence goes on from CM053600.1 coordinate 3,242,169, forward strand.
AAAAGGGCTAATCGGTTTACATCCCCACAGGAGGAAGACAATATGTGTAATTCTTAAGAACTATATGACTAACAGTGCAGTTAGAAGGAATATACATAGACAAGAGGGCAGGTATAAGGTGAATTTGAGGGAATGACAGAAAGAATTAATTAAGGGGTGAAAAAAGGATTACAATGGGAGCAGAAGGAAGGGAGAGGTAGAATAGGAAAAATTATCTCCCATGAAAAGGCATGAAAGACCTATTACAGTGGAGGGGGTAGTAGGCATCACTTGACCTTTACTCTCATTAGATTGGACTCAAAGAGGGAATAACATACACAATCGAGTACAGAAATCTATTTTAGCCTACAGAGAAGTAGCAGGGGAAGAGATTAAGTAATGAGGCGAGGAGGGAATTGACAGAAGGGAGGGAAGATTAGGGGAGGCAGTGGGTAGAAGCAAAACACTGGTGGGGAGGGAAAGGGTAAAGGGAGAGAGGACAAACAGGAAGAAAAATAAGATGGAAGGAAATACAGAGTTATAATCATAAATGTGAATGAGATGAACTCTCCCATAAAATGGAAGCAGATAGCAAAGTGGATCAAAAACCAGAATCCTACAATATGTTGTTTACAAGACACACACTTGAACTGGAGAGACACACAAAGAGTAAAGGAAAAAGTCTGAGGCAAAATCTATTATGCTTCAGCTTAAGAGAGGTGGGGGGGGGGGGAAGAATTGGACACAAGG
>CM053600.1:3242997-3286591 GCA_028646575.1 Pseudocheirus occidentalis
GGGGGACATCAACTGTCCCCTCTAAGAACTTGATAAATCCAACAAAAAAACATAACAATTTATTATCTGTATGGCCACAAGGACTAAAACAAAACATACCATTCAGTACCTAGAACAAATATATAACATAGCATAGCATATCCCCACCACCACCTTATACATTCTTAGAGGGTCAAAATCTTTGGGGAGTGAACAACCAGCTCCTCCTCACTCGGGTACTGTTCCAAAATACCTGTTTATATGATCAGGGCATCCCAGGCCAGAGTCTTCCCTTAACACAGCACATTCCCAGGAGTAGCAGAGAATACAACACCCTCCACTCCTAGGTCACAATAGGTTACAATTCCTTCAGTCCAAATGTCCAAATAAAGTCCCCTTGGGGGTGTGTCCTCCTCCCCAAGCTGCCATTGCAGGCTCCCACCTGGCACTCTCAGGTGTTCACATGCTCTAATGAGCCAAAGAATCTAAGTCTTAATAGTGTTCCAGCCCCCACTTCCAAGTCCTGAGGGGGAGTTGGGTGACAAAGCCAACAGGACAGGTCCCTGGTGGGTTATGGCACTTTACCCATCCCACCATAAACAATGGGGGAAGTGCCGTAACCCCCAAGCAGTTTGTCCTTTCCCACCCTTACATGGAGAAAGGCCACTCCTGCCTTGACTCTGGACACAGCAAAATAATAACAACAATTGAGAAATAACAGGTAACTATCCCAGTCTCATTGAATCCCATACTGTAAGTCTGCACAGACCCTGCCAACAGGAGGGCTGCTAGCACAGGTTCACCCTTAATCGATGAGAGACCTCCTCTCCACTACTAACATCATCCACTCAATCAGACAAAGAGACCTTCCTGTAAGCAAGTTCCCCATCCCCACTCCAGGCAGTATCTCACCTCAAGACACACACACTTTCATATAACTCATTACAGCTGTGAATTACCAGGGTTCAAAGGAGATTGATCCTTCATATGTTTACAATTTAGCCCTGGAATCAGGAGGACCTAAATTTAAATCTGGCCTCAGACACTTGACACTTATTAGCTGTGTGACTTTGGGCAAGTCACTTAACTCCAATTGCCCTGCCTTATCCCTCAAAAAAAAAAACCCCACTTTGCAATACTAACACGACAAAAAAGAAAAATTATAAATGTTGGAGAGGATATTAGAAAAAGAGGGACACTAACACTAAAAAATGTTTCCCAGCTTCCTACTTTCCTTCTAATTCTGGTTGTATTGATTTTGTTTGTGCAAAACCTTTTTAATTAAATATAATAAAAATTATTTATTTTACATTTTCTAAGGCTTTCCATTATGCTAATGTAAACATCTCCCCATTCATATAACTGTTTGTGGGTCATGTCAGCATCCATCAGAAACATGCTTTAAAAACTAAGTTGGAAGTGATTACAAAAAGTAATAGAGGTTGGAAAAATGAGTCCAGTGTCATTTTGGACATTTGGGTGGCAAAACCATGCTATGCTGGTCACAGGACCACATCATCCCTCTCACTTAGACATGACCCAAGTAGCCCTTAACCTGGCCTAAACTGGCAAAAAACAAAACATAAAATTATTCCATCTCAAGGTAAGAGGGTTGACCCTATTGATGAACAGTTGCAGCATTATGTGTCTGACTAAATAAGTCGTGTCCAACCTCCCAGAAGTCATGTCTGTGACAAATCTGTGCTACCCTGGAAAGGGGAAGGGTTTCTTTGCTTGGATCCAGTTTTCAGGAAGATTTACCAGACAAGAATGGACTGTTTTTGGACATAGTTCTGGCTGATCCCCTTGAACCCTTCCTCACATTCAAGGTTCTTGTCTCAGGTAGCTCCATATACCTTGGAAGAGCATAGATACTTTCAAATGGCAGAGCACCTTTTCTGTAGGATGGTTCAAAGAAATCCTTCCCAGAAAAACTTGGTGGATCAAGTGGTAGTATTGCTGAGAGGTATCTTGCTTTCTAATAGCACAGGTGAGGGGAAATTGTTGCTATATAATTATGGTGGATGTGTATTTACACAGAAGAGATGAGATTCCTTAGTTGACTTGGTGGCAATTTTCAATCACTGGATGAGGGTGAGGGAGAGTCCTTAGCCATTGTGAACTAAGGGGCGAGCCCTTCTAAGGGAACAAAGATTTTGTTTCCTTCCTCTGAAGGGAGGGTGAGGTTTTAGCGAGTGGGCCAGGAGTGCTGAGTGGGTGGTGGTACAGGGAGGACCCTGCTAGTCTGCTGCTTTACTAGAGATGACAGTGAGGCAGGAGCCCTGATGCCCTTGGCGCTATTCTAACTGATCATCCCCACTTTTGCTTTAGGAGACCTACGGTGAACTCAAAGGTGTGGTGCCATTCATCCCATGCACCAGACTATGGGACTCACTTTGAGAATTAGTCTTTCTAAAGTAGTAACTAAAGGCTTACAACTTCTTTATTTTCTTTTGATACTTCATTAGTTTTCCCCCCTTTTCTTCTTTTCCAACCTGCCTATAACAAAAAGGCTGTCTGGTTATTAAATGGTGGAAGGTCATCTAGACGGCTATTAGATCCTTGCCACTAAAAATTGGTCTGTGATAAGACAGCAACTTCCTAACTCAGCTCCCTTTACCCTGACAGCTTCCTCTGGCCCCAGGTCCCCTAATAGATCCTCTGGTGAAGCTTCCCCCTAACCTCCATCTCATCCCTTCAGCCCTATGAACCCTGACATAGTTTCTTAGCTTAGGGTCAATAAAAAGTGTGAGCCACATAGGCTCTGAGCTTCTCAGACTTAGTGGGTAAACCACTAGAGCCTGATGACTGACTAATCAGACATGCTTCCAGATAGAGATGAGAGGGGCTGTGTGTATAGGAACCAAGTACCTCTATATTCTTGTGGCATAACCTTGCTATGACAGAGCAAAGTAAAAACTCCTACATTAAACATTCAATGACCCATGTCCAACATCGATCTGGAATCTGACCGAAGAGGACAATAATTTTAAAGGCATACCTACAACAAGGCCAAAGAAGCAAGCAAATAATTCTCATTAATCCAATTACTCTTGTGAGAATCCAAGACTACATCTCTTTTGTCATATACCCTGCTTTAGAGCTAAGGTCAAGCAAGCAAGCTGTCCCCTGAGCTTGGCATAGCAACAATCCTTTGTGTTCACCCTCTGGAAGAATACCGCTACATCCAAATCACTGAAAGGATGGTCCATGGGCGGGTGCCAACAGGCCCAGACATGAAGTCCTGCTATGAATGGACTTTTTGGCACTAGACAACCTTGCCTCACTGTTTTGGTGTTTTTTTGTTTTGGTTTTTTTTTGGTAGGGGGAGGGCAGGGCAATTAGGATTAAGTGATTTGCCCAAGGTCACAAAGTGTTAAGTGTCTGAGGCAGGATTTGAACTCAGGAACTCTTGACTTCAGGGCTGGTGCTTTGTTCACTGAGCCACCACCTAGCCACCCCAGACCTTGCCTCACTGTTGCTGTTGTGCGTCCCCACTCTTCCTACACTACACTGTTGGAATCTTTATCTAGCCACAAACATACATTAAGGTTTAACCCCATTGCCTCGGGACTCCTACCAGAGGAGGCTACAACACACGTCTAATTTTTCTCGCCCAACAGAATAAAGAAGGTTTTTTGCTTCTAACCTATGTGAGCTCTTTGGTATTTTTGGAGTTAACAATGGGTGCTAAACCTCTGTGACTCTCTAGTCATTTGTTGTCAGAATTGACACTCTCTATTCAATGAAAACATGCTTCCTGTAGTTCTAAGGTGTCTCATTAGGTACAAGCTTGGGTAAATTTCAGGAAATAAAAACTTGATCTCATTGGCAGCTGTCCAGGTTTGGTGGCTTCTTAAAAGGTGTAATGAATTAATGTTCAAAATCTGCTTTTGCTATTTGGTTAAGGTTCCTAATAGGGACAAGTAACTAAGAGAAGTGAAGCTGCCGCAGGAGACAGAAAGGCCGGAGCTCTTTGTTCAGGTTCCACTTCAGTTCTTACTTTTCCTTTCCCTGGGCCTCAATTTTGTTGGCCATAAGATAACTGCAATTACACGGCCTCTGGGATCACTTCCAGTTCTAGATTTGTGAGGGGGAAAAACAAACCAAGTAACTAACACAATAAACCATTAAAGAAGGAGAAAACAGGTTTCAAAAGACAATATCCAATATAGTTGAACATAATTCAAATGCCGTCACAACATGACAGATCTGATTGAGTGAATCCAGATTAACTATCATGATCTTTGGTGGGTAGAGGACAAAATTAGCGGTCCCAGGAATTTTCTGGGAAACCTGAACGGATAATCGGAACATAGGAGGCTCATCTAAAGTATACCCCAAAGCTACAGACTAACTAAGGCAACAGTAAATTCAATCACTAAGAGGAGATTGGACTCTGAATAATCAGAAATCCAATTAAACTCTGAAATTAGTCCTAAGTGATTGTGCATGTGTGTTGTATTTGTTTATCTGCATAGGCCTTTTTAGTCATGTCATGTCAGCTCCTTAATGGCCGGGCCTGTGGCCTTTTTGGTTATTTCTAGTGCTTAGCACAGTGTCTATTGACCAGGAGACATTGAATAAAGTTTGTTAAACTGAACTGAATAAATGACCTTAGCCAGAATATCTGAGGAAGAGCATCCAATGAATTTCCAGATACCCCAGACCACAGAATACTCCCACGTAGGAGAAGAACCAAGCGAGATGAGGACCACATTAGAGACCATACCTGGAGGAATTTTTTCCAGTTCCGGGCACATTTCATGAAAAATATAACAAACTGGGGAATGTAATGAGGAAGAGGATCAGGTTCTACAATATCGAAAAGCTGAAGGTGGAAGAGAGGATGGGCATGGAAAGGAATGCGACAGCTGATATTTGAAACATGGTCATATATTTTGTGAAGGATAAGATTTGCTTTTCTTGGCTCCAGAAGACAGGTCCAGGATTAATCCAGCCTTCTACCATTCCTAACCCCTCTTAATCACAGAGAGAAGGCATAGACTTATTTCCTATTTGTACATAGTTATTTGTGTGTTATTGGGCACATAGGTGGCACAGTAGATAAAGCACATGGCCTAGAGTCAGTAAGACTCATCCCAAGTTCAAACCCAGACTCAGACACCAACTGTGTGATCCTGATTAAGTCACTTAATCCTATTTGCCTCAATTTCCTCATCTGCAAAATGAGAAGGAAAAGGGAATGAAAAAATACTCCAGTATCCAAGCAAAGAAAACTCCAAATGAGTCAGACAGGACTGAAAGTGGCTGAAAAAAAAAAACAGTAAAAAATTTTTACATTGTCTTCCCCATTGGATCGTGGGCTCCTCAAGGGCAGGGGTTATCTTATAGTTCCATAGCTTAGCAAAAGCAATGCCTGCTACATAATAGACAAGAAATAAATGTTTCACCAACTAACTCCATGATACAAATCTATATAATACTGCTGGAAGAAGCGTACAAAAAATAACCCAAGCCAAATATTGCAATATGACCATAAAAAAAGGAATTATACAACAGATGTAATTATAGCTGAACCCACAAGACAGAATTCTCTCATTAATTCATAATATTTTTATCTCACATGATAGTAATCTTGTAGAATCTGAATGCTTTCACCTCTCATTCATTATCCCTATGTCCAACTGATTCCAACCTCAAACCCATTAACAAGGTTGTAACTCATAGGCCAGATGAAGGGATCCCACAAGCCAGTGTCTCTGCCATAAGTTGGAAGGAAGAGTTAATAACTAATCACTCTCAGCTATTCAAAGGAAAGGGATAGGAGAAATGAGCTGAGGTCTTGAAGAGGGGTAGAAGATGTGCCCAATGTGGTGCTCAGAGCCAAAGGCAACAAGGAGAAGAAAGCCTCAGTCCTGAAGCAAAGGGAACTGGAAACCAAGCTGGGGTGTAGTAGTCTCTGTGAAAAGATAACACTGGGTAACCTGGCTTGTCAAATCCTATATCTTCCATGTCTCCCAAAGCAAGCAAGGTCTTGCTAACCAATAGTCCAGTCACACCAGGAGAATGGGAAAGAAGAGTGGGAAGGATTCTCAAAAGCAAGAACAAAGAAGTGTCATCAAGGGATTTAAAAAGACTCAAGGGAATAAAAATATATAGGGAACTTAAAGAACCAGAAAAAGTGAAGGTAGAACAACACGGAGAAGGAAGAAGTTAAAGCAGATGTAATCACCTAGCTTTCACCTTCTTAAGAGGTGGGAGCTTAAAAAATAAGTAATTCAAGGATATCTGGGATTAATAATATATTGATACGACTTTATACTGCTGCAACTTATTTCCTGAGTGGGTAGGAATAAGGGAGTTTGGGCCTTTGCTGGACACTTTAAGAGAGGGTTATAAATCCATGGGCAGCACACGGAGCCACGGAGTTCCTAGGAACTAGAACTTGGAATGGTAGGAGGAAAGAAAAGATAATAGAGCAAAAAATGGGATTGCATTGTCTTAAGGATGGAGACTAACCATGGTGGTAGCAGAGAGTGACCCAACTGAGGATCAATTCTCTGTTTGTAAGAATCCCATGTTTGTAAGAATAAAGGGAGGGAGGGAGAGAGGCAGGGAGGGAGAGAGACAGAGACAGAGAGAGACAGAGAGAGAGACAGAGAGAGAGAGACAGAGAGAGAGAGACAGAGAAAGAGAGAGACAGAGAGAGAGAGAGACAGAGAGAGAGAGAGACAGAGAGAGAGAGAGACAGAGAGAGAGAGAGACAGAGAGAGAGAGAGACAGAGAGAGAGAGAGACAGAGAGAGAGAGAGACAGAGAGAGAGAGAGACAGAGAGAGAGAGAGAGACAGAGAGAGAGACACAGAGAGACAGAGAGAGACAGAGAGAGAGACAGAGAGAGAGACAGAGAGAGAGACAGAGAGAGAGACAGAGAGAGAGACAGAGAGACAGAGAGACAGAGAGACAGAGAGACAGAGAGACAGAGAGAGATACATACCAACATAAAACAAAGATCAATAGTAGAAATTGTTAGGGAAAGTATACATTTATATATGCATATGTGTGTATGCCTGTGTGTGTATGCATGCCTGTGTGTGTGCATGCATCTGTGTGTGTATGTGTATGTTTAATTGTAAACTTTGGGGAGATGTAGAGGAAAGGAGTAAAAAGAATAAATTTTAAAGTGCACAGCAGAGAACAAAAGAAAACTTACAAGGAAGCAAAGAAAAGATGAATAGCTCTCAATACAATACATAGTATTTATGACATAGGCTTCCTTGAAAAGGAAATTAATTTCTAAATATTTTGAATATTCACATTCTGCTCTGCACAGGACTTTTTTCATTTCTTATTTTATATTTAAGTTTATAATGTTTCTTTGTCATTTCTTATTGTGTATTTAAGTTTTAGAAAAATAAAATTACAAAATTAAATAAAATGAAAGTCCCAGAGGCCCAGTCTCAGAAAGCCAGTAACCAGGCCACTGGACTCTAGCACAAGAAGTTTGGAACAGTGCCCCCTGTGCCCCAGGAGAAGAGCTCAATTTTAAAAGTCATTAAATAAACTGGAAAATGAGCAAAAAATAAACAAAAAAGCCCTGACCAAAGAAAGTTATTTTGGTGACAAGGAATGTGACAAGGAAGATCTAAACACAAACTCAGAGGACAACAATGGCAAATGCTTACGTGCAAAGCCTCAAAGACGAAGGTCATTTGGTCTCAAGCTCAAAAAGGACTTGGAAGAACTCAAAAAGGACTTTAACAATCAAATAAGAGAGGTAGAAGAAAAACAGGGAAAAGAAACGAGAGTAATGCAAGAGAATCATGAAAAGAGACAACAGATTGACAAAGGAACACAAAAAATGGGGGGAAATGGGCAAAAATTCACTAAAGAAAACAACACCTTGTAGTGCCAATGCAATATTTACAGCACTGACAATAACAATGAATATACTGACCGTGACTATAAATATTTCTGCATGGTGCTGCTCTATCAGAAAATATAATAGGCTCTCCATCTAGAAGACAAATGTAAAACATTTATTCAGACACCAGAAAATCAAATCCCAACACCAGGAAACCAAAACTATGATAGCAACATGGAAATTAATCCACCACAACATAGCAGAAAGCCACATCAGCCTTTAGCCTTCCCACAAACCAACACAAGCCTAACTGTCCCAGCAGGTGACAAAAAAATCAACTTTTACTCATGAGTCTATCTACCTCCTTGTCCAAGTGTCCTCTCTCTCCCATGTCTCTCTGGCTCTGACTCCAGGCTTCCTTCATCAAACTCCTCCCACCACAGCCTACACGTGACTGCATTCAGTCTATTATGGGCAGAGTTTATTTTCAAAGCAGGGAAGATCTTCAAATTGCCATTACCATTAATAAAAAAAATGGCCAAATGGAAAAGAAGATGCAAAAGCTCACTGAAAAAAAATTCCTTAAAAATTAGACTTGAGCAATTGGAAGTTAATGACATTAGGAAAAATCAAGAATTGATCAAATAATATCAAAAGAACAAAAAAAAAAGACTGTGTGAAGTAACACATTGGGGGGAAAAAACCTGGGCACTAGATCCAGGAGATCTCAGATAATTTAAAAATTATTGGACTAAATGAAACCCATGATCAAAAAAAAAAAGAGCCTGGGGGCAATGAGGTGGTGCAGTGAATAGAGAGCACTGATCCTGGAGTCAGGAGTTCAAATCAGGTCTCAGATAATTAATAATTAATAGTTGTGTGAGCTTGGGCAAGTCACTTAACCCCAAAGGCCCTGCCTTCCCCTCCTGCCCAAAAAATAAATGAAAAAATAAAGCAAAAAGAATCTGGATAGCATGTTTAAAGAAATTATCGCAGAAAATTGTCCTGATATCCTAAAACCAGAGAGTAAAATATTAAAATAAAGAATTCACCAAACATTTTCTGAAAGAGATCCCAAAATGAAAATTTCAAGGAATGTTATAGTCAAATTCCATAACTCTCAGGTCAAAGAAAAAAAACTGAAAGCAATCAGAAAGAAACAATTCATATATCAATGAGCCACAGTCTGGGCTTAGTAGCTTTTCGAGAAACATGCTCACAAAGAATAGGACATTAACTATTGAACCCAAGGAAGAATTTATTATGTTCTTGCAAGAGAAGGTAACCGTACACATAGGCACATTTGTCTAAGACAAATACATAGCTTTTATCTGTATCCTGATTTACATTTCCTTCCCCTGTTCCCCATTGACTGAGTACTTCAGGGTTCATAGCCAATCTGAAAATACCTAAACACTATACCCCCAATGCTGGTCTCCATCCCAATTACATTTCACTTTTAAGGGCCCCCCTGCTCATTTTCTTTATATTTTATTTAGTAAAGGAATAATAAGTCACAAATACTTCTAATCCCTACTCAGGCTATCTGCATTGCTCAGTTTTTATGATATAGCATGAGAAAGGAATTTTCCTAATTGAACAGGTTGTAAAAACAATAAGATAAGAGAGTTGACAAAGTGTCAATTGATCCAGGATATCTATTTCCCATTAACATGACATAACATTGTATATGTCCATAAAATATTAAGACAAAAAAAGTCTCATTGTTCAAGATAATATCTCAGGTCAAACGCCTCATCCTTAATGGTCACAGACAGAGGAGCATTCTTAGCTTCATCTGGCCCTGGTAGACACAAGAGAGGCAATTCCTGGGTTTACTTAGAGAACAAAGGAAAGAATATTCACTCTTAGGTATGCTGATTATCCTGATGAGTGAAAACATTTAATCAACATCCTCCAACTACCTTCTCCATAATCAATTAATTTTTCTGCATTCACTGCAAGTCAAAGGCTTTCTGGTATATATGGATTCCTAGGTTGTGTAAGTCATGTATTATATGATTTCTGTGGAAACAAATTTTAATCATGCTTACAGACTTCTACATTAAAGGATCAGAGGGTTTGGGGAATTAAAACCAAGAAGCAACTGCCCAGGAAAATTGAGCATAATCTTTCGGGGGGGTGAGGGGGGATGGATATTCAATGAAATAGAGGACTTTCAAACTTTCCTGATGAAAACACCACAGCTGAACAGAAAATCCAACAGAAAAAAAAACCACAAGACTCAAGAGAAGTATAAAAAGGTAAACAGGAACAAAAGGAAAAAAAAACCATTTTATTCAATAAGGTAATAAGATTAAATTGTTTACATCCCTACATGGAAAGATCATACATATAACTTTTAACTATCTCTATTAGGCAATTAGAAGGAACATACATAGACAGAGGGTGTGGGTAGAAGTTGACTTTGATGAATAACGTAAAAACAGTTAGGGCATGAAAAAAAGGATGAGACTAGGCGAAGAGGATAGGGGGAGGTAGAATGGTGTAAATTATATTACAAGAAAATGAAAGACCTATTACAGTAGAGGGAAAGAAGGAAGGGGGTGGGAATTGTTTGAATCTTACTCTCATTGGAATAGGCTCAAAGAAAAAATAACATACATACTAAATTAGGTATAGAAATCTGTCTTACCATTTGGGGAAGTAGGGGAGAAAGGATAAAGGGGGAGCTGACAATCAATAATTACATTAAAAAGAATGACAATAATTAGGCAACATACCAAAAATTTGTAGGATACAGCCAAAGCTATACTGAGGGGAAAACTCATTTCTCTAAATTCTCACATCAATAAAATAGAGAAAAAGAAGTTCATTAAATTGGGCATTCAACTAGAAACCTAAAAAGGACAAATTAAAAATCTCCAATTAAACACTGAATTAGAAATTCTGAAAATAAAGGAGAGATTAATAAATCTGGAAGAAAACTATTGAATTCATGAATAAAATTAAGAGCTGGTTTTATGGGGAAAAAAGTAAAATAATTAAATCTTTGGTCAACTTGATTAAAAAGAAGAAAATCAAATTACCAAGATCAAAAATGAAAAGGGTGAAATCATGAAGAAATAAAAGCAATAATTAAGAGCTATTTTGCACAAGTGTATGCCAATCTGACAACCTAAGTGAAACAGATGAATATTTTCCAGATTAACAAATAAGTAAAGAGAATATTTACATAACTCCATTTTAGTAAAGAAACTGAAGAAGTCATCAGTGAACTCGGGAAGAAAAAAAGCCCCAGGGCCAGATGGATTTACAAGAGAATTCTGCCAAATATTTAAAGAACAATTAATCCTGGTACATATAAACTATTTGAAAAAAAAATAGTTTATGAAACAAATGTGGTGCTGATATCTAAATCAGGAAGAGTCAAAATAGGGGAAGAAAATTGTAGATCAGTTTCCCTAATGATGATAAATGCAAAATTTTTTAAATATGATTTAAATAATTAAATTAAAATAAATAAAATTCATTAATAAATTATTATTATTAATTTCATTGGCATTAATTTTTATTTATTAATAAATAACTTATTGATAAATAAAATTACACTTAAAATATTAGCAAATAGATTATGTCAGTTTATCACCAGGATAATACACTATAGTCAGGTGGAATTTATACCAGACATGCAGGTTCAATATTAGGAAATCTATCAGCATAATTGACCACATCAATAACAAAACCAACAGAAATCATGATTTTTCTCAATAGTTGTCGAACAAGATCAACTAAATACAGCACCTGCTCCTACTTAAAAAAACATTAGAGAGCATAGGAATAAATGGAATTTTCCTTAAAGGGATAAGCAGTATCTATCAAAAACTATCAGCAGACTTTATCTGTAATGAGGATAAATCTTCCCAATAGGATCACGGATAAAGAAAGGATGCCAATCATCGCCACTTTTATTCAATATTGTACCAGAAACGTTAGCTTTAGCAGTAAGACAAAAAGAAATGGAAGGAATTAGAATAAGCAATGAGGACATAAAACTAGCACTCTTTCCAGGTGATGAAGGTGCACTTAAGAGAATCCTAGAGAATCAAGTAAAAAAAACTACTTGAAATAATTAACTTAAGCAAAGCTATGGGATATAAAATAAATCCACATAAATTGTTGGCATTTCTATATATTATCAACAAAGCCCAGCAGTAAGAGATAGAAAGAGAAATTTCATTTAAAATAACCTTAGACAATATAAAATACTTGGGAGTCAACTTGCCAACAGAAACCCAGGGACTATAGGAACACAATTACAAAACATTTCTCACACAATTAAAGTCAGACTTTAAACAATTTGAACAATATAAATTGTTCATGGGAAGACTAAGCTTATATAATAAAACTGACAATTCTGCCTAAATTAATTTACTTTTCCAGTGCCCTACCAAACTACAAAAAGATTATTTTAGAAAGTAAGAAAAAAATAACAAAATTAATTTGGAAGAACACAAGGATAAGAATATCAAGGGAGTTAAAGAGGAAAAAATGCAAAGAAAAGTAGCCTAGCCATACCAGATCTAAAAATATTATTAAGGCAGCAATCATCAAAATTAGCTGGTACTGGCTAAGAAACAGGAGTGGATCAGTGGAATAGATTAAGCACACACAAGACACACTAGTAAATAACTATAGCAATATACTATTTGATTAAAACTCAAACTCCAGCTTCTGGGATAAGAACTCACTCCTTATTTGCAAACTTGCCAGATCCCCAGAAACCATCTGGTGGGCAAGGCCATCAGCCCCAAAAGGGGAAAAAAATAAAATGAACTTGTTTGGCTTATAGAGTTCCTAAACAATGAACTCGGCTTATTGAGAAATGAAATCTCTTATGTATGAGCCACGGTAAATTTTTATTGCTTACTACAACTCCATAAGAGCAAAAATAATTGTATCTAGTCCTAGGCTGTGATGGGTGAGACTTGTCATTTGAGGTAAAACCCTTGGCACCACAAATAATTTTATTTTGAGTTTGAATTTAGATATAGTTGCTAGCATTGTGAGAGAAATACCACAAGCTACTCAGATGGAACGTGATCCTGCTACCAGGTGGAGATTTGCTTCTGGGAAAAGCTGAGACAGTTTTAGTCTCAGTCTAAGATGGGACCCTCCTGGCTCAGTTTCTTCCCTGTCTTGCTTTGAAAAGGAATGTTTCTCACCCAGCTATTCCTGAGTCTGGTTATAAGCCAAAATTAAATTGACTCTTATCTGAATTCAAACAGAGCTAAGGATGTTTTATCCTGTCATAACTGGCATGTCCTTTTTTTTTCCTTTTATGGCAGTTCTCTCTAATAAGTACAACGCAGGTACGTGAAATCTTGCTCTTTTCAATCTGAATGTGTAGTCGTTCCATATTCCAAACAATTGGGTAACTTAGTACTCTAGCTTGTCAACTACATGCCTGCACAGTCAAGTGAAAGGTTAAATTCCTAGAATAGAACATTCCTTTGGAATGATATTGGAACAATTAGGAAAGGGGGAAAGAAGTTTATGAAACAAAGGTACAAACAGAATGTTAATCATTATCCCGTAGACTAAGGCTGGAATATAACTGGGCTACTATCATTAGATCTGAGCTATTCAGACTAAAATTATATTTCCTTCTACAGTCTAAATAATTTAGTAAATGGGTACATGGCCTAGTCAACTGCCTGTTATTAGATATATCTGTCTTTTTCCATATCTCCAATATCTGTATATTGAACTTGTCTATCAGTTTTGTGTCTCTCAGACTACAGGTCAATTCACCTATAATTGGCAGCAAATGGTGGATTCTAGTCTATACTCACCCATCATCCCCTGGATGTGACCTCTCCTTGATTCCAGTCAACCTCCTCCCCAGGACCCATCTAGGGAGGGATACCTCTACACCCCTTTTCAGCCTGAAGAAGCTACAGAAGCAGAGACCTTCATCCCTTTTCCCAAACAAATTTGGGCCCCTTTTTTGTAGAGGAATGATGGAATCCTATTTAAGCTGTCCCCAGATCCAATATTCTATCTTCCTTATAGGCCCCACTGAGAAGCAGGCCCATTGCACCTACCTAGCCACTCATACCACTTTTCCCCAATTAATATCTAACTTCTTCAGATCTGCCTCACTGTTCACTACAACAATAGGTGTGTTCATGAACTCATAGTTCTGACAGAATAGTAGGCATATCCATATGATGGGATCCCAGCCACTTCCCCAAACTCATTCCCACAGAAATAGGTGTGTTCTTATACTCAACCATAATCACATCATACATCCAGCCCAAGACAGGACCACAATACCTAACTATCCATCTTGACCAAACCAGGACCACAATGGCCAGCCAGTTAGAGGGCAGAATGACCAGAATGTTTAACTACCAAACCATAGAAGGGACCTCTCCTTTATTCCCTAATCCCTTAACAAACCCCTCCTGCCGTTTTAATATTCATGATTTCTGTTACGTACTTACCCTATAAAAACCCATCTTGCTTTCTCTGAAGTTGCTGGTTCCTCTTGGAACTTAGCCTGTTTCATGAGAGGTAGCAATCTCAAAAAATGCCTATATTTGGATTAGGGGTGGTCTGACTCTGAATTCTTTGAGATGGTTCCACCACAACACAACATGAAACCACAATAGCTTGGGGGTAGGCAAAACCCCCACCACAACAGTTTTTTTGCTGTCCCTGGGTTTAAACCACAACACAATCAAGATTAGAAGGAAAACAAAAAGGTGGGATGTCTTTACAGCAAATATTTCTGATAAAGGCCTCATATTTCCAATATATAGAGAACTGAGTGAAACGTCTAAGAATATAAGTTGTTCCCCAATTGATAAATGGTCAAAGGCATTTTTCAGATGAAGAAATCAAAGCTATCTATAGTCACATAAAAAATGTTTAAAATAATTATGTATTAGAGAAATGTAAATTAAAACAACTTGGAGGTACCACCTCACAACTGGGTTAATATGACAGAAAAGGAAAATGATGGATGCTGGAAAGGATGTGGGAAAATTGGGACACTGAAGCATTATTGGGGGAATTGTGAACTGGTCCAACCATTCAGGAGAGCAATTTGGAACTATACCCAAAGGGCAATCAAACTCTGCATACTCTTTGGTCCAGCAATACAATTACTAGGGAGGTCTGTATTCCAAAGAGATCAAAGAGTCAAAAAGCACCTAATTGGAACAAAATATTTTTAGCAGCTCTTTTTGTGGTGGCAAAGAATTGGAAATTCAGGGAATTCACATCAATTGGGGAATGGCTGAACACGTTCTGGAATGTGAATGTAATGGAATACTATTGTGCTACAAGAAATGATGAGCAGAATGGCTTCAGAAAAACCTTGACTTACATGAACTGATTCCAAGTGAAGTGAGCAGAATCAGAACATTGGACACAATAACGGCAGCATCGTGGGATGATCATGTTTGAGAGACTTCACTCTTCTCAGCAATGCAACGATCTAAGACAGCTCCTAAAGATTCATGATGGAAAACTCTGACCACATTCAGAGAAAGAACCATAACGTGTGAATGCAGACTGAACCATACAATTTTCTCTTTTCTGTTATTTTTTCTTTCTTGTGGTTTTTCCCTTTATTTCTGATTGTTCTTTCACAACATAACTAATGTGGAAATGCTTACTATAATTGTACGTGTATGGCCTATATCAGATTGCTTGCCATCTCAGTAAGACAGAAGGGTAAGTAGAGAGAAAAAAATTTGGAACTCAAAATCTTTTAGAAGTGAATGTTGAAAACATGCAATTGGAAAAAAATAAAATACTATTAAGAGGGAGTTGGGGGAGGGGAAGAAATAATGAACAGAATAATTTTTTTTTTAAATATGGAATTACATGAACTGATGCAAAGGGAAGTGAGCAGAAGAAACACAGTATTCAGAGGCAGCAACATGGTGTAATCAGCTATGAATGCCTTAGAAATACAGCGACTTAAAACAGTTCCAAAGGGCTCATGAGGAAAAATGCTATTCACACCCTGATAAAGAACTGATGGAATCTGAATGCAGATCAAAGTATACTATTTTTACTTCATTTTTCTTGGTTTTCTTCTTCTTTCACAACATAACTAATGTGGAAATATTTTACATGATTTACTCAACATCAAATTGCTTACTTATTGCTTAGGGAGGAAGGAGATATGGGAAGGAATATGGGAAGGAGGGTGAAAATTTGAAATTCAAAATTTGTAAACATTAAAATTTGCCTTTACATATAATTAGAAAAAATAAAATACTGTTAAACTTTTTTATTAAAATAACATTCTAGGGGCAGCTAGGTGGCTCAGTGAACAGAGCACTGTGCCTGGAGTCAAAAGGACCTAAGTTCAAATCCAGCCTCAGGCACTTAACACAAAAACTAGCTGTATGACCTTGGGCAAGTCATTTAATTCCAATTGCCCTGCCTTCCCCCCACCAAAAAGCAAAAAAAAAAATAATAATAGCATTCTAGGGATGCTTAGGACATCAGGAACACCATGGATAATGACACAGTAAGACACTTTCACATCTTCCCTGGGAAAGGAAAGAGATTTACTCTTCTTCCTTGTAAATCGAAGCACAAGCAGCTTTTTAGAGGACTGCTGCTGTGAACAGCTTCAAGGTTCTGATTATGCAGTATAGTGAACTCTCTGTTCCTTCAACAGTAAATTAGAACACATCATTCACAGAAAATCAAGGTACAGCATTCACATGTCACAACTTATGACTAAAATAGCCACATAGTTTTCACCAAAGTGGTGACATAGTTTTAAGCAAAGTACATTCATTTAGTCCATCACAAAGCCCTTAATTCAATCACAAAGTACAAAAGTCAAAGTCCTGCACCCATGGGGTGCAATTAAGTTGCAATTTCATCAGTTACTACTCAGTGCCCTCTTCAGGGATAGTGGAAAGTACAAGGGCCATTCACCCCTAGGTCACAAGTAAGTTACAATTTCATTAAGTAAGTTACAATTTCATTAGTCACTACTTAGTACCCATGGAGAAGTCTTTTCATCTTGACTGGAGGCAGGCTTTCAGCTTCCATGGTTCCTCTTCCACGGTCCCAGCTCCTACGTGAATCCACTAAACTGTCACCTGGGTTCAAAGGCAGGTGACTCCCAATTCCTTTTCTAGGTCTCTGTGCAATTCCTGTTCCACATTGAAGCTCACAGTGCCCACTCTACCCCAAGTCCTTCAAAGTTTCTATTTCTGGGAAGAGAAAACTTAATAGAGCCACAACAATATCTACACACATCAAGCTTAGCAGAATCACAACAATATACACACACACAATCAGGACTATCATCTCAATTCACTTTCTGCCTATGAAATCAACATAGACCCAAAACAGACAAAGTACCACAGTTATGCTTCCTCTGGCAGCTCAGTTGGCCCTGGGAAGTCTTCAGAAGGAGTTTTGGCTGGCTCTCAGAAAGCTCTACCACCACAAGTTCTGTTCTCAAAATCAGAATCTGGTTCTAAAAATCAAAATTACTTTATCCAGACTCCACACAGCTTGCTCTAAGAAATTCTCTCAGTTCTCAATCATCATTTCTCTTCTCAGTTCTTCTCAATTCTCAGTTCAGTCTTCAGTCCAGCAGTAGCAGTCTAGCCTCCAGATACTCTCTGAGAGAATTCTCTCTCTTTGTCTCTCTCTCTCTGCTCTGCTCCCCTCCCCAGCAGCAGCTGCTCTGCCTCCACGACATTTACCTGAAGAAATTCTGATGTTCCCAGCTGAGGCTTTTCCTTATATACAAGCTTCACCCTGTTCCAGCCCCTTCCTGTTATGTCAGCAACAGGGGTCCATATCTTCTGTTTCTTTAACAGATTGACACTAAGTGCTAAGTACCTGTTAGCTTGGCAATACAAAGGGATCTTCAAATTTTATTACTACTACATTCCCATATCTGCAACTGCTACAAGCAACTATCTTTTTTTCCCCTTCTGCCATGCATCCTATCAAACTTATAGTCCCACTATGTAGGCCAGAGAACTCAAGAGCTAGTAAGAAAGAATACTGAGTTCTTATACTAAAAGTTACTGAACAGCAAAAGAAAAAGGGAAAGGTATTATCTGTACAAAAATATTTAATAATATTAGCCATTCTCTCTTCTTCTCCCCATCTTGATTCCTTGGTGAACCAACTCAACTCTCTACTCTCACCCTCTCCTTGATTCTTTGGTCCCTGATCATATTGCCAAGCCTTTGGGCTTGGAATATGGAATAAGGAATATTCCTTCCCTCCTAAATACATGCTGCTGAATGAAGGTGGAGAAAGTCACACAACTACTAGTTAATTACACATTTATATTACATAATCTCAGTGAGAACCTCACTTCTACAAGACAATCCAACACCACCTTATCAACTCATTATCCCACTCTTCTCAGTGGATTATCCAAACCTTTTCAAATCTCCCTTTGCTCCCACCCCCACCACCATTTTCTCAGTTGAGAATCTTGTCTCATATTTTATAGAAAAAAAATGGAGGCAATTCACCCTGAAATCCCTCTTCCTCATCCCTTATCAATGAGATGCTTTCTGCCATTTCATCTTCCTTCACCCCTGTTTCACATGAATTGGCCTTACTCCTTACTAAGACTAATCCCTTTACAATTCAAGTGATCCCATCTCCTCAAATAAATTACTCATTGTGTCATCCATACTCTTTCACCTATTTTAAATATCTCCCTCTCTACTAGTTCATTTCCTGTTGCCTACAAACCTGCCCACATCTTGTCTATCCTTTAAAAATCCCTGATTAGATCATTCCATCACTGCTAAGCTTTATATGCAAATTCCTATTTAAAAAAAATAAAACATTTACAATAGGTGCCTCCACTTTCTTTCATCTCATTTTCTTTTTACAATTTGGCTTCTGATATCTTTCCATTGAAACTGCTCTCTCCAAAATGACTACTGATCTCTTTTGAGTGATTTTTTTTGTTTGTTTTTGACTTTTTGGAGGGGGTTAAGTGATTATGACAATTGGGGTTAAGTGACTTGCCCAAGATCACACAGCTAATTTTTGTGTTAAGTGTCTGAGGCTGGATTTGAACTCAGGTCCTCCTGACTCCAAGGGCTGGTGCTCTATTCACTGTGCCACCTAGCCAACTCCATTATTGATCTCTTAAATGTCAAATGCAATGGCCCTTTACTCAATTCTCATCTTCTCTGAGCCCTCTGCAAACTTTGACATCTTTCATCATCCTCTCCCCTGGATACTTCCTTCTCTCTAGGTTTTCATGACACCCTTTTCTTCCAGTTCTCCTCTTACCTATATGACCCCTCCTTCTGCCTCCTTTACTGGATCCTCCTCCAGATCATCCCCTCTAACTAGAGGTGTCCCTCAGGTTCTTCCCTTCTTCCTCTATACTACTTAATTGGTAGTCATATCAGCCTCTACCATTTAATTACTATCTCTATGGTTACGATTCTCCAATCTACCTTTCCTTCCCCACTCTCCTGGCTGAATTCTATTCTCCCTTCTCCAAATGCCTTTCAGATATGTGGAACTGGATATCCAGTAGACATATCAAATGCAAAATGTCCAAAGTAGAACTTAATATCTTCCCCCTAAACATTCCCCACGTCCTTCCTACCTTCCCCTTTATTACACACGGCAGAACCATCCTCCCAAGCCCTTAGGTTCCAGACCTAGGAGTCATCCCAGATTCCTCACTATTTCTTGTCCTCCATATCCGATCTGTTGCCGAGGTCTCTCGATTTCACCTCTGTAGCATGTCTTGAATACTGTCCCTTCTCTCCTCTGGCACTGCTGCCAGTTGTAGATCTTTATCACCTCACACCTTGATTATTCCAATAGTCTACTAGTGGATCTGCTTGTCTCTAGTCTCTCTCCAATCCATCCTCCATTCTACTAATTCATTTCCTACTGCCTACAGACACACCCTTGTCTCCTCTATCCTTAAAAAAAAACAACAACCCTGATTTGATCCTTCCATCACTGCTGAGCTTTATAGCCAAACTCCTCAAAAAAAAACCATTTGCAATAGGTGCCTCCACTTTCTCTCATCTCACTCTCTTCTTCTTACAATTTGGCTTCTGATATCTTTCCATTGAAATTGCTTTTTTCCAAAATGACTATTGATCTCTTTTGAGTGATTTTTTTTTTTTGGTAGGAAAATGACATAGAGTGATTTTCCTAAAACTCAGGCCCAATCATTGCCACCTCCTACTAAATAAACTCCAGGGCTTTCTACTGCCTCCAGGAGAAAATACTGTTCTATTTGGCATTCTAAGCCCTTCACAACCTAGCCCCCTCTTACACCTTACTCCCCAAACCCTACTCTTTGATCCAGTGACACTGGCCCCCATATTTTTCCATAAACAACATTCTCTCTGGAAGCCTCTCCACTCCTCTGCTCTGACTACTGACCTTCCTGGTTTCCTTCAAGTACCAACTAAAACCTACTTTCTAATCCCCTCTTTATTCTAGTGCCTTCTCTCTTTTAATTAATTACTATTTATCTAGTATATAGCTTCCTTGGTATATATTTGTTTAAATGTTGTCTCCCCAATTAGATTATAAACTCCCATCAGATTATAAGCAGAGTCTGCCTTTTGCTTTTTTTTATTCTTGTTGTCATTGTTGAAGTGAAAGGAATTTATCTATTGGATACCATGATGCTAAAAATCTAAGGATATGGCAGCAGAATGGCCATGTGGGGTAAAAATAGGGAAGCCAAAGATGACAATGACACCGAGACTTGGTAATTAACAGGATAGTAGGACCCTCAAATATAGTTCAAAAGAGGAGAGTTGAGGCAAGAAGAGATGTTTGGACAAGTCTACTTTGGGATTCCATTATCATCTGCTTCTCCCTAGCAGCGCCTGTTTGGGGTCTCAAAAATGACCAAAAGTGACTCAACACAACAAATCTCTCCACCGAGCTAGCCATCCTTTTCTGATGCTGTTAGCTTTTTATATTCAAAGAGCAATACCCTACAAACATAAGCTTGGACTGAAAAGACTGTCCCTGCCCCACTCTAATTAAAAGGGGGACCACAGTAACATAGCAAATACTTAACCTGGTGTCAGAAGACCCAGGCCTCAGTTTCTTCTAGCCCTTTCTTCCTCCCCCAACAACCTATGTGGCTTTGGGCAACTTAATTCATTAACTTCTCAGAACCTGTTTCCTACTAACTCATCCAAGTTGTTATGTGGGGCAAATAAAAATCACACCAAAAAATCATTTTATAGAAATATGCCCTATCTATTCCCCTTCCTCTTTGCCACAAATTTAGTTTTAGTACAAACAGTCCACTTTTTGTGTGACTGTTATAGGTGGCAGGTGAAAAGGAGTTATCACGAAACATGTACAGAGTCACCCCTGGGGTCCATGAACTTGGGGGAAAAAAATACATCTTTATTTTCACTGACCTCTAAAATTTTAGTTTTTCCTTCTGTTATGAATGTAGGCAAACATTATTTCAAGAAACAGTCTGTAAAGCTTCACGAGGCTGCCAAAGGGTCCATAACACACATGAAAAGGGTACAAAATCCTGCTTTATGTAGTGGAAAACTTTACTTTAGCTTATGTTTATTTCACATGCATATCTAATCATCAAGGTTTGATTTTAAGTAATTGGCATTAAAAGCCAGTTCTATACTATATACTATATTCTGGCTTCTTGGTCACTTAAAGCTTACCTTAATGTTTGTACTTTGTATAAAATAACAGAGCTAAAAGGAATTTCAAAAGAATCTAGTAAAACTTCACGTTTTTGAGTTGTTCTGTCACATATACCTTAGTGTCATTTCTTCACTCAGGGGATCATGTGCCCAACATGTAGGGGGGATACAAAAGTGCCCAGTCAATTCTTTTTGTGGTGGCAAAGAATTGGAAATTGAGGAATGCGTGAACAAATTGTGGTATATATTTTACTATATGAAATGACAAGCAGGATGCGCTCAGAAAAACCTGGAAAGACTTACATGAACTGATGCAAAGCAAAGAGAGCAGAACCAGAACATCTCACACAATAAGAGCAAAACTGTATGGTGGTCAACTGTGAATGACAGCTCTTCTCACCAATACAACGACCCAAGACAATTCTAAAATACTCCTGATGAAAAATGCTATCCCTATCTAGAGAAAGAACTGATGGAGTCCAAATGCAGATTGAAACATACTTTTTAATTTTGTTTTTCTTGAGAGTTTTATCTGTTTTCTTTCACAACATGACTTATATGGAAATATGTTTTGCATGATTGCACATGTATAACCTATATCAAATTGTTTACCACTTCAAGGAAGGGAGCTAGCAAAAAAAAAATTGGAATTCAAATTTTCTTTTAAATGAATGTTAAAAATTGGGGAAAAAATAAAATCATTTAAGTGCCTATTAAATCTTTGCTTATCATCATCATTGTTAACAGTTTGAGACGGAGACCAAAAAAATAATTTGTACTATCAAAATAGACAAGGTGCTCTGCAAGCTCTGGAAACACAGCCACTCTCCTCTAGATCTGGATTCATCCAGGATGGGGGAACTGAGGAGAAAAGGAGACAGCTTTGGTACTTCCCACCAATCATATTTCCCCACAACTTTACTCCATATTTTTCAGCAAAATTAGAATCTTCTTCATTTAGGACACCTTAAATGTGTGTGGGTGGTGCAGTAGATAGAGTGTCAGACCTGGCGGTCGAAAGACACGTAAGTTCAAATCTGGCCTCAGACCCTAGCTGTGTGACCCTGGGTAAGTCACTTAACCCATTTTACCTCCATTTCCTCATCTATAAAATGAGTTGGAGAAGGAAATGAAAAACATTCCAGGGTCTGGAAAATCCTAAACAGAGTCACTCTGAGCAATAAAAATACATACACACAGAGTACACACTGATAAGAAATAGACCATAAAGCTATTTATCAGATAACGCATAATGTGACTGAGGATACAATAAATAAATATCTCTGCACACTGATAAAACTATATTATAAGATGAAACTGGATGTACCAAAGGCAGGAGGATTGATGGTCAAAAGTATACAAACACTGTATATTACTAAGAGTCAGATTGAAATTATAGTGCCCCACAAAGAACCACTTTGAGTCTCTCTTTCTTAGCAGAAGAGGCTCCACAGAAGCTGAGGATCAAGAAAAGCCTTGAGGTTCAAACTCAAGTAAGCCTATAAACAGTAAGTCAAAACATTACTTAATTCAAACCTGTGGTACACGGAAAGACCACTGATTGTGAAGTGGAAGGCTCTGGATTCTAATAGGCTTACTCTGATTAATGCTTACTATTCTGATGACTTTAGCCAAGTCACTTAACCTCCTTAGCCTCAGTTCCCTTATATGTTAAAGGAAGGGGGTTATACCAGATGGATTCTGGGGTGCCTTTCAACTCTAGAGCCTTAATCTTATATGATACTTACTGAGCATCTATTAGAAGGTCCCAACCTTCTGCCAACCCCACATAGACACAGCCCAGCTCTTTCATCAATGTCCCATCCCCCCCCAAGATTGTCATAGTTATTCATTTTAACCTGACCTTACATACTGGGGGGAAAAAAAAAATACCTCATGAATAGTGTCTTTGGAAATGAAAGGCTGAGGGAGAATTCAAGATTATTCCCAGGACCACAACTTTCAAGAAAGAAATATACAAGGGTCAAATTCCACCTCAGGCTGGCTATGTGACCCTGAGTAAGACACTTAACTTCCCAGTACCCTTGGGCAACTCTAAGATTACAAGTTACAGAAGTAATAGATCTGCCTAAGTACAGGAAGTTCCTGACCTAGAGGTCCAAATATCACTGAAAAAAATTTAAATTAAATAAATAAATAATGAAATTTACATCTAAAAATATATAAATAAATAAATGAAATTAATATATAAAAGTGAGCCATCTCACTCAAGGGCCATTTCATCATTTCTGTTCAAAACAATTCACTTGGATTCTGGTCAGACCTAAAAGCAGCCTATGGTGCTAGTGCATTAGGTCGGAAAGACCCGGGATCAAATCTAATCTCAAGACATTTACCAGTCTTGACCCTGGGCACTTCACTTTACCTTTGTCTGCCTCAAATTCCTCAACTGCAAAATGGGGGTAGTGGTGCTGAACTCGCAGGGCTGTGAGGATGCAGTGAGACTGTATTTATGAAGTCCTTAGCATAAAGCCTGGCATATAGTAAGGAGGTAATTCCATTCTCATTTCTACTTCTTTCCATTCCTCTTCTACTGAATCTGGAAAACCACTACAGCAACTTCATTTTCTAGACCCAAAGGACAAGCAATAGTCTCAGGGAAGAGCAGAAAAGGGGGCAGGGGTGTGTTTCATTGTTCCGAGTAGAGGGCAGGAGGGCCAAATACCCATGGATCCACATACTACGGCCTCCCTAAAGCTTTGTCTAGGTCCCCGTGCAAAGGCTAACTGCTGTCAGCCATGGAAACGAGCACTCCCAGAAGCACTTTCCTAACCCGGCTTGCAATGTTCCTGACAGAGTTATATAGTTTCAAAACGCTGATGTTTAGAAAAGTAACCTTCTGAAGCACTTTGAGCGGGGTGTCCATGGCTTACGTTTAGTGATAACTCCGGTATTGCTGCATTATTCCTGTGGAAAATCAAATTTAAGCGTCTTGAGTCACACGAGAGCAGAAATAGAGCTATCAAGGCTCCTCTTCAAAGAGAGAGGTTTACGATTCACAAAACGCTGCTGCACCAACAATCTTCTCCCCCCACTTTAGAGAGACAACCTGACCCCCTTTTAAGGGACTAAGTTTCAAAGGTTAAAAAAATTCAGACAAAACACATATTGAAATAAATGGCGTTCCTCTTACCAGAGATTAGTTTATTGGCAGCCTATCCTTTTCTCTGATTTGATCAAGTAACTAAACACCTCTAAAAGGCTCCCTCAGAATTTCAAATGAACCAGGAGCCTCGAACTGTTCTGTTAAGCCAAGTTGTTTCTACTGCCATCCCCAATCATCTTCATGCTCAGCCTTCAAAGATACCCAAAAAGGACAATCACACACACTGTTTCTATTTAGTCATAGAATTGGAGTCAAGTGGTCCCTCCAAAACAGGAGGCCACACATTTCACAAGACCCCTCCTCCCCATTCACAGAACCAAAGCTCTGATAGCATCAAACGAGTTGCTAAATGACCTATAAACTTGGTATTGACTAAAAAGCAGAAGTTCCTCACTTAATGTCCATGGCATTTTTGCCTACTGTGATTTTCCACAAAGAAATAACCAGCTCAGCCAGAAAATCTAGTTTTCACCCTCTCTGCTAATCCAGAGGTGGGGGGGGGGGGGGGGAGAAGAGTAAATATACCCACCAGAGTCCACAACCATCAGGAAGTAAGTCTCTTTCTCTTGCAAATTGACTAAGTAGCCAGAGCCAAAGTCTCCCAAAAGGCACACGCTACTGGAAAGATTTGTATTAGGCTTTTTCCACCTAGCAACTTAGCATTTTAAAAGGCAAGGTCCCTTCAGCCACCCCCTCGGCAGAAGAACTAAGCTTCCCTTAGGGGCCAAAAGCCGGGAGGGCCAGAGTCTCCGCACCCCAGTCCTGGGTCCTGGGCTAACCACCGCCTGTGACCAGAAGCGATCCACCGGCTCCCTGGCTTCATCACCTATTCCTTTGAGATCCGTGATTAAATCGGGGTTTTAGAGTAACTCCTGTTCCGTCACACACACGTACCTGGGAAGGAGCACTGGGTTTGTTGTACACCCAGTGTACAACACCTGGATCCAGTCACACCAGCCTGAAGTAACAGCCCCCAGCTGTTAGCCCCCTAGACTTAGCACAGCCAAACAAAGCGCCAAGCCAGACCTCCGCTTGTGCCCTCGACCGCCACTGCCACAAGACTTAGGCTTATTTCTCTTTCTTCTCTCCCCCAGGTATCACTTACCTGCCGTGGGGCCGAAACGCTATGCCGGGCTCCTCCCCAACAAAGCACAGGTGAACTCGCACAAGCACGGCAGCTCCGGGAGCCCTCAGGCTACTTCCTCCTCCGCCTCTTCCCAAGCCTTTCCTCCTCCTGCCTAGGCTCCCAGCCCACTGGTTCTTTTACCTGATAGGTGGCGCCCAGCCCCACATAGCTTCACATACCCTGGAATGACCTGAGGAGATCCCAGGGCCTGGGCACTGGAGCCCGGGACAGCTATTTCACTAGTCTGGGACTGGCCCGTTGCAAAAGGGGAACACCAGGATAGGAGATCGTGGAACTCTTTCCCGAATGAAAGTCTTGTGACTTTGTAGGGTTTCCTTACCTGAGGATGGACTCTACTCCTGTATTAAGGCTACCTGTCTATGGCCAAGGGAAACCACTCACCACCTTCTACCTCAGTTCCCCTAACTGCACTTTTGGAAGTGCCGATGAGCAGCCTGGTAACTTCACCTTAGCCATCTGAATGAAAATTGCTAGAGTTATATTGCCAGTCTAGTACCTAGTCCCTTCAAGTTGGTTTAGGTTCCAGACTTGTAAGCCTCTGGTTAATGTCTGGGCTTGACCAGGATCATCTAATTAAGCCTCCTTATTTACAAATGAGAAACAGGTTCGGTAATTTAGCTAAAGTCATGCAAGGTTTTCTTGTATAAGTGCAACCAGTAGAGCTGCGCTTTCTTGTAGATAACTATATTTGCAATCAGAGATAGCTTGCTTGCTTTAGGGATGAGGAAGTCTAGGGATGCTTCACTCTGGCCACGTGTATCTAAGCTCTGAAGGATTCTGGCATTTCCGGGATGATGAAGCAGCCTCCTCATTGGCCGCTGATCTCAAGAACCCCCAATTCAATGGTTATTTAAAAGGCGATGAGTGACCAGATACGGTCAGTTCTGTTGGGATAGAACCACTTTAAGCTATCCCAGCAATATGCCTATGACTTCTATGTGTCGGTGAGAGCAGGGGGACTGAACAAAATAGGGTGAGCCTAAGCTTCTGGCTGCTTTTACTGCTTTGCATTTCTTTGCCTGATCACTGGTGCCCAAAGAGCAGTTTCACAGCCTCATGTTCTAATGTTCCAGTTATAAACTAGTGATTACTTAAGGCTTGTCATTGTGTCCTCATACAAGCTCTTGTAAAAATGAAATGAATAGGTATGCCGTACCAGAGCTACACTGTACATCGAGTACCTTTTTCCTCTCCCTTTTTAGAGGAACCCCAGACATGAAACAAACCTAAACAAAGTCATTTTCTCCCAAGGCACTGAGGATGTAAAGAGCCAAAGAAATAAGTGCATGAAAAATGTAGAGTATTTTTTTTTAAGAAGGACCTAACACCTCTCAGTACAGACTAGGACTGAGCCCACATGCTCCAGCATGAGTCTAGTGAAAGAGGTTCCTTAGAGGAGAGGAAAGGAGCTTAGCACTTCCTTGGCCCTTGCAGTGTTAAAATTGGTATGTGAGAAACAGCCAGAGAGGTCAGTGCTCATTTGTAACCATTAGGGGATCTAGTTCCTTTAAGGAAAAAAAACACTCTTGTCACCCAAATGGTCTCCTGGCATTGAGTTTATCTACATTGAGCTTAAACATCTGTGTGAACATGTGACAACACACCTTATAAAAGGTATTGTTAAGTAATATAGACCTTCTGTAATAACCAGACAGTGAAGAATATAGCTTTTTAAGGTTTCCCCATGGTTGATCTCTTGACTCAAAGATAAGACACAAGGCAGAACGCTAAGTAACAAAATCTGGTAGATATTCTGAGGAAAAGGAAAAAAAAAACATTCTTTTGGCTGGTTTCCCAATATCTTAGAACATGAGTCACTGAGTTGGATTTTGTGACTTGCTCCTCAAGTATCGCCCATTTCCATACAGCAAGAACATGTGTGTATTCTTTTTGGAGCTTCTGCCCCAACTAAGCTTTATACTCTTTGGGTACCCAGAAGTCACCAAAGTCAAATACCTCAGGATCCATTCCTAAATTTGAAAAATATAGTACTGGCTCAAGGTGATCTCCTTCCCAAGCCCCTTATTCTTTAACTAATGTTGATTTAAGAGACCATCGCTTTTACAGGATTAAGGCTGAATTCTTTTTATGTATTACCACATCCAGCATCTATAGAGCCATCTAATGTATAACTTCAATAGAAAATGGATCTGTTCCTCTGGTTATGTCCAGATGGGAGTTATATAAGAACCCTGTGACTTCCATTCCCTTGGTCTCTTACCTTTTGGGGAAAAACTGTTTTGTACACTCTTCTATTGTTCAGTTGATCAGTCTAGGATCTCTGCCTTGGAATCTGCATCTTCAGTACAGTTCCTTGTTTTGCTTTAAGTGTCCATACTTCAACAGGGTTTTTTGGGGGGGGGGCAGTTGGGGTGGAGCCCTCCTTTGCAGACATACTTTTAAATGCCATCTCTTCAGTATTTGCCTTACCAACAGATGTTGGGACTCAAGACTAATGATGGGCAGGTGTGGCTTGAGGGTGTGTATTCAACCTCTCAGATTTTTTTCCATTCTAACCTTACCTGCTTTCTCAATTGCTAATTCACCTCTAGGTGTCTCTGTAATCAAGCATCTGCTTTGACTAAACAGTCAGGTGGCTCTATTCTCCTCTGCTCCCAACTGTTGAAGTGATGGATGCGTATATCTGTTACATCGGACTGTGACAAAGTGGACCATATCAAGCTACTACTAGTCGTGGAGTTTTCTTGGCAAAGAATGGAGTGGTTTGCCATTTCCTTCTCCAGTGGATTAAGGCAAACAGAGACTAAGTGACTTTCCCAGGGTCACACAGCTGGATTTTAACTCTAGTCTTCCTGACTCCGGTCCAGCATTCTGTTCAGTGAGCCACCTAGCAGCCCCGATGTGTGTTGTAAAAGTGATTAATGTAAAGCTTCCTGCAGAATCTCAGCACCACCATATTGCATTTCTCGATTTTACAAATAGGCTTGTCAAGTCATTCCAAGTTTTGTGACCTTTAGGACTTACACAAAACCAAGCACAGTGCCTAGCACAAAATAAGTCCTTAATAAAAGTACACTGTATCTGTCCATCTGCTTGTCTATATATCTATCTTTTGGCTCTGTGATCAGAGCCAAATCTACCCCCTCTTTTCTAACAGTGGTGCATACAAGTGCAGGAGCATATTTGGCACATGGTTAATCCATGGTTGTTCTCTTTGGAGGCATAGTTCTGAGATGATCTTCAACTTAAGCTTATAAAATTTCTCTGACATAAGAGGACTTGTCTCAGCTTTATATAAAAGGAAAGTGTTTTTTTTTAAGTATGGTTCCAAATATCTCTATGGGCAAACCAACTTTTCTCATGAAAGTTTCTGTTTTTTTAAAGTACATTCTCCTCTCTAGAGGACAGCTTGCAGATGAATTCCATGGTACCATTTCCTACTGTCAAGACAGCAGGAATGTTTGAGGTGGTATGGTGTAGTGGATAGGGCACTGGACTTAGAGAAAAGACCTAGGTTCAAATTCTGTCTCAGATACTTACTAGCTCTGTGACCCTGGACCATAACCTCTCTGGGTCTCAGTTTTCTTATCTGTAAAATGAGAAGCTGAATGTGATGACTTCCACGGACCTTTTCAGCTCTAAAAATGTGTGATAGAGTGTGTATATTGTACAGTGGTCTTGGAGTTAGGAAGATCCAGGTTCAAATTTCACTCCAATACTTATTAACTGCATGCCCCTGGGCAAGTTACTTAACCTCGCAAAGCCTTGCCTTCCTGGTCTGTAAAATGAAGAGAATGGGCTACTTCCTTCCTGAAGCCGGTCCAGCTCTGCATTGTCCTCGGAATCATCAAAGGAGTCTAATAATTCACAGAACACTGAGTTGTCACCCTTCCAAGACTTTAATAAACAGCACTTGGCAACTTTCTTTTCACTTCTTTTCAACCTTTTATGATGTCATCAGACGTAAAATCCCTATTTATTCCTAATATCAGGGAACCTCTATGTATTTCAGTACCTTGTTGTTGTTACATTTCAGTCATGTCCGACTCTGTGACACCATTTAGGATTTTCTGGACAAAACTACTAAAGTGGTTTGCTGTTTCCTTCCACAGATGTCTATCCTTCTAACACTATAATACTCTTCAACCTATTCAGCACCCATCTTTGTAGGACGTTGCTCCATGATACAAAATAAAATCAGTGATATTCAAGTAAGTAATGAGCATTTAAGGTTGTACCATAATTGCACAGTAAACCAGGTTGTATGCAATTTGTATGGGGAACATGGACAATAAGAAAAGATTCAAAATGATAGCGATGCAGGAGAAATAAACCAAAGATTATAAAAAGTCTATTAATAATTGTTTTCATGTATTTATGTGTAGCAGATGATAATGTAAAAAGTAATCGCTGAATACAAAGCAGTTCATTGCCAGATAAGCCTAATGCCTCATTAATAGTTAACAGACATCAGGAAGTTATTTTGCATTGGGTATTTTCATGTTAGCAGCAAAAGGATTATGGGAAAGGGGCTTATATTGTGTAAGGGTTAGAGACAACACCCAACAAAATAAAGAATTAAATTGGAAACAATCAGTACTTTCCTATAATAAATGACTATAAACCTTACAGCAGAAAACAAGAATATATAACAAAATCTGCACAGAAAGTAAAAACAAGAGGGTCAGGGAGAGCTAGGTGGTACAGTGAACAGAGTACCGGCCCTGGAGTCAGGAGGACCTGAGTTCAAATCCAGCCTCAGACACTTAACACAAAAACTAGCTATGTGACGTTGGGCAAGTCACTTAACCCCAATTGCCTTCCAAAAAGCAAGGGAGGAAGGAAAGAAGGAAGGAAGGAAGGAAGGAAGAAAGAAAGAAAGAAAGAAAGAAAGAAAGAAAGAAAGAAAGAAAGAAAGAAAGAAAGAAAGAAAGAAAGAAAGAAAGAAAGAAACAAAGAAACAAAGAAACAAAGAAACAAAGAAACAAAGAAACAAACAAAGAAAAAATCATTAAAAAGGAGACAGAGTGATAGTGTGAGAGATTGTGAGTTTTCCCAATTTCCCACAACCAGGATTAGTTTTCCCTAAAAGGCAAGAAAATTTGACTTGATTGGGACTTGATTGGCTCTGGTCAGCTAAAGGCATAGAAAGCCTTACCCATGTGGAGACAGGATACTTCTGACTTTGGATTTCTAAAAACTACATGAATCACAAAACCTTGCCCTGTTGACTAGACAAGTTAGAGATAAAGGGAGGCCATATCCAGAGAAGCTAAATGCCCCTGTATATTTACTATTTGTCCTTGCACTATAATGAGAAAATTCCTTGTTAACAATGTAAGCCTGCAAACAAAAACAAAAAAACAAAACAGGGGCGGCTAGGTGGCACAGTGAGTAGAGCACTGGCCCTGGAGTCAGGAGGACCTGAGTTCAAATCCGGCCTCATAAACTTAACACAAAAGCTAGCCGTGTGACCTTGGGCAAGTCACTTAACCCCAACTGCCCTCCAAAAAACAAACAAAAAAACCCAAACAATGTAAGCCTGCATCTTCCATGCAATTTATAGAATTAAAGGTGTCTCGATGTCTGAGAAGTTTTGACTTGCTCAGGGGCACTTAGCTTCAGGATGTGTCATAATCAGGACTTCAAAGCCAGGTTTCCCAGCATCCAAGGTCAACTCTCCATTTGTTATGTCACGGAGGTTTTCATAATATTTTACGGGTCTCTGGATGTTTCTTTGCATCTCATAAGTTTCTTAAAATTTGTATTGGTGCTGTTGCATTTTGTTTGCATGGCTGATTTTACACAATGATGTTCCAGCCATATAGGACTAGGACCTATTCTCCAAACTCTAGCTATTATGTCCTGCCTCTCTGCATTTGTGGTCTGTCCTCCAAGCTTGGAACATGGTCCCTCTTTGTCTCAAACCTACTTTTCCTTAATATTCAGATTGGGTGCCACCTCTTCCTTGATCCTAGCTTTATTTCCCACCTAAATTACTCTTGAGCTCTTGGTATCTCAATCCGGCATTCCTTGTAACCTACTCTGCAATGTGGTTATTTGTCTGTGTGTTATAATTTGTAAGCTCCATGAGGGCAAAAATTATATCTTTACTTTGTAGTATTGATGAATAATCAATAGACATGCATTAAGAGCCTGTTGTGGATCAAGAAGCAACAGTTAGAAGCAAACATGAAATGATAGATTGGTTTAAGATTTGAAAAGGAATTTGACATGGCTGTATATTGTCACCTTACTGATTTAACTTATGTGCAGAATACATCATGAGAAATGCCAGGCTAGACGAATAAAAGCTGGAATTAAGGTTGCCCAGAAAACCATCAACAATCTCAGATATGCTGATGATAGTGAAGGTGAATTAAGAAGCCTCTTGATGAGGGTAAAGCAGGAGGGTGTAAAAGCCGACTTGAAGCTTAACATGAAAAAAACGAAGATTTTGGTGACTGGTCCCATCATCTCCCAGCAAGTGGAGGGAGAACAAATGGAAGCAGTATCAGATTTTACATTCTTAGGCTCAAAGATCACTGCAGATAGTGACTACAGCCATGAAATTAAGGAGCCGTGCTCTTTGGAAGGAAAGCTATGACAAATCTGGATAGCATACTGAAAAGCAGAAGCATCACTTTTCAACAAAGGTCTGTAAAGTCAAAGCTGTGGTTTTCCCAGTGACAATATATGACTGTGAGGGTTGTACTATAAGAAAAGCCGTGCACTGCAGAATTGACACTTTTGAATTGAAGTGCTAGAGAAGACTTTTGGAAGTTCATTGGACAGCAAGGAGGTCAAATCAGTCAATATTTAAAGAAATTAATTCAGACTATTTACTGGAAGGTCAAATCCTTCAACTGAAGCTGAAATACTTTGATCACTTAATGAAAAGATGGAACTCATTTGAAAAGACCCTGATGTTGGGAAAGATTGAAGGTGAAAGGAAAAGGGGATGGATGGCAGAGGATGAGATGGGGAGATAGTGTCATGGGGAAAACAAACACCAACTTGGACAGACTTCAAGAGATAGAAGAGGACAGAAGAGCCTGGTGTGTGATGATTCATGGGTTCATGAAGAGTTGGACGTGCCTGAACAAATGAACAACATGTGGCAAGTACTATGAAGAGTGCTGGAGGGGTGGCTGGGTGGTGCAGTGAGTAGAGCACCGGCCCTGGAGTCAGGAGGACCTGAGTTCAAATCCGGCCTCAGACACTTAACACAAAAACTAGCCGTGTGACCTTGGGAAAGTCACTTAACCCCCATTGCCCTCCAAAAAGAAAAAAAAAAGAGTGCTGGACATACTAACACAAAAATGCAAAGTCTCTGACATCAGGGAGCTTCGATCTTACTAGGAGAATCTAGATGAGTAACTTTTAAGTTATATAAAATATATATATATATATACAAAGACTTGAAGCAGAGCTAGATTCTGAGGGAATCGGGGAAGCTTCCTGAAGGAGGCAGCACTTGAGATGAGACTTGAAGGGCACTAAGCTTTAAAGTAAAGAAGTCAGGAGAGAGTCCCAGGTCAATGAGACAAAATCCTGTGCAAAGACAGAAAAAGGAGATGGGTGTCATCAATGGAGAGCAATAAGCATGACTGGGGCATTTTGTGCAAAAGGGGGAAAAACACAATAATATGTCATCAGTCATGGAAAATAGGCTTAATAGGCTATGAAAATGTGAAGGGCTGTAAACGCCACATAGATTTCTTTGTATTTGATCCTAACGTCAGTGGAGAGCCACTGAGGCTACTTGAGGAAAGGAATGACATGGTCAGTCCTGCACTTTTAGAATATCAATTTAGCATCTGTGGGGAAGATGGATTGGAGAAGTGAAGGATTAGATGCAGGAAAGCCATCTTGGAGGCTTTTACAGTAAGACTGGAAAATTACAATGAGGGCCTAGACTTGGTTTTGGTTGGACGTTGTCCTTCATTCTCAAAGAGAACCAAAACAACATCATTATGTTGTGGTTAAGGCATGGTGTATCTAACCACGGCTGATCAGAAAGCTCTACCACAGTTTAGGCACAGATAGTCCATATGAACATTTGGAGTGAAAATAGCTCTAAATTTGTGTATCTTATTTATCGTTGGGTTTTTTTTTGTTTTGTTTTGTTTTTTACTTTTTGGAGGCCAGTTGGGGTTAAGTGACTTGCCCAAAGTCATATGGCTAGTGTGTCAAGTGTCTGAGGCCGGATTTGAACCCAGGTCCTCCTGACTCCAGGGCAGGTGCTCTATTCACTACGCCACCTAGTTGCCCTATGTATCTCATTTTTCTTTTGAGGTACTACAATTCTGCTTTACTGGATCCGTTTTTGATGCTGGCATGCCATGATAGGCAACTCTGTACCAGCGTTTCCCATGTCTTACCATTGATTCCAAAATTCTTCAGAGAGACTGAGAGTGTTCTTGTATCACTTCTTTTGACCCCCATGTGAGTACCTGCCTTGTGTGAGTTCTCCATAAAACAGTCTTTAGGCAAATGTACATTTGGCATCAAACAATGTGGCCAGCCCATCAAAGTTGTGCTCTTTGCAATAAGTTTGAATACTTGGCAGTTCAACTTAAGAAAGGACCTCATTGTCTAGTACTTTATCTTTCTAGATGATCTTCAGAATCTTAGTAAGACAATTCAAATGGAAGCAATTCATTTTCCTGACATGGTACTGGTAGGCTGTCCAGATTTCACAGGTATACAACAATGAGCTCAGCACAACAGCTCTGTATACCTTCACTTTGGTAGACAGTCTAATACCTTTTCTTTCCCACACTTTCCTTCAGAGCCTCCAAAACACTGAGCTAGCTCTGGCAATGGGTATTTCAACCTCATCATCTATGTGTGCTTCCTTGGAAAATACACTGCCAAGATAAGTGAACTTATCCACAGCATTCAAAATTTCTCCATTTGCCGCAACCAATGGTTCCACA
Organism: Pseudocheirus occidentalis; assembly: GCA_028646575.1. Classification (NCBI taxonomy): domain Eukaryota; kingdom Metazoa; phylum Chordata; class Mammalia; order Diprotodontia; family Pseudocheiridae; genus Pseudocheirus; species Pseudocheirus occidentalis. The sequence goes on from CM053600.1 coordinate 3,277,641, forward strand.
TAGGGATGGTGTGGTACTGGCTGGTAGAGAAACTCTATTTTATTGGTGTTAGTTGTTAGATCAAAACTAGCACAATCAGCAGAGAAATGATCCATATTTTGCTGCATTTCAGCCTTAGAGGGTTCATTGAGTACACAATCATCTACAAACAAAAAGTCACGCACCAACTTTTCCTCCATTTTAGTCTTGGCTTATAGTCTTTTCAAGTTAAATAAATTACCATAAGTTCAACGTCTGTCTTTAATGCCATTTTTATCCTCATTGAAAGCATCTAACAACATTGCTGAAAACATCATGCTAAAAAGCATGGGAGCAAGCCCACAGTTCTGCTTCACTTCATTGGTGACTCAGAAAGTGCAAGAGCAACATCCATTATCCAGAACCAAGGCAAACATGGTATCATGAAAATGACATACAATACTGATGGACTTCTCCAGGCAACCAAATTTTACCATGATTTTGCACAAGCCCTCACAATTGACGGTGTCAAAGACCTTGGTCAGATCACTGTTGTGTACAGACCTCTGTTCTGTTCCTGACATTTTCCCTGGAGTTGTTGGGCATCAAACACTATATCAATCATTCCTCAGCCCTTTCTAAAGTCACACGGACTCTTGGATAAATGACCATCTTCCAGGTGAAGGACCAGCCAAGTAAGAAGGACTCCAGCAAGAATCTTACCAGCAATGACTAGGAGAGAACCGGCCTTTTAATTGTCACAGGACAACCTATTTCCTTTTCCTTTATAGAGATGCTTCTTTGAGCTCCTGGGGAATAACCTCCTCTTGCCACATAAGCTGGAAAATTTCAATCAGCTTTTGTGTAAGCAGCGAACACTTTGCCTTATAAATCTCAGCTGGAATAGAATCAGCACCAGCAGCTTTGCTATATGAAAGGACCATTAATGGCATTCAAAACCTCTTCTTCAGTTGTAAATGCAGCTAGAGAGGGATTGAATTCAATGTGAGGTATATGAACAATGGGTTCAGCATTAATTATTGACAGTGTTGAGAACCTTTGGAAATGTTCAGCCCATCTCTCCAGGATCTTGTCTATATCACTAATCAAATGGCTCCCTCAGCTCTGTTGAGATGCATGCATTTAGGGGTCTTTGTCCCATAAATAGCTTTGGCATCAGAAAAGCCCTATGAATAGTTACTATCAGTGTATAACTGAATGTTATCTGCCTTCTTACTGAGCCAAGATGTACTATTCTGTTGATAAACCCTGTGCCGTTCTCATTTTTTGCTTAGCAGCTTCTGAATTTCCCCAGCAGTTTCATCAAAACAATCTTGGTTTGTCAATATTCTGGCCGAGATAAATAAATGCAATGCTTCACACCAAGTCTCTGAAAACTGCTAAATCTGCCCCATCGTTACCAATTATGTGTTGGTTCAGCTTTCCCTCCAAGTTAGCAACAAACTGTTCATGTCCAGAGAAGTAATCTAATGTGTTGACATTGAGTCTTTTGGAAATTATCTTGCTCACAGATTTTGTTGAATGAGAATGTTCAGTTTGGAGAGGATGAGTCTATGATTGGCACAGCACTCTGTACCAGGTATCCCCTTTATCACTCTCTCAATGAATTATATCTAAGTTCCTTTCCATCTCTACAATTATGTGGTCCTTACACATTGCCTCCTTCCTCTCTATTTCCCTTTGCTAAAACTAGTGTTGTACTCGGCCTCACCTGGCTCCCTTGATCCTTTCCCCTCCCCCCATTCCTCCGTAGCCAGCCGTCTTCTTCCTGTTTCCTCTCGGAAGTTGGCTACAGGGTGCCCCAAGGTTTCCCTATGAGTGCGACTTAAAATGTGTACTAGCCAATCCCTGCTGTAAACCTCTTAGTATGCAATCCCTGTCCATTGAGAGTTGGGGGAACCTGTTTGGTGATCTCCCCTTGGTCAGGCCTGTTTGATTTGGGCAAGGTAAGATGTAGCCCCAAACAGCGCGGGCTAAATAAAATCCACTTCCAAAATATGCACTTGGGGTCTCACTTGCTTCTTTTGGCAGAACACTAGTAATGTCAAGGCTTTCCTTTTAGTTGTTCAATTTCATAAATAAATATTAATTCACCTATAGGTAGTGTTGTAAAGTTTATTTCATGATAGTTCAGTTCTGTCCTTCTACCATCTCTCTTGGTCTCTGGCAGAATTTATTTTTTATCACTGGAATTGTTCAGTGTGACCCAGAGGTGTCTTGGAGTAGTTCACAACACTGGTCTTTTTTTTTTTTCTGGAGGTGATCTCCATTGACACTTTTTTTCTATGTTTAGATTTCTTGGCAGTTTTCTTATATAATTTGTTACATTCTGGTGTTCAGGTCTTTTGACTTCTTGTGTTCTTCTATGAGACCTATAATCATTGAGTTGCCTCTACACATCCTATCTTTGAAATTGATATATTTGGCTTTTATAGAGATGAAGTTAATTTTTTAAACTGTTAGGTTCTTTTTTCCCCTAGTTCTTCTAGATTGTCCTTCACCTCTTTGTATTTTCATTCCCAGTCAGTTGTTCTCTCTCTTGTTTCTTGCATGAGATTTGCCACCATGGATTCCAGTTTGTTTATTCTGTAATGCTGTGGAAACCGTACAATTTGTTTTTACAATTTTTATTTCTCCCTTAAAACGTTTGGCGACATTCTGCAATCACTGGTTCCATGCTTTCTTGGGAATCCATAGAGTTCTCTACTTTATCACATACTTCATTTTCCTTTGTCTTGCACAATTTATTCAGAGATGTTTGTCCTCAAGAGGAAATATTACTTGATCCAATTAATATCTTCTCCATGGGTTTATCTATTTGTTCTCAATGTTTTAAATTTAATTACTTTCCTTCTGAGATCACTTATAAATCGAAACTTGTTTCTTTATGACCTTATTAGTCATTTTCTGACTCCTTTGATGACAACAAAGCTGTTTCAAATTCCTTTAGTGCTGGGGAATTCACTTTTCACTGGCTCCAGTTTATGCTCAAGCCAGTTTTGGGAGAGGGTGGCACAATTGGCCTCAGTCCTTTTTTTCCTTCAGGCCTCCTGAAGCCCCACACATAAGCCAATGTCCAGCCTCAGGACATTGTTCCCGAGTTCTATATTGGAGAATTGCTGCACAGCACCCCTCTAGGATGGGCAAACTTCCATTTTCCTGTTTCTTTACCTTCCACACAAAGCCTGGCTGAGTAGGTTGGCAGAGTTGAGTTCTACTGCATCTCTTCTCAGAATGGTGTAGTGGGGAGGGTGTAGAGGTGGGAAGAGGTAGTTTGCAGAGACTGCAACAGAAGTGAATTTCTGAATGAATCACAAAGCATAGTGTTGTGGGCCATAGTGCAGCACTGTAAGACTGCTTCCAGGAGATGGGATGTTGGGGAGGTGAGTAGTGATAAAGACCAATTTAAGGATCAGGGATTAGCTTTCTCCATTTATCAGGTGGTTGTTTTGTTAAGGTCTTTGGTGTCTCAGGTCATTGACATAGCTGAAATTGTTTTACTTCTTAGGCATAATTCTTATTTTGAAGAGGTTTGAGAGCTTGTGAGTATTAGAGAAAATATCTAGTCCCTTATCTTCTGGGTCACCTGAACATATGATTTTTTTCCCCAAAAAAGAAATACTCAAAGCCCAGTGATCACCTAAGTGATCATCAAGATCACCTAAACACCTAGAATATTTCTACCTCCATTTGGACAAGAGAGAAATGGTCATACAGACAGACACAAAAATCACCCTTTGTACATTAACTAAAAAGAGGGATGTAAACTCACTAGCATTTTCCCTGTGATAACATTAAGAAAGTCATACATGGTGCGTACCTTTTGTAGAATACTTTTTCTGCCTCTGTTACAGATGAAGTCGAACACTAAAAAGAAATTCTAGTGTATTTTGCAACCAAAGGTCTTTCTAAACATTTAGGATCATGGAGTTTTGACAAAGTCTTATAGAGCATTACAGTCACTATTATCAAAGACAGTATTTTCCACCTCTTTTTTTTTTAAACGAGCACCTACATGGCAAAGCAGCTACTTCCCTGTCTGTGGCAGCATTTTTTGAGGGACTTAGATTTAGAACTGAAAGGAGCTCCTGAGGTCATCTGGTCCAACCCCTCATTTTACAGATGAGGAAAATGAGGCCCAGAGAAATGAGATGACTTGTCCAAGGTCACACAAGTAATAACTGGCTGAGCCAAGATTTAACTGTAGAGTCCTAACCAAATGCTCACTCGGATGCATCATGCTAGCCTCATTTCCACAGAAGAAGCAAACCACCTAAGATGGAATCACGCATGTGGAAGATGCTAGGGAACTGCCTGCCTTAGGGACACTGGAGGACTGAAGCATGATTGGACATTCTGTGAACTACCAAGAGGTTGGGAAGGAGGAAGGGAAAAGAGTAAGCATTTATTAAGCACCTACTGTTTGCTAGGCACCATGCCAAGTGCTTTAAAAATTTATCTCCTTTGATTGCAGAAGTGCATAAAGCCTGTCCCTACCTCACAACAGCACTGTGAGGTAGACACTACAATTATCCCCATTTAGTAGCTGAGGAGACTGAGACAATAAAGGTTTGTTGTCAAGTCCTTTGAGTTGTGCCCAACTCTTCATTTCCCTATTTTGAGTTTTCTTGGCAAAAATACTGGAGTGGTTTTCCATTTCCTTCTTCAGCTCATTTTAGAGCTAAGGAACTGAGGCAAACAGGGTTAAGTGACCTGCCCAAGGGCACACAACTAGTATGAGTCTAAGGCTAAATTTGAACTCAGGTCCTCCTGACTCTAGGGCTGGAACTCTACCCACTGTACCACTCTGTTTCCCCTAACTCAGCAGTGGTCATGGCTCTTTGCTGCATTTGCATCTGAAAAAGCAGAGTCTCTAACCTGGCCCTTAGACCAGCCATTGACAGCTAGCTTCACTGGCAGAGATCTGTGATCTGGAACTGAGTTGTGAGTAACAAAACTTCCACTACACATTTGGCCCTGTTTTAATGTTCTGTTGGGGGTCTAGAGGGGCCCTGATAGGAATCTGGGACCCATTCTAGTCCCAGTTCACAGCTTCTGCATAGGTGCGAGTACATCACACACCAGATCTGTCCGTAGTGTCTCAGGGCTTTAATGCGTCCTTATGCTAACCTGGGCTGAAAAAAATGATACCATGTGACTTTTCTTGGGTTTCCTTGTCCGGATTTCATCTTATCAGGATAGGGGAAACCTTTTTCTATACTACTTCCTGCTAACCTGCCCCTTGACTCCACCCACTTCTTTTGATGTACTTTCAAAGAGTCCCAAAGGAAATGTCCTTCCTCTAGAGCTGAATGGCCTAAAGTGAGGCTTTAGCTTTGACTGCTCCTGCTTCTCCCAGCACAGCTTCTAATCTGGAGCTGGCTACTTTGCGTTCTGTAATCCTGACAGTCCCCTAGCAGATACTGCTGTTTTGGGAGGCCTTTCACAAGATTTCAAACGCTTTGATCTCCAGGTGTTTGCCTAGCCCTTTCTCCTGCTGCAGTTCTGGTTATGTCTTGGGCATGTGTTGTTTGGGCACCAGGCTGCCTGGCTCCTCTCTTGCCTGTGTTTGAATGGTGCTGCCTGGGCCTTGGTGTTACGATATCAGGGCAATGTTATGACCCTGTATCCCGTGCCTCAGGAAGGAATGCTCCTGGGCAATGTGCTGCCTGGGAAGAGCTCTGTCCCCACCCTCTGTTGGGGCTATTATTGGGCTGTCTGAGTGATGTCTGAGTGAGGTTAGAGAACCCTGTCTATGGATGGTTGCTGGTCTGGTCCGGACTCCTGTCTAGGTTCTGCATTGTTCACATCCTCCTAGCCTGGTTTGTTGCATTCAGAGCTTCATGCAGTGGTTCTCAACCTGTGGGTTGTGACCCCTTTGGGGGTCGAACGACCCTTTCACAGGGGTCTCCTAAGACCATGGGAAAACACATTTCTGATGGTCTTAGGAACTGATCCGCCACTCCTCTATCGTCTCCAGGAGGGTCCACCCACATGCAGATACGCCCACATACGGGTATTAAAGGGTCATGGCATTAGGAAGTTTGAGAACCACTACAGAAAAGAGGCCGTCTTTTTAGGTAATCCTGCCCTGGATGGAGTTCACAGCTGTTTCTCTTTTGTTTCCTTTATGCGTGTTCTTTTTGACGCATTTTTAGAGTTTTATTGGGGTGTTTGTAAGGAATCTTGGCTCCTCTAGTTCCCAACATGTTGCTATCTTACTACACTTCCTTAGCTAATAATTTATCACCTTGCCTTCATAATTCTATAGATCCTAAGATGAAGGAAACAGTAAAAAGAAATGTTTTTTGTACTTAATTTCCACTAACAGGAGTAAATGGGTTATTGGGGTAGAAATGATGGGATCATTGAAGATTAGCAACCATTCCATCATAGAATTTGGCAGGAGGAGAAGAAAGGAGAGGATACATGAGCAAGGTCTAACATTCACCCTAGATTTTGAGAAAGCAGATTTCAAATAATTCAGAGGAAAGAAAGGTCAGGTAGAAGATCCTCAATAATGAAATTCTGAAGAAACAAAGGGAAGGAGTTCCAATCAGGAGAAAAAAAGGATTTGCACAGAGACCAATTTATACACCAACCAACCAATTTAGATTTTTGAAAGAAATTTACATTGTCTTGCTCAGAGTTCTTACGTCTTTTTAAATAGTTCATTTTTTATAGTATTAACATTATAGTATAAAGTATTCTCCTGGTTCCTTTCATCTCACTCTGCATCAGTTCATATAAACCTTCTCAGATTTATCTAAATTTATCTTTTTACTTTATTTCTTGCAGTCAACACTATTTCACTATATTCTCATGCTATAATTTATTTAGCTATTCTCCCATCTATGCATACACCCCTTAATTTACAATTTTTTGCCACCATAAAAAGAACTGCTATAATTTTTTTTTATGTATGTGACTTTTTTCCTCTATGATCCATTTAAGATACATGATGAATGCTGCTCCCTTCATGATAAAGAGGTTATGACTATTTGGGGATATGTCCCATATAGGATTTTTGGTTTTTGCTTGATAATAATTATATGCTACAATGGTTTTGAATTTCTTTTTTCCCCCAATGCGAGTAGGTGGAAGATGTCACTGGATCATAAAATCCATCAGGGAGTGTGAGGTGGAAGGCTAATAAGATGGGTAAGTAAGTGAGTTATGAAGGGCTTTGAACAACAAAGGATTTTATATTTGATCATGGAAGTGATAGTGAGTTACTGGAGTTTATTAAGTAGGGGTGGAGGGACATGATGAAGCCTTCACCTTAGGAAGATCACTCTGACACTGGTTGGGAGACAGACTTGAAGTAGCCATAACAACAGGCACGATATCACAGTAGGTCAGCCTTCCCCAGAGTGAGAGCAAAGTCAGAGCAAAGAAGGGAGAACATTCTGAAATGTTGTGGAGGTAGAAATGCTGGACCTGGGCAAAGACTGGATGTGATGGACCGAGAGGAAATCAAGGATGACTACCTGGGAGCCTGGATGAAAAGGAAAATGTAGTCATGGGGAAATTTGAGGGAGGAGAAGGTTTGGGGAGAAAGACAATGAGCTCCATTTGGGGCATGTTGAATTTAATATATCTGCAATTCAAGATGTCCAACAGGTAGGTAGAAAAGTGAGACTTAAGGTCAATAGAAAGGTAAAGGCTGGAATCTTGGGCAACATTAAGAGGGGTATAGCTTCCAACAGGGAGGCAATAGTCCTATATTCTTCCACTTTTGATTTCCTCTGATGTACTGAAATTAAATATCATGAGGACATTAATAAATTGGATAAAATCTAGAGCACACCAACCAGAACAGTGAAAGACCTCAAGTCTATATCATATAAGGATCAACTGAAGAAACTTAGAAGTTTTAGCCTGAGCACATGGAGGTAAAGGAAGATTTTTTTTCAAGTACTTGAAGAACTATCATGTAGATAAGTGATTAGTTTTGATGAACCAGGAGCAATGGGTGGTAGTTACCAATTAATAGATAAATTAATGTTCAACGTCAGGAAAAACTTCCTAATAATCAGAGCAATTCAAAAGTTAAATGTGTGGCCTAGAGAGTTGGTGGAAATTTTCAAGCAGAGACTAGACAACTATCTGCTGAAGGTCTTATATTGGGGGGTTTTTTTCTTGTATATGTATTCAGCTAGATGGCTACTATGATTCCTTCAAACTCTCCGCCCTCTCCAGGGATTGAGTTGACGATCTCTATTTGGACCTCTATTTCATTTTCACAAGTAATTTGGACTCTGCTCCTACGTCGCTTGGATCTAAAGACCAGATTTTGCCTTATTTTCCTGGGATTCAGGCCTCCATGTTGCTTTCTGTGTTTTTCAATGCTATGCGACCAAGCCACCTAGCATATTCCTGCCATCCCTTTCCAGGTCTCATTTGTTTGTTAGCTTTCATTAGAATGCAAACTGCTGGGGGCGCCGAGCCAAGATGGCGCATAGAAGCAGCAAAGCACCGCAGCTCCCACACAAACACGCTAAAAAACTCATAAAATGGGACTCTAAACAGATTTTCAAGCTCCAAAATTCTCCAAAAGACTGAAAGCACATCTGTTGCTACAGGCAGCACAGCAGGCGGGGCTCTTCGCAGCAGTCTGGGACTCGCGGCCGAAACCCCGGCAGGGTCAAGCCCTGGGGCATCGTGCAGGGAACCCCTGCTATAGGAGAGCAGATCTGCTGCACTGGAGGCACAATTACCACATCTATCAGGCCAGAAGAAAAAAAGGCTAAGAGAAAGGTTGGTGGATTTTGCTAACTGGGGAGGAGAAAAGCGGGTCTGGCCAAACTGCTCCCAGGGCAAGGAAGCAGCAGGAGGCGGCTGTAGCTGCAGGAATGGAGCAGCAGTGGCTTCCACTGGGCTGCTTCACAGACCTCGGCCTGCAGATAGCAAGGGGGCTGATGTGATCCATCAGGGCCAAGGGCTCTTGCGTTGAGTGGCCTGGATCTGGA
>CM053600.1:3287091-3315884 GCA_028646575.1 Pseudocheirus occidentalis
TCCACTAGGAAGATGTCCTGTATAATCACACATCCACAGCCTGTATTGAATTGAGTGTCCTTCAAGTTGGGGTTGGTGACAAGGGAGGAAGCGAAAGAATCTAGAATTTAAAGTTCTGTAATATCTGCAACTAGGAATTAAGATATACAGGGGCTGGGATAGGGAGACCCTCCCTGCCTTACCAGAAAATAAAAGAGCAGAGCAGGGGAGGGGCTTTACAGTGGGATTGCTGTTTTAGGGGTGGGGCAGGGGCAAGATGGGGAGAAAATTTGTAGTTCAAAAATGTAATTAAAATGAATAATGTAAACAAGAAAACAAATGAAAATAAAGTTAAAAAAAGAAAAAAATTAATGCAACTAAAATCAGAAAAGAGGCATTCAATTAGGAAAAATCTTTGCATCAAATATCTCTGAAAATAGTCTTATAATGAAGCTATATAGTTAACTATCAAAATTATTGAAGACCAAGATCTATTCCCCAATAAATAGGATGTGTAGCAGCAGTTCTTTTAAAAAAAATAATACAAGTTATTAAATAACAATGTGAAAGAATGTCTAAATCACTAATAAAGAACAAGTAGATGGCACAGTGGATAAAGCACCAGCTCTGGAGTCAGGAGGACCTGAGTTCAAATCCTACCTCAGACATTTATTCACTGTGTGACCCAGAGCAAGTCACTTACCCCTGATTGCCTCAAAAAAAAAAAACCCTCACTAATAAAAAAAAGAAACATACATCAAAACAATTTTGTTTTCACTTAGCAAACTGGTAAAAAATATATATATATAAAGACAGAAAATGGGAATGGTCCATGTCAGATGAAGTTCTAAAAAAGAAGAGCACACTAATGTGATTTGGTCCAACCATTCTGAGAAAGTTCATTGAAATTATCCAAAGAATGTAACTAAAATACCTATGCCATTTCACTCAGAAATTGCCCTTTTAGGTATTTGTTCAAGGACATAAATTACAAAAAGAAAAGAAACATACACTAAAATATTTATAAACATTTCTTTGTGTAGTGACAAAAGTGGAAACAAGCAGTTACCCATCAATTACAGAAAAGCCACAGAAGTGCTATGTAAATAAGATGGACTATTATTATGCTGTAAAATGTAATGAGTATGTTTGAATTCAAGGAAGAATGAAAAAACTTTAATTTGCTGAAAGTGAAATATGAACCAGGAAAATGATACATAATTGAAACATAAAGAAAACAACAACTAAAGGTTGTGGTATTTAATGAACATCTTTGAGCCCAAAGAAAAGCATTGGAAGAAATCCCTCCTCTACTCACCCCTGTTCTTGGCAGAGGTGAGAGACCATGGGTACAGAACACTGTATATGTGCCAGAAATTTTGATGTACTCATTATTTTTGCAGAAATTTTTTTCTCATTTTGATTCTTTGTTGTAAAGTAGAATTCCCAGAGGGAGTGGGGTATAAATCTTCTGGAAAATTTAAGTAATATAAAAACAAAGTTCCATAAAATTAATTTCTAAAATGGTATTTTTCCACTATTATTAGCCAAGATCATAAAATTTAAATTTGAAACACACGTTAGGTTCAGCTACAAAAATCAGCCTAAATGAAATTTTCCTCCACATATACTTTAGGTTTTCTAGCTATGCATGTGTCTCAGGTCCTAACCATCTCAGTATTATCTCTACAATCTGGCTCCGGACGACGTCTCTTTGTTTTGAATTCTGTTTTTGATTGAGGCACTAACTCTGTTTTTTATCTGGCTACTGATTTCTGCATCTGTTCATTCACTTCCATAACCAGGAATAAAGAAACATAAGGCAGTACTTACCAAAACTATCTGATACTGGCTAAGAAATTTGTAAAATGGTGCATCTGTGTAGCAGATCATACTTACAACACACAACAGTAATTATTGTAGTAACTTTGTATTTGACAAATGTAAAGATTTAAGATTTGGGGATAAGAATACACTATTTGGTAAAAAATTGTTGGGAAAACTAGAAAACAGTGTGACAGAAATTGGGTATAGACCAATATATAACACCATTTACCAAGATAAGGTCAAAATGGATACATGACCTAGTTTAAAGTGAAATTTTATACGAAAATTAGAAGAACAATAAACATATTACCTATCAGACTTATGAATAGGAGAATAAAGAAACAAAAGACAGAAACCATTGTGAAATGTAGAATGGATCATTTTTATTATATCAAATTTAAAAGTTTCTGTACAAATAAAACCAATGTAGCCAAGCTTATAAGGAAAGCAGAATATTGAGAAAACAAATTTATAAACAGTTTCTCAGATAAAGGTTTCATATTTCACACATATAGAGAACTTTGTTAAATTTATGAGAATATGAGTCATTCCCTAATTGATAAATGGTCAAAGGATATGAACAATGAGCTTTAAAAAAAAATCAAGACTACATATAATCATATGAAAAATGTTCTATATCACTATTGATCAGAAAAATATGAATTAAAACAACTTTGAGATATCTCTCACCTATCAAATTGGCTAAAATGATAGCAGGGGAAAAATGACAAATGTTGGAGGAGATATGGAAAAATTGGGACATTGATACACTGTTGGTGGAACTGTGGACTTATATAACCCCATTTTGGAAAGCAAGCTGGGATTATGCCCAAATAGTTACAAAACTGTGACCCAGCAATGCCACTATTATGTCTGTTTCCCAAGGTGATCAGGGAAAAGGGAAAAGAATCTACACATTATAAAATATTTACAGTGGCTCTCTTTGTAGTGGCAGAGAACTGGAAACTGAGGGGATGCCCATCAATTATGGAATGACTAAACAAATTGTAGTATATGATTGTGATGGAATACTATTGTGCTATAAGAAATGACAAGCTGGTTGACTTTAGAAAAACACAGGAAGACTTGCGTGAAATAATGAAGAGTGGAATGAGCAGAACCAAGAGAATGTTATATACAGTAACAGCAATATTCTAAGAACAACTGTGAATGACCAAGTTATGCAGAGTATTGTAAATACTCAAATCAACTTACAAAGGACCTAGCTATCCATCTTCAGAGAAAGAATTGATAAATATAAGCATACATAGTATGGTTTTACATATAATTATATATCAGTGTCCAATGGTGGCCTTCTCTAGTACAGGGTGAAAAGGAGGAATGGAGATGGTTCAGAACCTAAAATGTAACAAAAACAAATTAAATTAAAAACAAACCGACAAACATGTATGTGTTGTTTTGGGCACTACAGAAATTCAGGCTCCTGGAAAATGATGGATTTTATTCTTCTTCCTTGGTTTTCCCTGGGTTGATCCCAGATGGAATTAATCATGGATTGAAAGTGAAAATATTTCCTAATATCCATAGGAGCAGTCAGTCAATCAATAAACAATTATTAACTATCTACTATGGTGCCAGATATTGGGCCAAGTGCTGGGGTGGGGGGGAGAAGAGTCAAAAGACAGTCCCTGCCCTCAGGGAGCTCACAAAGGAATAAGGGAGAGAACAAGCAAATATAGACAAACAAGCTCTATGCAGGGTAAACAGGAAATAATTCACAGAGGGAAGGTCTTAAAATTAAAAGGATTTGGGAAAGGCTTCCTATAAAAGATGGCATTTGTGTTGGAGCTTTAAAGAAGCCAGGACAGCCAGTAGGTAGAGATGAGGAGGGAGAGCATTCTAGGTATGGGGGCAGCCATAGGAAATGCCAGAGCTGAGAGATGAATTGCCTTATTCATGAAACCAAGAGGAGGCCATGTCATTGACTCAGAGTACATGAGGAGCCGTAAAATGCAAGATGGCTGGATAGGCAGAAGTGGGATAGGTTATGAAGGGCTTTGAACATCAGAGGATTTTGATCCTAGAATTGATAGGGAACCACTGGAGTTTATTAAGGGTGATGATATGGTAGGACCTGTGCTCCTGGAAAATCGTCTTGATGTCTGTTTGGAAGATGGATTTGAGTGGCCAGCTTTTACCATTTTCTCCAAAATAAGGTGCCTCCCAGAGAATAAATTTTGAGTTCCTGAGGGTCATACCCTTATTTTTTGTCTAATGTCACTTTTCATAGTTTTTCCATCATATATCTGGTCTTTCTACCAGTCGTCCAAAAAAAAAAAAACCTGAAGGCAAAAAGGATTTTTTTTTTTTATGGAACAAACTTCACATACACTGATAGCACATTTGCTGCTGGAAATCCCAAACTATCAGCTCTTCTCTGACTGTGGCCCAGTTCCCCGAGTATGCATCAGGAAAAGTGTTTACTCCTTCTGTGGCTATCCTCCTAGCTTTGTAGTCATGTGATATATGGGCCAGACCACCTACGTTCGTCTTGGGCCTTCTTCTTGAACTGTGTTAGCTATGCTACTCATAGGCATCATCCAACTCATTACCTATTCACAATTGTATCATAATTCTAGACAGATAGTGGAAAGCCAAGTCTCTTTTTCTACTAGTAAAGACAACAATTTTCTAGTCACCATTAGTCTCTTGTTACAAAATAGCTATTAAACCTTTAAAACTGGAGTAAGTTGTGGCACAAAGGAGCTGGATCATTGTCTGCCAACACTGGTGTAGATGTGAGGTACCTGACCAGATCATTAAAACTTTGTGCACAAATGAAATTACTGAGTCATTTAGCAATCGTTGTAGAGTTCCTTAAAATTTTCTTAGAATTGCTATTGAAACCTTTGAAATTCCTTAATTCTCAAAGGTTCTTTACATATAGCCAGATGAGAAGTTCTACTTTTCTATTAAGTGCTCACTCCTTAATGAGATATTATGCAAGCCACATACTTGATAGAGGTTTGACAAAGCGGTCAATATTCAATTGAGAACCTCAGACTAGCTGCTTCCATCTGATTTAACACTTTCATCAATTTTTCTTATTTTCCAATATCATTCCAAAGAAAATTAAGTCATCAAGACCTAATCAACCAACATTTACATGTATTACTAGATTCATTTGTGTCTTAAAGGTACACTTTGAAGTCTCCAATATTGTAGTTTTGCTTTTTATTTATCCCTTGAACTGTATTAATTTTTCTTTTGATTTAAATATTTCATCTGGTGGAATATATACATACACACAAATTGTATGGGTGTGTGTAAAGTATTGATGTAATTTTATTTCATATGGTTATTTGAAGTATAATGTAGTTTCCCTGTTTATTTATTTTAATTATGTCTTTTTTTAGGGTTGCCCTTTCTAACATTACTATTGTTTCCCCTGCTTTTAAAATTTGGCTCAAACATAATCAGTTCTGACTATCCTTATTGACTAGCTTTCCCTACTTATGGCTAAATAAATATCAGATCCTGTACAAGTGTTTCACTTCATTCCAGTAAATGAGATACCACATCAGCCTGGTCAGCCCTGGACAGCAAGAGTTGGTGACAGCAGTTTGGGAATGGAATGATCTTCCTGAAGTGGAAGATGAATGGTACATAGGAAGGTAAGCTCTGAGTGACCTTTATATGAGTGCTAATGCTTCTGTTGATACCTCAAATGGTGTTTCCTGTGAGGTCTGGGAGATTGGAATCTCTGGGAGTGTAGAGACTAAATCATCAATAACTAAGGAGTGACTAAAGACAGTTGTAAAGTTGTTCTTTGTCTTAAAGAACTATATTCTTAAGGTAACTGCAGTAAACTGTTACTTATTAAATGTAAACAATTTTAGTATTTAGGAATGAAAGTACTCTAGATTCATAATTCTGATCTATCTAGTCTAGTAATATAAACTGTATCCAAGTTCTTCTAAGGCATTTCTTCAGAATTCAATTTGTCTTCAAACCATTAAGGAATTTTGGGGATGTGGACATCTCATTCTTGTTTCTCACTAGGAAAAAAAAAGACAAATACTAAAGAATGAAACCTGGTGTGATGTTACTGAAAAAAGTTGGTTTTGCATTCCTAATGATTGTCACCTAATAATATCAGGAAATTCTCATTCAGGGTCTGAAGTTCATATGGACCGAGACCTGCAGCTGGACCAAAGATGACATCAAAAAGGTGATGGAAGCTATATCAAAAAAGCACAGAAATGGGAGAAGTGGATAATGCATGTAATACATCCCTGAGAATATTCAAATAGATGCTAGTAGCTGACAGTAAAGAGAAGAGAAAATCAAAATAAAGCTACATCAGGATTTAAGAGAGCTTTCTGTAATTTAAAATTGCTTCTTGGTAATTTAAATGAATTTTAAAAAATCTTTTTGACCTTATCATTAGGTTTATATGTAAATGAAGAAACAACTATTGAATGGCTTTTGGAATATATAAATACAGCTAAATAAGTAATTCTTAATTTGGGGAAGGTACAATGTAACCCAACAGTAAGAAAATGTGTTTTAAGGCATATATGCTGCATGAGAACAGAGCGTCTCCCATCCTGGAACCACTCATGTATGGTTGTCCCTAGACATAATATAGTAGGATATTGAAATGGTGCCTCTAATCTATACACAAGGATCCCTTTGAGCAGCATAATGACTGAATTTTAAAATGTAACATTATCTATATTTAACTGCATTTTTATTTATTGTTAAATATTTCTAAATTACAGTTTAATCTGGTTTGGCCACACTTGTTGGCCACACCCAACACTCCCTCTCCACAAAGTCCTGCTGTAAACGTTTCTTTCCTCTATGCTCTTTGGAATATTTACTCCACAGGTCATAAACATACATTAACATCTTAATAATATAACAAATATTATTTATATAATATTTATGGTATATATAATAATATATAGTAAATATTATTATTATAAAAAATAAATAACAATAAACATCTTAAATCTTTTCCTTTCCTACTGCTCTCATCTTCTGATTCTAACCGAACCCTGACTCCCTCCTACTGACTCTTTGTTCAGCCTTTCCAGAACTGGTTGAAATTTTACTCATTCCCCTCCCTACCCCATCTACTGAAGGGAAAGCTGGACTATAACTTGATCCCCATTGCCATTTTCAAGTACTCCCTCTACTACTACCATCACTCAGTAACCTCTCCTCCTTTAAGGTTCACTCAGTCCAAGCAAAATTCTTATAACTGCTCTCTATGGATTTCTGGCCCATTCTCTTTTCCTCAAGTTCATTGCTTAGTTGAGGTTTTTCTTTCCTCCCCAACTCCTGCCCTCACATTAGGGGACTTCAACATGCATATTTACACTCCCTCAAAAACCGTAATTGTTTAATTCCTCAATTTGTTCATTCCCATTTCCTACTTCTCCAGTCTATCTCAGCTCCAGTGAGTTGGTTATGCCCTTGATCTGGTCATCACCCACAAATGTATTTCTTGCATGTACATAACTCTGAAATTGCCTTATCTGACCACACTCTATTATCACTCCACCTCTCCCTCCGCCCTGCACCATAACATGCCCAATGACTTTATTCCTCATCATTCCCCAGACCATCATCCCTGCACTAGCTACATTCTCCTCCCTTCTCTCTTAGTCAACTTAGCTCAAATCTACACTGTCCTCTTTTCTCAAGTGCCTTCCTCCCATCTCCCTATTGCTGAAATAATCCTGCAGAGCTTCAACCTTGGATTACTTCCATCCTCCAATGTTTTTGTTCCTACTTATATGCTGCTGAATGAAGCTGGAGAAAATCATGAAATTGTGATGATTAAGTCCACTACAAACATATTACATAATCCTAACTTGGTTCTCATTAAGGGAAGGGAATCCTTTTATACCTCAAAGAAGAATTCATCATCTCATTGCTCACAGCAGCTTTTCCAAAAGTTTTTGTCCCTCTTCAGACTTCCCGTTGCTCTCCCCTCTCCTTAACCTCTCACATGAGTACCTTGTCTAATATTTCACTGAAAAAACCGAGGTCATTGGATGAAAACTCCTTCTTCTCCACTCCTCTTCATCTCACATTTCTTAGATATTTTCCCCTACTATTTCCTCCTTTACTCTTGGAAACAAAGGTAGAGGCAAACCCTCGACACGTCCAAAGGATCCTAGCACATCCTTCTCCAGCAGATGTCTCAAAATATCATTATTACTTTTTAACTTCAGTCTCCCCTTTTATATTATTTCCCTAGTGCCTACAAACATTCCCATCTTCAGAAAGCCCCTTTCCCTTTCTCCATTCATCCCTCTCACTATCATCCTGTATCTCTTCTCCCCTGTATCTTAACTCCTTAAGAAGGTCATCTATTATTGGATGCCTATCTTTTTTTTTGACTCGCTACAATCTGACTTCTGACCTACCTGGTCATTCAACCAAAATGGCTCCTCCAAAGATGCTGATGATCCCTTCACTGCTAAATCTGATGGCTTTGGATTTGTTGATCACCATCTTTGCCTTTATGCCTCCTTCTGAGTTTCTTTGACAATACATTATCCCAGTTCTTCTCCTGTCTCTCTGAACTCCTCCTTCTGTTTCCTTTGCTGGATTTTTATACAGGCCTGCTAAGATGGATATCCCAGGAAGCATCAACTCCAGGGGATTCAACTGCCATCTTGATGATAATTATCATCACGATGATGGCTCTAAGGTCTATTTATCTAGCCCTAACCTCCAAACTGGCATCTCCAATGCCTGGTAGATAACTCAAATTGTATGTCCTGTAGATACCTTAAATTCAAAATGTCAAAAACTGAACTCATGTTTCACTCCAAACTCTCCCCTCTTCATAACTTCCCTATTATTGTTAAGGGCACTATCATATTCCAAAACACTCAGGCTTCCAAACTAGGTGTCATCGCCAACTCCCCACTTTCTCACTTACCATACATAATTTGTTGTCGAGTCATTCATAACATGCCACAATATCTTCCCTTCTCTCACACTGACACTACTCTGGGGCCGGCTCTCACCTTCTACAAACGCTCTTCTGGCTGGTCTCCTTGTCCTTCTCTTAAGTCTCTCCGCTCTGTCAGCTGTCAACATACCTTCCTAAAATGCAGACCTGACCATGTCTCACTTTTCTCCCTCCTTAATAAACTCCACTGCTCCCCATCTCCAGGATCAAATGTAAGATCTTCTATTGAGCATTCAAAGTCCTTTAAAGCCTGTCTCTGTCCTTCAGGTCATCTTACATGTTATGTCCTCCTCCTCCGCCTTGTCCCCAACTCTGCAATACAATTAAACTGGCTTCTTCAATGAGATAGTCCATCTCCTTATTCTGGGTTTTTTCAGTGACCGCCCCCTATGCCAAGAATTCTCTGCCTCTTATCTCTACCTCCCAGCTCCCTTCCAGTTCCAGTTCCAAAGCCTTCCCTCATCTCTGTTAATGCCTTACCTCTATTGATGATCTCCAATTTATCCTATTTATTGTTGGTCTATAATTGCTTTCATGTCCCCTGTTAGACTGTGACTTATGAACAGAAACTGTTATTTGCCTTTCCCAGTGTCCACAGTACTCAGCACAGTGCCTGTTACTTACTAAGAGAGTAATTAGTGCTTATTAACTACCTGTCTGAAACAAGACCCTCCTCCACCTCGCCGGCCCAGCACAAAAGAAGGGACTGGGGATACATGGGAGGCATGGTGGCCAAAGGACAGCTTCTCCTGAAAGTTAAGGCCTGGGATCAGAGACCTGGCAGATTTGGTCCCACTTTTGACTAGAAGGGTAAAGTCCTCAGCTGAATATTGTTCTTCTCACCAACACCTAATATATGTGCACTCACGTAAAAACTTTTGTAGTTTCATTGTTTTTCAGTTGTGTCCAACTCTTCATGACCCCATTTGGGGTTTTGGGGGCAGAAACACTGAAGTGATTTGCTATTTCCTTCAGGTGAGGAAGTGAGGCAAATAGAGTTAAGTGACTTGCCCAGCGTCGAGCAACTAGTAAGTGTCTTAAAGCCAGATTTGAACTCAGGAAGATGAGTCTTTCTGACTTCAGGCCCAGAGCTCTATTCACTGCACCACCTAGCTGCCCTAATGTAAAAATATATATGCATATTATAGATATATCTACATATAAATATATATATATTTAAAAATATATAATATAAAATGTACGTGTGTGTATATATACATATGTGTATGTGTGGCATGAAGTCTTAAAATATTTAAACTGATTTATATTTCTAAAGGTAGGGTGATCTAATTGAAAATAAAACTAATTCTAAAATTTTAATGAGAGGTGAGGTAGGGAAGAAAGTAATTTAAAATCTTTGCATTTTACCTCCTCCATCTGAAAAATTATATCTACTTCATATGCTTAGGGGTGGAAGAAGAGCACACTTCTGCCTTACCTCTTATAAATCAGTTAGTCAAATATAGCGATTGTTTGTAACTTCCTTGGTGCAAAGTACAGAGTTCAGAGCTGGGAATAAAATATAATTAGGAAAAAAGAGACAGTCCCTGCCCTCAAGAAATTTGCTTTATCAGAGATGAAGACAACATATTAGAAGAAGCTGAAAAGGGTAGGTAGGTGAGGAAGTACCTCAGGACGGGTTCTGGTAGAGGAATACCTGGTCAGAGAGAGACAGAGAGACAGAGAGACAGAGAGACAGACAGACAGACAGACAGACAGAGAGAGACAGACAGACAGACAGACAGAGATTGATTGATTGATTCAAGGGCTAGAGTGAAGTTTTTAGATGAAGAGCTAGGGTGTGGCAGAGGAAATTTGGAGCACAGCCTAGAAAGGAATGAGACGGCTGGCCAGGGCACCCTTCTTAAATGCAGATTCTTTCCTTTTTTCTTTTTTTTTCCTTTTTTTTGGGGGGGGTATTCTTCATTGTCATATCTTCAGCAGAATACTATTGCATTGTATTTATAAACCATAATGTATTCAGCCAATTACTGATACTGGACTATAAAGATTGTTTCATTTCTTTGCAATTACAAACAACAGCTATTACTATTTTTGTACAGGTAAGTCTTTCTCCTGTTTTATGATAGAGGGCGGGGTGGACATCAGCAATGTAACTGATGGGGGTAAGGTATGATTAGTCTTGGAACTTCTGCTTATTTGCCATATTGCTTTCCAAACTTTATACCACTCCCTCACCAACAATTGGAATAGATTGCCTATATTTCCACAGTATACACCACACACACACACACACACACACAGAGAGTCAATCTTACCGTTTTGGCTATTCCATTACATTCCATTGGCTATAAGGTATCTTAAAGTTGTTTTGATTTTGTTGATTATTTGGGAATTTCAGTATCTTTTCTTGTAGTGGTTAAGTTTTATTTATATAGAGCATAAAATGCATTAATGTACACTATCATATGCCATTGCTGAGCACATAATTTCCTGAAAATGCCTCGCTCCAGAACACCAGCCTGGCCCCACATCCATAGTCTAAGGAAGATCCAGCCAGACAACTAACTCTTTTTACAGGTGCTCCAGTCTCTATTTCCTCAGCAGCTACAGCCAGGAAAGAAAGCTAAGAAAAAAAGAAAGTTCTCACCACCCAAGTTCACTGTCAAAAGGCTCAACATTCATTGACATGAAACCAAGGAAGATATATTACCACCTACCTCACTGCTACACCGGAAGGGCTTTGAAAGGCCTTACATTTGAAATCTATGTATGTGTCTCCCTTAATTGGAATGGAAGATACAGAGCGGGGATCGCCTTGTTTTTCTACTTGAATTCCCAGAGCTTAGAACAGTACTTTTGGCATAGCAATCTCTAAGTAAATGCTTTTTATTTGATTAATGAATCTATTCCTTCTGCCTCTCCATAATCAAAACAAATACATTCTTGAAAAAAGAATGGACTTTTTCTTGTAGTTTTAAGTGACTTTTCAAAAAATTCTGCTCACTGCTCCAATTCATTATTGTCTATGATGTGACATTGCCTTTCTGCAAAAATTTTTCCTCATAGTTTTGTCTTTGTATTATTGGGTTTTTTTCCTACATGGATTTATTATTTTTATCCAATTCCAGGAAGTATTACTCCTTAATTCTAGTTTAAGAAAAGATAGTCAAACATGGTACGGTATAGAAATAGTGCCTAGTTACCTGTCTCTTTGCTCTGATTTCATAATGAAACGCTCATCAGCCTCCCTTTAAAAAGCAGAATATTTTCAATCCAGGAATATTTTTCACCAAAGGGAAAAAAAATATAGTTAACTTGTTTCTTCTTCAAAAATCCTCTTAGATTTTAAATTGAGGAGAACATTTTTCATTAAGTGAAGAAAGAATTAAGAATGCAGTGCTTTTTGGTCCCAGCACTGAACACAAAGACTTTTATAACTCAATACTTGCTGAATTGAATTGAATTAAATGGAAGTGAATTGAATTGAATCTTGCCTTCTGTCAGCCACACTCGCCTGACATTTGTCACTTTTATTCTCTGGGCTGCTGTTTAAATATGATTTCCAAGGGAAAAGTTCTCGTTTGAGAGAGTCTTATTTGAGATAGCGCTTACACTTAAATAAAGACAACTTTCTAATTGGGCTGCGTACTATGAATTTATCATTTCATTTGGGATTGAATGAGAACAGTAAATTTTCTACTCTTTGTAACCTTTGTTCTGAAAAAACAAGGCAACTTTTTAGTATTTCCTGTTTGAATCGAAATGTGCCCTTCAAGTTACAGACACCAGGCTCAAGCAACTGGAGCCCAGGAAATGATGTCATGGCTTGGTTAATGAATACACCTGAGTCACCTGGGCTGGGAAAGACACAGCCTTCCGTACTGTGGGAGAAAGCAGCCAGGAAGTTTGGGAAGTAAAGGAAAGTAGGGAAACCAGATTTGAAGAATTTACTTGGTATAAGATGGAAAAGGAGAACAGTTCCCCTTGGGAAATGGGGTTGCTGAGAACATTTGACTCCAGTGAATTCATTAGCTGGGAGAAGATCGGTTCAGGGGGATTTGGACAAGTTTACAAAGTACGACACATTCACTGGAAAACATGGCTAGCAATCAAATGTTCTCCAAGCCTTCACGTAGATGAGAAGTAAGTAACTTTAAGTGACTTGTTTTTCTGACCACTGTCTCTTCTATAGTGTGATATTTATACTTAAAATCTGCAAAAATGATGCTTTGCCAACAGGAAGGTTGTTTTTTTTAATCAGTTGCAAAGGAGAAATTGTTTTTGAACATACACAATATAATTAGATTGTTTCAAAGTTTAGCATGACTTCCTGGATTTTAGGGAATTTTTTTTCAATTTGTGCTAGATTAAAAGTAAAAATCTTTCTGGACTCTTTCAGTATTAATAATAATTATCCTTCTCGACTTTCTGTAAGTGGTTAGCAGTCAGTTTTTGCTAATTTAATGGTATAATTGGACTTTCTAAAACGTGCTTCTTGGTATTTTTTTTTAGCTTCAACTAGAAAGACTGTGCAATTTAACATACCCTTTTGTAGTTCTAAACTATAAAAGTGGTTAATTTGGATTTAGCTGTTTCTTAAATTTCATAGTTCAAGACTTTTTTATTTCTTTCATGTAGATTTTTTTCACATTGATCTATGAAATTTTCAGGTTGGTGAAGTGTAAAGTTACACCCCCACACATAATGCCCAGCCCATATGAAGCACTTTAAAAAAAAAAGCCAGCCAGATATGAAATGATTATCTTAAGCATGTTAGAACATGATCTCAGGAGACAAGTTCTGGCTAGGGTAAAACAGCACAATGACTTAGTGTGTTTGGGAATGGAAGGTTTAGAAGTTTTTTTTCTGATTTATTCTTTGTGTTTTGTGATTTGTATGTTGGCTTTTGGACATTCTGAACAGTCAGTTTACATAGACCTTTGGGTTATTACTGCAATACTGTATCCATAATCCTTTGTGCTACTTTTAAATTTACTCTTTAAATGCCAATTGTTATAAAAAGAAAATTACCTCTGTGGGCAGCCATAGGCTTGATTAAAGTTAAGTAGGCCTTTCTTTTGAAATCAGATATTTTAATGTTTGCTGTCCAATGCCTCATGATTGTCCTGAGGGGCTGGAGAAAAAGGGGAGGTTCATAGTGGGGGGAAGTAGTAGTAGGGCAGATTTTTCCTTGTGAATTTATGGCTGCTTTTGTTTGTAGATGTAGCAATATCTAATCAAGATTCTAGACTTCATACCTTTCTCTCAGTAGCATAAGAATACTTCAAACTGACTTAGCTTTTAAAAGAAGGTGGTCTAGTTGAATACAAAATTGTGCTGGTTTTCAATGGTTGATGAGGGAGTTTTTGAAGAAAAAAAGGGCATTAAAGATCTTTGCATCCCAGTTTCTCCATCTAAAACAGATAATACCTTCCTTCAGTCTACTTCTAGACACATTAAAAATTGATGAGACATTAAAGGGTTTTGAATCACCAGCCATCAAGTCCAGCACCTGAACTAAGTTTTAAGGGGACACAATTTAAAGTAGTTTTATCAAAAGCTCAGTAGTGGTTTAATTTAATGCGTGAATTTTGTAGGCATATTGGTTAAATGTTTAACATTTCTACTGCACAGAACTCCTCTAAATTTTTCATTCATACCCGGAGAGATTCTCTACCTGATCTGTTGTGGGTTTTGGCCATAAACCTTAAACACAGGGTGTCTTAAAACCTGAGGGACTAACGTAGCAAAAAGCTTATTGAGTAAGCAAAGAAGGAGTAAAACAGCTTTTCGTTCTAATTCAAGCAAAATGAAAGGCAAGGTCCTTATGAAACTTGAAATCTTGTGTGTAAACTGATTCCCCTCCTAATTTGCATTGCTACTTTTACAAACCTTATTTATTCACCTGGCAAGTATTTATCAGATACCTATGGTCGAGGCACTGGACGAAGTGCAGCGAAGGAACAAGGAGCTTTGCTTAGGAAATGACACGTTTACAGTCCCCAGATCCAGAGAAGTTCCTCTAGGTACAGCTCTCTTGCTGATCATTTCAAAGATTATTTGTTCTATGACAAAAGAGGCATTTAAGAGCATCTTTATAGTTATGCCCTTTCTAGATTTCTGAAGCGAACTGTATTTATTAATAAATTCTAGACGTAAACAATGTGTTGATTTGTTTTGTTGGACAACATGTACTTGTCATAAGGGAATGTTCCTGGGGAGTGTCGTGGATTAGTGATAGGTAGTCAATAATAAAAGGTCCATAAACATTTATTGTGTGCTTGCTCTATGCCCAGCACTGTACTAAGAGGTAGGGATGCAAAGAAAGGCGCGATTCAGCCCCTAAGCTGAAGGATCTCCTTTAGGATCTAATTTGGGAAGATCGGACAGAAAAAGAAACTGAAGTGGGAGAGGGACAAGAAGGTGAGGTTTCCCAGCTTGGTGAAGTCCTGTAGCCTGTAGCTAGGGTGGGCCAACTCTGAGGTGTGGAGATTTTCAGAGTTAATTTGAGTTTCTGGAGATCCAGAAAAGTAGCAGAATGGGAAATGATCAGGTCCATTCCCTGGGCACTCTCCTTAAGTGGTGAGAGGTCCTCTCCGTTGTCTACCTCCCTTGGATTTGTGAGAAGGAGGGGCACCGGGGGCACTCGGGGAGGAAGACAGAACATAGACTGAGTGTCCTGGCATTCACTGCCTGAAAGCAAGCGAAGTTAGATTTTCCCTCACCGCCCAGGCATCTCCGACGTCTTTGTGGGCACAGAGGGGAAGGGGGTGGGTGGCCGGCCAGACGCTGCAAAATGCTCCAGTACGCACCTCTGTGGTTCCCTCGCTTGTAAGGGGTGGCCTTCGGCATCCCAGTGACATTTAGCTCCTAACAGTCATATTAACCCATACACCCAAATACCTGTTTCAGAAGGTATAATCACAAATGTGCCAACTTATCCCCTCAGATCATACTTGGAAGGCAGAATGTTCTCCGTTGAAGAAAGCGCGAGCAGAGAAAGGAATTAGCCAGTTCTAAGCCCCACACTCACCTTAGGCTCAAGTCCCGGCACCAGAGCTCCTCGGGGCTCCCGGGGCCGGCGGGCTGCACCAGCCTACCTGCGATTGCCTGGCTTGGGCTCCGTACCAAGGGAGTGTGCAGCCGGACACCCAGAACGGCCCAGAAACGAACCCCTCTGGGCCGGTTCCTGAAGCTAGACTAAAAGACACGACCGAAGTCAGTCCAAAAGTGTTAATTAAACCTGCTTTTCAATACTCACAAAAGAAAGAGTGCCAAGTAGACCGATATTTGTGGCTCCTGGGTTGAATTTAGTGTGTATGAGTATATTTATGTCGATACGCTTAGAAAAAGTATTAAGCAAGTTCAGTTTCCAATAAGAGCCTCTCATTTGCATATTGTGTTTAAGTTCACAATGAAG
The DNA here is from genome assembly GCA_028646575.1 of Pseudocheirus occidentalis. Taxonomy (NCBI): domain Eukaryota; kingdom Metazoa; phylum Chordata; class Mammalia; order Diprotodontia; family Pseudocheiridae; genus Pseudocheirus; species Pseudocheirus occidentalis. The sequence continues at coordinate 3,303,240 of CM053600.1, forward strand.
TTTTAATTTAAATTTAGAATTCATTTAATTTAAAATTCTAATGCCAATTTTATTTGAGTAGCTGCCACCGCATTTTTACGGCAGAATCCTTTATGAGGATGAGTAAACAGGATTTTTAGAGTATTTCATCTAGTTCACTGCATTTCCTGGGGTGACCTAGCAGGCAAAACTTCCCTGTTTAAGGCAAGTCGCTTCGGATTCTTCCGAAAAAAGGTTTTGTCCTTTAGCTAGAAAGTCATACCTGCCCTTCCCAAATTGGGCAGGTAATGACTTGTAGGAGGTAGCTGTGCAACTTGAGAGGTCAAAAGTGTCCCCAAACAGGAAACACTTCACTTGCAGTTTTATGAAGAGCGAGAATAGGCAGGGGCAGAATGGAGTTGGGTTCTATGTTTTAAGAACGTAGAATCTACGATAAGGACAAAGGCTAGGCTTTTTTTTTTTATTTTTTAAAGAATCAAACATTTGCAAGTGATTTACTTTATTACATTAATCTACTTTATATTTCTGTTCTTAGGAATGTTAATTCCTTTTACCCCTCTCTCAAACCTGAACTTGAAAACAGTCCTTTAAATGGTGGCTAGAGAGCCTGCAGCCTGCCTTGGAGTAAGAACTAACCGGATTTAAGTCCTCTCATTGACACATACTGGCTGCATGGCCCTGGGCCAGGCCCTTAAATGGTCTGTGCTCTACCCTACTCTCTTAATACTATAAATTACAGAGAAAGTGTAGACTTGCACTGGTACAGGCGTTTTCGTTGTCTAGGAATGAAATCACAGGTTCAATACCAATCCCTAAAGTGCCTATTAGTTTTATACTTTAACCCTGGCACTATTTTTCGGTATTTTGTGAAATTTACAACCACAAACACCCATTTGTACGGTCTGTCCATCTTCCTGTGCCCTAGAATGGCTTCTCCGGTGTGGGAACAGAACTCCCCTGAGCTGCTTGGCCGGTCTCAAGATCCACAACTAGAGTTAAATCGGTTGGCTTAGGTTTGCTTTCATCTGCCCAAGGCCACTATAACTCTATAGGGCCTGGGATCCCATTGGTTTTCCTTAACGAATAGCTGCGCTGAAAATGGTCCATTTTGCCCGTGGCTGCTTATCCCTAGAGTGGGGAGCCAGTGAACCAGGCCTCCCATAGCTGCTAAACAGGCTCCCGCTCCCCTGCTTCCCACTCTTTCCCAACATTGACTCTGGCTTAGTCACCACCTCCACCTCTGTGATAAGGCTTTGACCTGTTACCGCAGGGCATGTCATAATTAATGGAACTGGTCCTCTTGCTGGTGAGGTCTCCAGTGCAGTGCCCCAGGCATGTGTGCCATGTTGTCGAACATTTCTGTTTTAAAAAATTAACTCATGCTGTTTAAATTTGTAACATATGCAGTTTAACTTTTTTTTTTTCAAATTGAACTTGGATAAAGGAATAGATTGCATGTTCAATCAATTTGCTGGTGTGGCATGCCTTAGACGTCTAGACAATGCACTGGAAAATAAAATAAGAATCCACAAAGAGAGGGCTTTGGGAATGGAGGACTATGATTGCTGCTTTATTTAGGTATTCCAAGCATTTCCATGTGGAAGAAGGATTGAATTTATTCTGTTTGCAAGAGGGCCGGACCTGGTGCAGTGGGAGAAATCCATTTGTTTTCTTGATGAATTCTGTGCATTTCTATGAATACAACAGTAAGAAGGGGGGGGGGGGGAATACACATTATGGTTTAGCTGCATCTTCACCAAAGGATCTAGTATAATAAGCCTGGCTAGTAAGGACAAGCCTGAGTAAACTATGAGTTGTAACTTTAGTGTAGTCTAGTGGATAAACCCATTACTTTGACCTTTTTAAAATAGCTGTCATGGGAACATTTTTGAGGTTCTTTGGAAAGCTTGGGAAGAGTAATTGGATTGGGGGTGGAACTGAAAACTCTAGCTGAAAGGCATTATCTAAGCTTTTTATTTGTGTGTGTGTGTGTGTGTGTGTGTGTGTGTGTGTGTGTGTGTGTTTTCTAAAGGTGGTTCCCAAGGTTTTTTTTTCCTTCTGAATAGTTCTTTGTTTTACACACCCTGTTTTTTTCTCTTCCTGTTTTATCATTATAATACAATGCCCCCAGGATTCTATTCTTTCCCCTAGCCTAATACAAAAGTTACATGAAGCTTTTCTAGGAACAAAATCTTCTTGCCTTTTCTTTCCTAGATATTTCTTTGAGTATTCAAAGAGGAATCAGAAAACCTTTTAGGGCTGCCACTAACGTGAGCTTGAGCAAGTTAGTCACTGGGACTCAGTTTCTTCATTTATAAAATGAGAGATTTAAACTAGAAACTGTGTCAGAGGCCCCTCTTCCAGTCCTAGAATTCTGTGATTCCTTGTATTATATTATTATTTTTTTCATAATAGTCTTACATATTTTCACATTGAATGTAAATCCCATGTGAGTTCTACCAGAAATTTACCATTAAAGTTATCCTATTTAAGAAGCTATTTCTGGAAGAAAAAAAAAAGAAGAAGAAGAAGAAGCTATTTCTGGGGCAGCTAGGTGGCACAGGGAATAGAGTACCGGCCCTGGAGTCAGGAGGACCTGAGTTCAAATTCGGAGTCAGACACTTAACACAAAAACTAGCCGTGTGACCTTGGGCAAGTCACTTAACCCCAACTGCCCTAAAAAAAAATAAAATAAAAACAAGCTATTTCTTTATCTGATTTAGTCAAAGCCTCACATCTGTAGCAGTCTCTGTAGGACTTCTTGGCATTACTAAGTATTACTTCAAGGGTAGAATATGAAGTATAAACATTTTTGCTTTGAATGAGACATAAGAATCTTCCACTTGAGAAGTGTCTTCAGGCATATTTGGCGTTGGGTCAAACCTGACTCTTCTTGACCTCACGTTGGATTTTCTTGGCAAAGAGGCCTTTTTCTTCTCCAGCTTAGATGAGGAACTGAGGCAAAACAGGGTTAAGTGACACTAGTAAGCGAATGAGATCAGATCTGAACTCAGGAAGATTGCTGCTCTAACTACTTAGGTAGGTTGATAGTTTTTAATGAAAACATTTAATGCTTTTCTTTTCTCCACTAAGTAGTATATTAATCAGCTTAATATATAACATTTAAAAAATAAATTTTATTGCTGTTGATTTATGTCAATTCAATTTCCCAATCTCCTTCTCCAGAGAGCAATGCCCAATTTAAAAAGTTTAAAACAAAAGAGGAAAAAGTTCCAGTAAAAATAATCAACATATCAAAGAAGTCTTAACTATATGTAGCTTTCCATATTTTTAGTCCCCTACCTCTGCAAAAATGCCTAGGGAGGTGCCTTCTTATGAGCCAAGATTAGTCATTATAATTTCATGGGATTCATTTCATTGTTTTGTTCTTGTTTTTCTTTTTTTTTCCTCTACATTGTTGTAGTCACTGTATGCTGTAGTTCTGCTTATTTCACTATTCTGTAACTTCCCATGCTTCTTTGTACTTATCATATTTCTTACAGCACAGTAATGTTTAATTAAATTTCATGTGCCATGGCTTGTTTAGCCATTTCCCATTTGATGGATGTATACTTTTTTCTTTTTTTTTTTTTTGCTGCTACAAAGGATGATACTCATAAATATTTTGCTGTGCAAGCAGCTTTTCTTTTTGCCATTGATCTCTTTGGGAATAGTAGAATCTCTGAATCAAAAGGTACAGCTATTTTAGTCACTTTGGGGGGGAGGCATAATTCCAAGTTATTGTTCAGAACTATTGGACAGCTTCGGTTCCATCAACAGTATGGTCTAAGTGATTTTTTTTTTTAATATTTTTTTCAATGAAATTTTTTTTTCTTTTCCTCCCACAGCCCTGGGGCATTGGGAAGGGAAAAATAAAATCGTTATAACAAATATGCAGTCAAGAAAATCATTTCCACATTGGCCATGTCAAAAAAATATATAATAGATCTCATTCTGCACCCTGAATCCATCACCTCTCTGTCTAGACTCTAGAGGATGGCTGGCATACTTATTTTATCATCTGTTCCCTGGAATCATAGTTGATCACTACTTTGTTTTTACAGCATTATTGGTGCTGCTCACTTCACTCTTTATTAATTGATACAAGTTTTCATCATTTTTTTTCTGAAACTGTTTCTTTCATCATTTCTTTTAGCACAGTAGTATTCTGTTACATTTATATGTCATAATTTGATAGCCATTCCCTAATTGATAGGAACCCCTTTAGTTTTCAGTTCTTTGACACTGCAGAGAGAGTTGCTAAAAATAAATTTGTACATAAAGGATGGTTTCCTTTCTATTCTCTTTGAGGTATATTATTTTATTGTTGGGTAGTCAAAAGATTATGTAGAGTTTAATAACTCTTATGGCATATTTCCAAAGTACCTGTTTTCCCACAACCCCCTAAACAGTTTTCCATTCTCATATTCTCTCTTTCTCTCTCTCTCTCTCTCTCTCTCTCTCTCTCTCTCTCTCTCTCTCTCTCCTTGCTGCCAAGTTTTTTTTCTTTCCTTCAGTTACCTGTTTCTCTTCTAATATTAGCTGCATTAGTTTTATCTGCAAAAAACTTTGATTTTATGCAATCGAAATTGTCAATTATATCTTCTGTGCTCCTTTCATCCTTAATTAGCCATACATTCTTACCCTATCCATAGATCCAAAAGGTGACGTCTTTCTTGGTCCTATAATTTCACTTTATCATCCTTTTGTCTAAGTTACATATCCATTTGCACCATATCTTGGTAGAGGGAATAAAGCGTTGATCTATATCTAGTTCTTCCAGATTGCTTTCCAGTTTCTTACAATATTAACACTTCATTAAAACCACAAATAAAACTGACATTTCTTTTCATAATGGTGCTAATACATGTGTCTGTTCTCTTGTTAACAAAGAAGACTCATTTTACACTTAAAATGGGGTGGGAGAGCGGGGAATTTTTGCTTCCAAACATGAGTCATGTGTCCAACTCCTAGACTTACTTCAGTCTACATGAAGTCAATTCAGTTTTTTAAAAACAATTGGCACAGTTTCAGAACATAGCTTGAAACAAATATAAATAAACTCTGTGTTCTATAGCATTTATGGCTCCCCAAATAAGATATATGCCGGTAAGAAAATTGGGCACTATGGTATTACCAGCTAATGCAAATTTGCTAATATACTTGATTTTGCATTTTGGCCAGTAGAGACTAAAATTCATAATAACTGGCAGCATTTTCTATTTGCTACTTTTAAAAAAGGACAAACAAAAAGTCTCGTGTCTTTTAGCAAAGTTTGCATAATTGTTTCTGCCCAAATGTGCGTGTTACCTCTAATTTAATGTAATTTTGCACTATTTGAGAAAAAAGCTACCAATTTGTTTTGTAGACTTGACCTGTCAGAGAAAATTCTAGGAAATGTCTTTAACTGGCCTGCGAGCCACAGCAGTACAATTAAGCTCTATGAAAGCTATCTTGATTCTGCTTCTTCTTACTCTAGAAACAACGTCCTTCCCCTCCCCCAACTTTTCTTAGTTGGTTCTATAGAGATAGCATTCTCTACGTTGCATTATTCTTGTTTGGGTCCCTGTCTCATCTTTCCAAATAGGCCTTGGGGGGCAGGGACTGTGCCTTAATCATCTAGTATTTCCAGTGCCTGGCTTTCTAGCTCAAATGCCCACAGTAGACTTTTAAAACAGTTCTCTTTTTTATGGAGGGGGGAAGGCAAGGCAGTTGGGGTTAAGTGACTTGCCCAAGGTCACATGCTGGTTAAGTGTCAAATGACAGAGGCCGAGTTTGAATTCAGGTCCTCCTGATGCCAGGACCAGCATTCTATTCACTGTGTCACCTACCTGTCCTTAGTTTCCTGACTAAGAGCATGGTTCCCCAGAGCATGGCAGTGAGAGTGCAAAACCCTAACCACTAGACCACCAGGGATGGTCTTTTTTAAAAGACCATTTCTTAAATTAAGTAAGAGAGCGACCTTTTTTAAAATCTTGTTTTCAAATAAAGTTCTATTCTTTTAAAAGGTAGGACTAGATTCTCTCAAGGCTCTGTTTACTTCTCCAGAAACTGTATAATTCTATGTATTGTGGTTATTTTCTGCCACATAGAATTTGTTTGTGTGACCATAGGTGCTTTCAAAATTGTTTTGGGGGTTTCATTTCTCTTGCAAATATCCTTTATCAATTTCCTAAAATAGTTTTGGGCTTACTGAGTAGTTTTTAAACAAATGTTTAATGAATCAAGTTAAACACTCCTTAGACTACCATGATCACTTTTGGATAGTAAAACTGAGTAATATTTCAGATAAAGTACTTTGGGGGTATAACTATACCGAATATGTTTGGACTCTCCAGTAAACTAATGATCCATAAAATGTACATTTATTGTGTATTTACTAGTAATAATGAAGGTATAATATAAAAGACATAGTGAGTTAAAACACAGACTTCTTTAGAAAGAAAATTTTGTACCAATAAAGTCTGGATTCTCATTTTAGCACCAGCATCATCAGATTATTGCTGGGTTCAAAAGAGATTAAAATTTCTTTGTAAAAGTGCTATGTATTATTGTTTTTTTCAAATTTTTCAGGAAGTTGTATTTTGCTTATCACTAAATCTGAACTCTTATTAGAAGTTTAAACATTGTTTAAATGAATGAATTGACCACTTAAGAACAAATCAAATTAAAATTATGGTTGGGAAGGAGATAGTCATTCTCAAATCTTTTTATAGATACGGAAACTGATGAGGTTTGGTGCCTTATCTATAATGGGTTGCTGAGAATAATGAATTATTTAAAATAGTGGACTGGGAAATTCTTTTTTTTTTTAGTATTATTATTTAATATCTAGATTACAACATTCAGAAGTTTTTAGAACATGACAATGGTGAAGAAAAATTTCTCTTCAGGTCATTTAACTAGTAAGGAGGTTTAGAACAGAAGCCTTTGAGATTGTGTGTGTGTGTGTGTGTGTGTGTGTGTGTGTGTGTGTGTGTATACACATACACATAGATAACTTTCAGCAAAAATACTTTCCTTTATAACTCTGCACATTTTGTTTTGTGCATTTAATCTCATTTATCTGCTGTATTTGGTGCATTAATAGATACTTTATTCATGTGTTTCAAAATGCACTTCTTTAACAATCGGTGAAATACAGTTAAACAAATGCTGTTGGTTTTAGTTGCGTCTGACGCTTTGTGACTCCATTTTCTTGGCAAAGATCCTGGAGTAGATAGTGGAGTGGTTTGCCATTTCCTTTTCAAACTGATTTTACAGATGAGGAAGCTGAGGCAAACAGCATTAATTGACTTGCCCAGGGTCATGCGGCTCCTAAATATCTAAGACCAGATTTGAATTTAGGAAGACAAGTTTTTTGGATTCCAGTGCCAGCATTATCCACAGCTAGCCCTTGTCTTATTTAAACTGAAGGAAATCTATGTGTAAATAAAGTTTTCTAGCATTTTTTCTAGAAAAATTAGTATTTAATTAACAATTAATTGTTTAATTAAAAATGCAAGAGCAAACTGTTCAAATGGGATTTTAGCATCAATCATAACAGGAATTAGAATAGCAAGAGAATGTTTTAACTTTTGAGTTTTACATCCCTAGTATGTAGCACAGAGTCTGTATTATATAAGTGCTTTTTAAAAAATTTAAAAGTTTTTTTTTTCCTTTTTGGATGGGGCAATTGGGGTTAAGTGACTTGTCCAAAGTCACATGTGCTGCCCCCAAATTTAAAAGTTTTAAATGTCTTTTAACTTAATTAGCTTTTTTACTAGTTTTTTAAACTAGTTCTAGTTTTTCAATAGAGAATTTTGATAGATCTTTAGACATACTATTTACCATCAAAATCCATGAGTGCAAGGAATAAATTGAACTCTAATAGAAGTGATTTTCTTTCTTGTTTTAATTGATTATTTTGTTTGAAATAAAGCTTAAAAAGTGAAAGTATTGTTGTTCCTAATACCAGCTAATATAGCTTTAAGGAAATTTATAGTTTTAATCTGAAATATCCAACCTTGGCCACTTTTCTTGTGATACAAAAACATGTTCCTGCACAGTGTTCTGCTCAGGGTGTTTGAGGAGATCTTAGACCTAGCAGGCTGTTTGAGTTACCTGTATGGATAATGTGTGTGGCTACAAGCACTGGGGGTGATTTTTTTTTTTGTCTGTCACTCCCTTTCCAAGGATATATGTAAGCAGCCACTTTAAAAGTGCTAGAGCAAGAAGCAGGAGCCACTGGTGGTATAAAAGGATGAAGAAATAAACATAATAATAATGTCACATTTACATGTATTTAAAAGTTTTCCAAAAATCCAAGTGGCAGATTCCATACAAAAGGACGGAAAATCTGTCAGGATCCTGGTAGAGACCACCAGGGTTTGGTTTCTGAGGGTTACTGCTTTTCAGAGGTTGGAAACATCTGCCATTCAGCAGTTCCATAAAAGTGTGAGGGAATAAAGAAGTCATGCTGATCATATTTTAGCCAGATAGTAATTTGACTTAATGATTCATTTCTGTTCACTGTATTTTCTTTCAAAAGTCGGTGGAATTCAGTGCTTTTTTGCCAGACTTGTAACTTAGACAAAAGGATTTAAAGCTGAGGTACTGAATAAATATCCTAATTCTTTAGCTTTTGTAACTCTGAGATACATTGTAAAGTGGTCTGCAAATAGATACAGTGAAATAGAAACTTGTCTTGGGGTTTGGGGAAAGGTAACAATATTCAGCATAAATTGTCTTTGCTTCCTTGACCATTCTCATTCCCAGTCCTTCAGGTGAGAAAGAAAAAAGAAAAGGCTTTCTGTTTAAACTCTAGGCTAGTCTGAGAAAATCAGACAAATGAGAACAAGTTTCTGATTTGAGGTGATTCAGAGGTCTGAAACCAGGACTAAGGTGGCGTAGGCATTAAGTTTTTTGGATGTTGCTTGTTATTAAGGAATATCAACCACCAACAGAACTGGCCCTTGAAGAAAACAGGTTTAATTTAAATAAATACCTTATCTGAATTTTATCTAGTGAATCTAATTATAATTTAAGCTATGGCTTATATGCCTTTGTACATAGTAGGTACTTCAGAAATGTTGAGAAAATAACGAATAACTATTGTAAGACATTTGTAGCAAGCAGATCAATTTAGGTCATCTATTTAATGACATCTGGGAAAGAATTCTTTCCATTTTGGGTTCTGAAATAAAACTGAAACTCACTTGAAGATGGATTGTTATAAAGAAAAGAGTACTGGAGCTGGAGCCAGGATTTCTGGATTTCAGTCCGTTCTGCTACTTACTAACTAGGAGACCTTGAGAAAGTCACTTAAATAACTTGATAAATTAGCAAACTGAGCCGCAGGGTCTTCATTTTTGTAAAATGAGGATAATGCTTAGCCAACTTCTCAAGATTTATTCTAACAATCCAATGATATGAAAGAACTTTGTGCCATCAATAACTTAATCCATGAACACAAACCAGGCTGGCAGGATGCTTCTATAGCGCTCACGCACACTCACACACACACACACACACACACACACACACACACACACACACACACTGTCAATTTCAGAATGAGATTAAATTTCAGCAGATGCAGTTATCATTAATCATGGCTCCTACAATGATTAGTTGTTGCTTTACTTTGAAATCTATTCCAAACTTTCCCCTCAATTAAAAAGAAGTCATTATAATCTTCTATGCTGGATTTAATTTCAACCAGAAATAATATTAAATACAGCACAAAAGATAACAATGGCTTCTATTTAATTAAGGGGAAAGAATGGATAATAAAGTAATTTTAATGCTTCTTACCATTACAACCTGTGGGGAAGGGCAGAAAAGCTTCCTTTTTTGTTTGAGTAACCTTGGGATTGAAGACTGTGGAAGGACTATTATTCATGTGAAATTAAAGCAATAGATATTTGTGTATGTGTCACTAATTCGCCATTAGTCATAGCTCTATTGCCACTTGTAAAGTGACCCGGGATCATAACATATTGGGAAACCCTGCTAGATTGCAAGTACACCTGAGGCCCTGTATGTGTCCAGAGGAGAACATTAAGTGATATTGTTGACACCTTCTTCTCCGTTTGCTTCCCTCCCTTTCTCCTGATTCTCTTCCTACTGTCTGACCATTCCTTCTCATTCTCTGCTGGCTAATCAGTGTTCTAATCTCCTCATTGATCACAGCTTCTTCTCTCTAACCTATCTTGTTCTTCTTTTTTTTAATTCTGAACTTAACACTAAATAAAATAACTTTTCCAAACATATTATAGAACAAAGAAAGGATTGTAGATAAAATCGTGTGTCGGTTATGTGCAGTACGTCTTTCTTTTTAACTGTATACTGTCATCCCTTTTAGGGGCACACGACACCCATGAATGTGGAAAACCACAAATAACTCTAGGCCCCATTCTGAATCTTTTTTTGGGGGGTAATTCTGAACATATTTAGCAAAAGAAAAAGTAAAACAACTCACTGTATCCATAAAAAGTTGCAGTTTCTAGTCAAAAGAAATCAATATCTCAAACTCTTTGCATAATCTTTGCAGCCCATTATCTGCAGCAGCTTGACAGCTTCATGAATTTCCTTCCACAGAAAGTGCTTGGGAGAAAATCAAATGACTGAATCTGGATGGTAAAGAGACAAAGGGGAGGGCAATTCCCCAAGACAGTGAGAAAGCCCAGAGTTCTTTAGTGAAATAAAACTGTATGATAAGTTTATGGATGTATATTTATAGTAGTAAGTTATTGAATAGATTGATAATATATAGTATTTATGCATTTATGGCTTTTTTGCTGTTGAATCATTGTCCAGCTCTTCATGACCCCATTTGGGGTTTTCTTGGCAAAGATACTGGAGGGCTTTGCCATTTCCTTCTCCGGCTCATTTTTCAGATGTGAGCTAGGATTTGAACTCATGAAGATAAGGCCCAGTGCTTGTCATCTGTGCTTTTCCACAATACTCCACAAATCTACAAAAAATTCCCATTGAATTATCAAAGGCCAACCCAGGAATAAGCAAAACTGCAATTGTGAAATGTGCTAGTGTTGAGGGATGGTTGTAATAAATTCAATGTTACTTTCAAAGCTGAACTGACTCTTTCTGACTCTTTGGGACCTTACTTCTCTACAATTTTTTTTTCAGGGGAGGAAAGGACCCTAATTTTAAGTCTCTCCCTACCACTCCCACTAGTGGAGTCTGGGAGTCCAAGGAACTTGTAATCATGTGAAGCAAATTCTTGCATTGGCAATATAAAAAAAAAAGTATTTATTCATCTTGAGTCCATCACGTGTATGGCCTCTGGCAAGAAGTCAGTAGTCAGTCCTTTACCAAGTGCTGAGTATGTGCCTGGCACTGGGCTAAGCAAACATTTTTTTAAAGCAGTCCCTGCCCTCAAGGAGCATACAATCAAATTGAGAAAGAAAACACACAAAAGAAATTTGAAAACAAAGTGAGGCGGGCCATGGAGGGATAAATTGAAACAGATATCTGCAATGTCTGTCCTGTCCCATCTCCTTAAATGGAGGAGTTGATGGCTCCACCCTCCAGTCCAAGGAGCAGAGGGTTTGATGAAGTGGTGAGTAATGAAGCTGTTTGTACCTTGGCAGGTCATGGGATTTCCCAATGATGAGTTTGCTGGGGGCATGATAGAGAAGTTAAAGAAGCCTAAAATGAGTGTCGCCTGGCGAGGAAATGCGAGATGAGGTAGCATGCTTCATCGTCTCTCCTCTGGAATCATGGTTGCTCATTAAATTAATCAGAGATCTTCAGTCTTTACCACAATGTTTTTATTACCTAGATTATTCTATTTGTTCCTCTCCCTTCACTCTACAGTGGGTGATGCAAATCTTCCCAGATGTTCTTCTCATTTCTTACTGCGATATATTCCATCACATTCGTATATTTGCTCAGCACCCCCTAAATTCATGGACAGCCCATTAGTTTCCAGTTCTTTGCCACTATATAAAGAGCTACTATAAAAACATTTTTTTAAAAATAAATACAGATCTTTTTTCTACTTTGTAATCTCTGCAGTGCATAGTTCTGACTAGGTCACTCCCTTTACTCATGAATCTTCAAAGGCTCCCATTTGTTTCTAAAATAAAACAAACTACGGATATTTATATTGAAAGCTCTTCACAGTCTGGCTGCCTACTTTTTACATACTTTATATTCCAGCCTTAGACATAGGTGTGGCCTTTCTGGACAATGTTAACTTCCTTCTCTACATGGCCCCTTTCTCTCTTCTGCTTCTTTCTTCTCTAGCAAAGTTCCCCCCTCTCATGACCACTCTCTTCAATCTCTCACCATGTAGAGATTCCTTCCCTTAGTCCTACAAACATAGCTCTATCCCATCCACAAAAAAGAAAAACAACCCTCACTTGAGATCCTACCATTCCCACTAGTTGTTGTCCTTTTGTGGTGCCGAAAGAAGCGAGACCCCAAGTGCGTATTTTGGAAGTGGATTCTATTTAGCACGCGCTGTTTTGAGGCTACATCTTACCTTGCCCAAATCAAACAGGCCTGACCAAGGGGAGATCCCTGATATATATAGGGTCCCCTCAACTCTCAATGGTCAGGAATTGCGTAATAAGAGGTTTACAGCAGGGATTGGCTAGTACACATTTTAAGTCTCATGCCCAGGGAAACCTTGCGGGGGGGGGGGGGGGGGGGGGGGGG
>CM053600.1:3315984-3363641 GCA_028646575.1 Pseudocheirus occidentalis
CAACCATCTCCCAAATGACCAGATAGCAGGTAATTTAATTCTCTCCTCTTTGCATTTTCATGACACTAGTCTCACCTGGTTTTCCTTGTATCATTCCCATCATTCCATAAGATTTTTCTTTGCTGGTTCATGGGAGTCCACAAAGGGTATGTACTGGGCGGCCTTTTCTATGCTGTCTCAATTGGGGATTTTTTCTGTTCAAAAAGCATTTATTAAGCATTTAGTATATGTCAGGCACTGGGCTAAGCACCTAAAATATAGATACAAGTAGAAAGTGCAAAGTGGATAGATAGTCCCTGCTCTTAAGGAGCTTACATTCTAATGGGGAGAAGACAATATATACAATTTAAGGAAGAAAAGGGGGGAAGGAGGGAACCAAGGTACCCAGGACCACGGGGACAGAAGTTAGAATGTCACCTCCAGAGGAATGAGATATAACTGCTCTGGTGCTACCCTTTAATGGAAGTTATGAGAGAAGTCATCCAATCAAAGAGAAAGGCTACAGAGTCAGCTGGCGAATTCTAGGGTTGGAGTGAGACTCAAGGCTGAAGGGCTGGAGCATGGTAAAGGAAGATCATGGACTCAATGATCATTTCTATGTAGATTACTCCTAGATCTGTGTCAGTCTTTCCTGTCTCCTCACACTTTATTCTCATCTACATACTCTATGATCTGGTTGCACTGACCTACTTTTATTCTCCATACTCCACACTCCCATCCCCATGCTTTTGCATTGTCTCTTCCGTGTCTAGAAAGCTCTATCTCCTCACCTCTACCTGTTTCCCCAACTTCCTTCAAGATTCAACTTCAATCACCTTCCAGGAACCCCAGGTGCTAATGTCTTTTCCCTCTCTGCTTATCTGTCATCTATGTCTTTACGTCATCTATGTCTTAAGTATATACAGTTCTTTATATATCTGTCTCCTTCATTTGAATGTAAATTTATTAAGGGTGGGGACTTTTTTTTTCCAGAGCACTGCTGTCTCCAGAGCACATCCTTGTTGATAGTTGACTGACTTGTTAGTTCCCAAATTCATCATGTCTACTTTCCATGCCCTTGTATAGTGGCTCTCCTGATCTGTGGAATATGTTGCCTCCTCATTTTTGCCTCTAAAAATCCTTAGATCGTTTTCCAAAGTTTAGCTCAGATCTTACAGGGAATCTTTTCCTTATCCTGGTATTATTACTTGTCTTGCCTATCTCAAATTATCTTGAATTTATTTACTCCTGTACATTATATTTCCAATTCCAAGTAAGCTCCACAAAGGGCAGGGACTTGGATTTTTGTTTGGAGAGTTTCAAGACTCACTGTAGGGTTTTTGTTGCATAGTAAGCTCTTAATAAATGTGTATTGAGTTTTATTCAATAGAGGCCCCAAATTTCTTTTTCAGAGAACGTATGGAACTTTTGGAAGAAGCCAAGAAGATGGAAATGGCCAAGTTTCGCTACATCTTGCCTGTTTATGGCATTTGCAGAGAACCTGTTGGATTGGTCATGGAATACATGGAAACTGGGTCACTAGAGAAATTACTGGCCTCGGAACCTTTACCATGGGAACTCCGTTTTCGGATCATCCATGAAACAGCAGTAGGCATGAACTTCCTGCACTGCATGTCTCCACCACTTCTCCACTTGGATCTCAAGCCTGCAAACATATTGTTGGATGCACATTACCATGTCAAGGTTTGGTCTATTACTATTTTTCATTTGGTAACTGCATTGTCAGGTTGGATAGAGCTGTTGTGCTTAAGAGCTTTAAGAAGCATGGTTTAATACCTTCTATAGGGTCTACTTTAGAATATAACCTCCAATTCTATATAAAAGGAAAAGGTATAAATTTTGGGAAAAAGTCAAAGCCTTTTTATTGGATAGAGTGATGGGCCCTGAGTCAGGAAGACCTGAATTCAAATTCAGACTTAGACACTCTACATAGCTCTGTGACCTTGGGCAAGTCACTTAACCCCATTTGGTTCAGTTTCCTCATCTGTAAAATGGGCCCTTGTTATGAGATAATAATTATAAAGTACTTAGCATATTGCCTGACCTATCATAAGCACTATGGTTAGATTGTTATTCTTATTCTTGTTGTTGCTGTGGGTTTCCGTTATATGGAGTTTTGGTTGCTGGGGGGAACATGTGGGTTTAGCAGGGAGCCCACCAGCCAGGTAACAAGGACAAAGCATAAGGATGTGGTTTGGGAAAGGGTATTGCCCTATTGTGCTTTCTTGCACACCTCGCACAAGTATTGCCTCAGAACGCAGTTGACTTAACAATTTGAGGTCAGTCTTGCTCAGGTGTGTATAGCCTACCTATACACTCCCAGCCACCAGTGCTTTCCTTTCTTGAAGAAAAGAAAATTATTTTCTAAGACTCTGCCTACCATTCCTGCAGAGTATCAGCCTTGGTTTTGTCCTGCTGTCCTTGCCAAACTTTAAGAAAGGGCCACCTACTCTGAATGCCTCTGTTGATTCTCTTCTCCCTCAGCTCATTGACCCATGGATCTCAAAAGCTACCGATGATGATCCCTAATTGTTGCATCTGATTGGTGTGGTCTTTTTCTAAGCGTTAGCCTTCTTGGCTGCTCTGTAGCACTTGACTCTTTAGTACCTTCTACCAGATACTCTCTCCTCTCTGAATCTTTCTGATACATTCTCCTTGTTCTCCTATCTTTTAAATTACTCTTCAGTCTTCTTTGCTGGTTCATCCTCCGATAGAGGACAGAGAGTCTATATCTATACTATAATATTCCCATTGTGGGTAGAAACCTAACTGTGGGTATTCCCCAAACGTCTTTCTTGGTCTCTCTCCTTTTCTCTTGTCATAATACTCTCTTTCTCAGTAGCTTCATTAACACTAGTGGGTTTCACAGAGTTGTAGAATTTTGAGTCAGAAAGGACCTCAGCAGCCCTCTAGTCCAATCCAGAGGAACACCTGCTGGAAAAACATCAGATAATTGGCCACCTGGTCTCCACTAGAAGACCTCCAAAGTGGGGGGAGGGGGGGGGAACGGGCAGTGCAAGGGGAATCCACCGCCTGGAAGCAGCGCTTTCAGATATCTCTATTTGCTAGGAAGTTTTTCTCACTATCAAGCCAAAATTACAGCTTTCTTGCATTGTTCCTGATTTTACCTTCAAATGCCAAAAAACAAGGCATATGCCTTCTCCATATAACAGTTTTTCAAATCTCTGAACACAACTATCATATCTCCTCTGAGTAATTTTCTCTAAACTAAACATTTTTCATTCCTTCAGTCTATCCTCATATGTCAAGACTCCAGGCCTTTTCCTAGTGGTTTCATTCTTATGGATGCTGTCCAGTTTGTCAAGATACTTGAACTTGGAAACTCCGAACTAAATACACTGTTCCAGCTAACTTTTGAGGAGGACAGTATAGTGAGACTACAGCCTCTCTAGTTCTGGAAGCTATGTTTGTCTTCATCCAGTCCATGATTGCATTAGCTTTTTTGGCTGCCATTCCATCCCACTGATTCATTGAGAATGCAGCCTACTCTTTATGCTTAGTACAATTCCTGGTGCAGAGTAAGCTCTTCATAAAGCAATGTTGACTGACTATGCACCCGGCCTCCATTTGGGACTCCATTTCATTGTGTACCAGTGTCCTGGGCTGGACTGTCTCTTTTGGCTGGGGACCTTTCCTGCCTGCAAGGACAGAGAGATGCCATTCCTTTCTGTTTGTTCCCTCTACCTATCTCCTGGCCTGGCCTGCCTATGGTTAAGGGAGAAACATTATTCTCAGATTCCTTTCCTGTTCACTTTCCCTGAACTGCCTAATACTCTGAGAGGATACCATCCTACAGCAGAACCCTTCCTCTTCATCTCATTCTGCAACAGCTACCAAGTTTCCACCTAGTTGTAGCCTCCCCATTCCAAAAAAGTGAACCTACCATTGCCATTGTACAAAATCTCTTCCACCATTCTCCATAGATCCCATTCCCCTCCACCCAGGTTCCCCAGTGTTTCATTTTAAAGCCACCCACCCTTTCCACTATGCTTTCTGGAATGTGTTCCAGAGTTTAAAAAAATTAATTTCATCTTAAATCTTTTTCTTTCCCACATTTTTCATCTTCTGACTCTTGCTGAGACCTAGCTCCTTCCTGGACACCCTTTCTTTCCGTCAATGGTTTTACTTCTAATCATTCTCCCTGACTCACTGGTCAAGATGGGGGAGCTGCCATACTCTTTACTCTCTAGTGCTGTGTCCAGGGTCTTCTCCTCCTTTGAAATTCACTCAATACACGTCAACAACCAATCAAAATTCTGGTACTTGTGATCTATCGACGTCCAGGACACTCCCTTTCTTTCCTCAGTGAAGTCAGTGCCCAGCTCACAATGTTTTTCTCTTCCTCAACTCCTCCCCTTGTATCAGGGGACTTCAAGATAAATAGATATAGATATTCCCTCAAACACCCTAGCAGAGAGATAGAGATATATAAAGGTAACTACATAGATGATAGATATGCTCTCTCAAACATCCTAGCAGATAAATGGAGAGAAAGAGAGAGAGACAGAGAGCGAGAGATGGATAGATGGATAGATAGATGGATGGATGGATAGGTAGAGAGAGAGAGAGACACAGAGAGATGTGTAGATAGATAGATAGATAGATAGATAGATAGATAGATAGATAGATAGATAGATACTCTCTCAAACACATAACCTCTAAATTCCTCAACTTGCTCATTTCCCATTACATATTCCTCTACTCCACTATAGCTACATACTGAATTGGTCATAGTCTCAATCTTGCCGTTACCCATATATGCTCTCATTTCCATGTTTAGAAACTGAATTTCTCTTATGTCGGTATTCTACTTCTCCCTCTATCTTACAACCTCAAACCCTGTTCTTTGCCCTCACTTCAACCCCTTAGTTCTTTCCCAGGATAACTTCTCTGTACTGGTTGCACTATCCTTCCTTACTCAGCTTGACCCAGAGTGAATCAATTCAACTTCACGTTGTCCTCTTCTCTTGAATCCCTTTTTCCATTACAGTTTCATTGATCTTTCCCTTTCTATCCTCAACCTCAGATTACTCCCACCCTCACCTGCCATTGCTCTTACTCATGTGCTGCTGAATGAAGCAAGAGAAAAAACAAAACTGTCCTAAGACCACTGCACATTTATATTACATAATCACTCTCAAATGGGCCCTCACTGAAGTCTGTCGATCCTTTTACACCTCCTAATTATCTCACTATCTTATTTAACAAAATGGCTTTTATAAACCTTTTTATCCTTCTTAGTTTTCCCTTCCTACACCTTCAACTGAGAACCTCCAAGAGCTCTCTCTCCTCATTTCATATCTCCTAGATACTCCCCTCCCCGCAACACCTTCTCCTTCACTCCTGAATCTCATGAAGGAGTGGTCCTTCTCCTTACCAAGATAGACCCTTCTACTTACACAAATAGACCCACTCCATCCCTTTTCCAGCAGATTCCCCCCCTGTATTATCCCATCTTCCTCACATCAATCTCTCCTCATCTACTGTTGGTTATTTCCTTATTGCTTACACACTTGTCCAATGTCTTTCCCATCTGCAAAGATATTCACTTGCTATCATCCGTCTTATGTCTCTTTTCCTTTTTGTGCCTAGACTTTTTGAGAAGGCCATCTACGATTGGTGCCTATACTTTTCTTAGTCCTCATCCTTCTTGAAGCCTTTGGCAGCATCTCTCGTTGCCCCTTGATGCTCTGTTCTCTCTAAGTTTTTATGACAATCGTGGTTCTCTTCCCTCTGTCTGACCACTGCTTCTGTCCTTTAGTGGACCTTCATCCAGGTCAGGTCTGGTACAGGCTAATACCCTACAGGGTTTTGTACTGGGCCTTCATCTTCTTTTATACTATTTCCATGGATAAGCTAATTCATCGTCTACCCTCAAATCAGTATCTGCTGATGATTCTCAGATCTGCTTGTCCAGCTCCTAACCTGTCTGCTGACTTCCAGTTACCTCCAAGTGGATTTCATGTAGACGTCTTAAACTCAAGTGTCCAAAATGGAAGTGATTAGTTTCTCCTAATTTCCCTGTTACCGTTGGGGGTGCTAACTAAGGCTCTTGACCTAGGTGGCACCCTTTACTCCTCACTTTCTTTTACTTCCTCCCACCCTGTGCCCCCTGCACATCCAATATGTTGCCAATGCCTGTTAGTTTTACCTTGGTGACATCTCTGCTATATTCCCCCTTCTTTCCTCTGATGGCCATTACTCTGGTGAAGACCCTCAACACCTCACACTTGGGCTATTATAATAGCTTACTGATTGGTCTTCCTACCACAAGTCTCTGTTCTCTCCAGCCCATCCATCCTGCACTCAGCTGCCAGGGTGACCTTCCTAAAGTGCAGGTCTGACCGTGTCACCCTACACAAGCTTGCAGTGACTCTCTTTCATCTTCAGGATCAAATACAAAGTCTTCTGTTTGGCATTCAAAGACCTTAATACTCTACCACTCTGCCCCACTGCACTGTTCCAATCTCCTCATACTTTATACCTCCCCCTTGTGCTCTGATCCAGTGACACTGGCCTCCTTGCTTTTCCTCCCACAGTAAGATACTCCATCTCCCCACTTTGGCCCTTTTCTCTGGTGCTCTCCTATACCTAGATTTCTTATTCTCCTCATTTCCACCTCCTGTAATTAATGTATGTATGTATGTATGTATGTATGCATGTAAGTATGTATGTATGTATTTATAGTTTTCAACATTTACTTTCACAAGTTTCAAATTTTCTCTGTCTCCTTCCTATCCCTCCTCCCCAAGATAGCATTAAATCTGATATAGGCTCTATATATACATTCTTATTAAACATTTTCATTGCTGAGGAAAGCTAAGTATATCAAAGTCAGTCATCACACACTGTGACTGTTATTGTGTACAATGTTCTCCTGGTTCTGCTCACTTCACTCAGCATCAGTTCACATAAGTCTTTACAGGTTTTTCTGAAGTCTGCCTGCTCGTCATTTCTATTTTTTTTTATTTAATTATTTATTTTTAGTTTGCAACATTCACTTCCATATGTTTTCAATTTCCTCCCCGTCCCTCCTCAGGACAGTTTGCAATCTGATATAAGCTCTATACATACATTTCTATTAAACACATTTTCACATTAGTCATGTTGCATAGAAGAATTATAATGAATGGGGAAAGCCATGAGAATGCAGAATAAAACAAAATAAAAAAGAAAATAGTCTTCATTCTGCATGCCGACTCCATAGTTCTTTCTCAGGATGTGGCTGGCATTTTCCATTGTGTGTCCTTTGGAATTGCTGAGAAGGGCTAAGTCTATCAAAATCATTCCTCACATACTATAGCTGTTTCTGTGTACAATGTTCTCCTGGTTCTGTTCCCCCCTCACTCAGCATCAGTTCATTTTCCAGGTTTCTCTGAAGTCCACCTGTTCACCATTTCTTATAGCACAATAGTATTCCATTACATTCATATACCACAGCTTGTTTAGGCATTCCTCAATTGATGGGCATCCTCTCAATTTCCAGTTCTTGGCCACCACAAAAAGAACTGCTGTAAATATTTTTGTACATATGGTTCCTTTCCCCATTTTTATGATCTATTTGGGATACTGCCCTAGAAGTGAGTCAAAGGTTATGCACATTTTTATACCCCTTTTGGCATAGTTCCAAATTGCTCTCCAGAATGGTTGGATCAGTTCACAATTCCACCAACAATGTATTAGCGTTCCAATTTTCCCACATCTTCTCCAGCATTTATAATTTTCCTGTCTTGTCATGTTAGCCAATCTGATAGGTGTGATGTGTACCTAAGAGTTGTTTTGATTTCCATTTCTCCAATCAGTAGTGATTTAGGACATTTTTTCATATGACAATAGATAGTTTTAATTTCTTCCTCTGTCTGTTCATATACTTTGACCATTTATCAACTGGGGTGGCTTCCTTCAAGTCTCAACTAAAATCCCACATGTTACAGGAAGTCTTTTTTTAATCTTAATTCTAAGACCTTCCCTTTGTTTATGATCTCTGATTTAGCCTGCATGTAACTTGCACACAGTTGTTTGCATGTTTCCATGTAATATACTGTGTGTACCTTGAGAATCTTTCTTTGTCTACCGAGATATTAATACTGGCACACAGTAGGTGCTTAATAAATTTGTATTGACTGACACTGACTTATCATGTAAGTCATACTCCTTCCATTTTCAATTCTGTTTTTTATGAGAAAATTAATCCCATTCCATCATGTAAGTGGCTTCTACCAAGTCTCACTGATAGTACAAAATTGTATGTAGCTCTTTGTGACAACAAGGTGATGATATTATTGAGAGACAGCATGGCCTTGGGATCAAGAACACTTTCAGTGCCCCAGGGAAATATAAATTTGATTCTTCATCGGTTGGGTAAGCTTCCTTGAGTTACTATAACCAATCCAAATGAAAAATAGGTTTACAAGATGCCATTCTACTAACATTAATAGACTTGCTTTCCATGTAAATGCAATGTCATTGGTTATATTTTGTTTTATTTGACCTAATTGGCTGTATCCAACTTTTTTGCCTCCTCATGAATGACTAAAAGAGTACTTATTCAAAATCCTGGCTACTTTGTGGTAATTTTCAATTATTAAGTAAAGATTCCTAAAGGAATTGAAAAATGAGGTAATTTATCTTATGTGAGTAGAATAAATGGGAATCTATACAACATTTGAGAGGAGGCAATAAATTCAGATTTGAGGGGACTTGTTTTGAGTGTTAGGAAAGCTTCACTATGCGCAACTCTCTCCTTTTCTGCAGGCAATGTTGGTATTTTAAACCTCAAAGAAGAACAGATAACGTTTGTACACCTCCCTGATTGGCTAGGTGTTGGAGGCTTCCTTAACAAGCCTTAAGCAACAAAATGTAATCACAATATTTATTTTTGTAAATGGCCAACTTGGTGGTGTAAAGAAGAGGTGTCAAACCTGAGGAAATGTAATTGGGAAATGCTTAAAGAGAATAAATAAATATTGCAACATATAGATAACATTACATTTAAAAACTAAGTCAATATGGTGCTGCCAATTCATCTTATGTATAAATTAGTGGCTCTGTGGAGTGGAAATGTTTAATGTTTCAGTCTCTCTTTAGTTCATAGTTGAGGAAAAATATTTTGTAAACTTTAAATCACTGTTATTGTGAGCTATTCCCCTTGTGATTAATTTTTGTGTTTTTGCAATTAAAAATTTGAAGTATTAAATTTTAATCATAAATGCAATACCTTGTAATGCCTTAAATATACTCGTATTTTCACAACTGCATTTTAAATTTCCTTGTATACATAATTATGAACAACAGAAAATTTAGTTTATAAATTCAATATATTTGTAGCTAACACTCATGTTTTCAATTTTTTAACTGGAAATCAAACTACATTTAAATGTTTACCTTATAAAAATATGCTGTGTCGCAGAAATAACACTAAGGAATTGTTTTATGCTATGAAAGATGCTCTTGAAAATGTTTTTAAAAGGTGCATTTTTTGAGTCACCAACAAAATCCTCTTTAAACAGTAAAGTTTTCATGATCTCACTATAATTTTATCAAAGTTTACTGACATGATTAGAGAGATTTTAGAAATTATTTAAAATCTTCACATTAAATATTAAAATGAATCTATGATCTCATGGGTTTCAGAGTTCCCTACAGTGATGCATAAGCTACAATTATCTTCATGATGATCTTTTTATAAGTATTTACCATAGTCATACTTCCATACATGATTATTAAGTGCCCGTTAAATACTTCTTGCCGATTTGGGGCATACAATAAAATCTACTCAAAGGAGCACCCAGAAACTTTTTACATTTGGGTACATCTTCCTTTTTTCTTCTGATTTCATTCATGTCAATAATAAAGCCTCACTTTGAGCCTTTCATTGGCACATTGAGTGCCAACAATCAAGTTAAAATATTTTGGTAGTCCAAAATCTGATCCTTAGCAATCTTTCCCCCCCTTTCCACTCTGCTCTGCCATTATCACTGCAAAGGCAAAACACAGGACTTAGAACAATTAATGTAAAAAAAAAAAACTTTTTGTTTCCTTGGTTGTCATGGCCAAAAAAATTACACCACCAGTCTACTGGTGATATGGTTGATTAGCTAGACTGGTACTGAGATCACCAGTACAGGAGGATCGATCACCTTTGGAAACCTTTCCAACATTGCAGAGTCAGCTGAACCACTTAGCTGGCATGCATAGCCTCGATGTGTGTCCAGAATCACGTTCACATCAGGATAAGGCATCAGGAGGACTTTTGCAGAGACATTTGTGGTTCAAAGTTCTGGGCAGTTCTAGTCTTTGGGGTATATAAAGGTGAGTTTACTGAAGGTAATTCCTCTAGGAGATTAGGACTGAGTACAGTCAAAACCTACTGTTATCTGGCTGTGTGATAAGAAAGAAGCTACCTAAGTGGCCTGAGAGAGAGAGAGAGAGAGAGAGAGAGAGAGAGAGAGAGAACTTGTGAAGGAGATGATCATGTTAATTTGAATCACTTGTGGAAGGGAGAAGCCCCTAAGTCAGAATCTCCCTTTCAGGTCTGACCTTCTGAGACCTTGCATAGAAACAGTTTATTTGTCCCTAAGGAGTAAGGTAGCATTTGAACTGCCTGGCTTTGCCCCATGATAAAGTAGGCCAAAGGAAATTTTTAGATGCATAAATGTTTTGCACATTGTTCTTGTTTAGTCGCTGCTGAATAGGTAATGTTTTCTTTTGAATAAACTTAAATATCTCTATTTTGAAACTTGTTTTTAAATGGATAGAAAGTATAAAACTTATTTGCTGTCCTAGTCCTTTTTTGCCTCCTAGCCATTTAGAAGCTTTACCGGGTTAACCTGGAAGCTTTAACTCTGGAAAGACCAGCTCTCCAGGTTAAGAAAGCAATGTTTTGTCAGCAAGAGTTGAACAAGTAACTTTAGGGACTCAGAAATGAATTATTGGCTAGTTTGTAGATCTTGTCAAACTGGATTTGACCGTATATGCACAAACCAGTAATAAATACACCAAATCACACACTTGTCTGTTCCTGTAGTGTAGCTGATAGTGTCCATGGCCAATTAGCAACATCCCTACTATAAGAGCAAGTCTAAGGACTGAATTAAATAGTGCGACTAAGTTCCATTTCCTATCATTCAGAAAGAGTATTTGAGGAGCCATATCCGTTAATTAAAAGACTTTAAAAAAAACCCCAACTACCCCAAAACCCCAAACCCTATATAATATAAGAATATAAGGGATATAGTTTCCGTCTGTTATCTCCCCTATCACTGACATTAATAATTGGTGAGAATCTCATGCACAGTGTTTCAGGATGACTTCAAAGGATCTAATTTACCTTATTCTATGGCTTATTTTTAAGAATTAATAATGCCAGATTCAGAGACTGGATATTTGCCAGACTTTCAAACCATGTATTGTTTTGGGTAAAGGAGCCAGCAGAAAGTGGTACTGATACTTAGCAATGTTTATAATGTTAAGTGTTTTACTTTCTATAAAATGCTTTCCTCAGGATAACACTCCGAGGTAGGTTGGAATTGGCATTTTGCAGATATGGAAGCTGAGGATCAGAAAGGTAAAGTGAGCTGTCCAAGGCACAGACAAAATCAAGGCGGATCTGTCCCTCACTCAGTCAACACTTAAGTGTTGCTTAGTCAACACCATTAGGTGCCGGGCACTGTACTGAGTGCCAGTGAGTGGGTACACTCTCTGCATCCTCTGTGAAGACCCCTCAGAATGAGAAGGGAGAGAAACTATCTAGAAACCTGAGACAGAATTTTGTGAGACTGGACAGACCTGAGTCCTGCGTTTACACAACCTAGGACCCTTCCGCACCTTCCCTTGCTGTCAATCAGCCTTAAGCCCTTCAGGAATTGTAGGAGCCCCTCCCCCTTCTTCACTTTAGAGTTTGCCAAATAAGGACATGAACAGTACCCTGGTTTCCTGTCCCACCCCCAGCCAATAGTGGATACTGGTGGGCTTCTTTGTTATTCATCACTGGGGAAGGTTTCGCCCTGAGACTGAGAGCCTCCTCCCAGCCGACAGGAGGAGGGACAGCCCGGGTTGAGGGGACTTAACTGTATTAGGGTATAAATTCTCGTTCTGTCTTTTGTAACTGACACACCCCCTCTCCCTTGTCCCTGCCATGGAGAGGACCACCCTCTTCCTGGGGGAAAGAGAATAAAACTTCCTGTTCCTTCCTCAAGATGACTCTGACTTTTAATTTTTCTGGGTAGGGGATTGTGGGAGGCCCCGTACCCCACACACTAGGGATGGCTCTTTGCAAGCAGGAAATGTTTTGTCTTTTATTTTTATTATAAATTCTAATTTTCTCTTCTAATCAATGGTCTGATTATGCAAAGTTGTCTCCGTTAAAGCTCTCATAGCCATAATAAGTTCATTAAAATTTCTTTTTCGTTCTTTTGATTGTTGTTTGGAAATCCACAAATCCTATAGCTTTTTTTTGGAAGAAAGTATTCATGATATAAGCTCCTGCATAATTTTTAAGTCTTTGGCCTCTACCATTTCTTTCTCTTTAATCATATTTTCCCATATATTTCTTCCCATCCTCATCTTTACCTACCTTTATGTTGAATTTGCCAATAGAGTATGTGTTGATTTGATTTGTAGGGTTGTTTTGTTTTTTTTCTTTAATATCCCCACTACTTAGTACAGACTGGCATCTAATAGGCACTTAATAAATGCTTATCAATTGACTGAAAAAGAAAGACAAATCCCTGTTCTCCAGAAGCTCACAGTCTATCAAAGGAGATAACATGTAAATACCAATGTGTAAACAATACATCCATGGAAGGCAATCGCAGAGGAAAGACACAAACATTATGGAGGGGACTGGGAAAGGCTTTTTGCAGAAGCTGAGACATTACTGAAAATTTGAAGGAAGCCTGGGAAGGGAGAAGGCAGAGATGAAGGAGAGAGAGTCCCAGTAAAAGTCTGAATGTGAGATTATTGCCTCTACCAGAGTGATGGTGGTATCACAGGAGCAAGGAGAAGAATAGGAGATTATGAAGTTATAAACAATAAAGCAGGAGGACCGATTAGATGTGGAGGGAGGAGTAAGAGGGCATGGAACTGAGGATGACATATGAATTGGGAGCCTGGATAACTGAGTGTTGGGGTACCATCTACAATAATAAAGAAATTAGGAAGAGGGAAAGATTTTAGGGGAAAGATAATGAATTCCATTTGGAAGAACTAATAGTTATCAGCATAGGGATGATCATTGAAACCTTGGGAATGGATGAGATTACCAAGTGAAATACTATAGAGGGAGATGAGATGAGGGTTCTGGACAGAGCTGTGTGTGATATCCATAGTAAGTGGGTGTAACATGGATAAAAATCCAGTCCAGGAGACAGAGAAAGAACACTCAAGTAGAGAAAGAAAAACAGGAAATGCCAATGTCACAAAAACCTATAGAGAACAGATGATCAAAGAGAAGGAGATGATCAGCAGTGTAAAAGCTTCAGAGATGTCCAGGAAGATGAGGTCAAGAAAAGCCATTAGATTTGCAAACTGGGATCATTGGTAACTTTGGAGAGAGCAATTTCATTTGAATGAGGAGGTTGGAAGCCAAATTGTAAAGAGTTAAGAGAGTGAGAAGAAAGCAGATGGAGACACCAGTTGTGGACAGTCTTTCTCAAGGAGTTGAGCCATAAAAGCATGGCCAATAGATTTTCACAATGGACCACAACCCTCAGACCCATGTCCTCTCCCTTGTCCACTGTGCTTCTGTGACCCAAACCTGGGTAGCAAGTCTGAGTGGCCAGTTTATGCATTGTAGTGCTCTTTGTGGGGTTATGAAATCTTTCCTTGCCCTGGTACACAGCTTCTTCATGCATTAGAATCTTTTGTGTAATTGTTCCTTTCTAGATTCTGTACCCAGTGATCTTAGACATGTCCTCCTTTTCCCAACCTAAAATGGAAAAAAAATGAGTCACAGTGATTTTTTTCCTTAGATTTCCTGATCCAGACTCAATTTGGTCATTTTTTATCCATGTGGAAGAGCTTTAGGCGAGTTCTTCCTGCCACCATTTCAGATTTACTACTTCAGTGTCATTAGATTTGGTAATTAAAACTTTAGAAAGAACAGTTGGGGTTGAAAGATGAGGTTAGAAACCACACTACATGAAGTTCATTTTTTAATTCAGTTTTATTTTATATGCTTCTTTGAATTCTCCCTGAGAAGGCAAGGAAAATGCCTTTACAGATACATATAGTCAGGTAAAAAATAAATTCCCACATTAACCAAGTTCAAAAAGAGAAAAAAAAAATCCCACAGTCTGCACTGAGTCCCTCAGCTCTCTCTCTACAAGAAGACAGTGCTTTTTATTGTGAGTTCTTTGGAATTGTGATTGGTCATTGAATTCATCCGTTCCTATGTCTTTCAAAGCCGATTGTCTTAACAGTATTGTTGTTACTGTATAAATTGTTCTCATGGTTCCTCTCACTTCATTTTGCATCAGTTAATATATGTCTTTCCAGGTTCTTCTGAAACCATCTCTGGCATCACTTCTTATAGTACAATAGAATTAGATCATACTAATGGACCATAACTTGTTCAGCCCTTCCCCAGTGGATGGGCATCCCCTCAGTTTCCAATTCTTTGCCACCACAAAAAGAGATGCTATAAATATTTTTGTATATATGGGTCCTTTTCCTCTTTTTTTGATCTCTAGGGTATAGATTCAGTAATGGTATTATTGATCAAAGGATATGCACCTTGATAGCTTTGAGGGTATACTTCCAAAATGGCAAAACCAGTTCGCAGCTCGACCACAATGCATTAAAAGGTTTTCCCAGAATCCCACCAGCATTTATTATTTTCCCTTTTTGGGGGGGGGGTCAACTTTCCAATTTAATGGATATGAGTTAGTACCTCAGGGTTATTTAAATTTTCATTTCTCTAATTATCAGTGGCTTAAAGTATTTTTATATGATTACATATGCTTTTCCTCTGAAAAATGCCTATTTACATCTTTTGACCATATATCAATTAGAGAATGACTCTTCATATAAATTTGATTCAGTTACCTTTATCAGAGAAGACTATAAAATGTCCTGTTTACCCCCCACCCCCCAACTTGCCACTTCTCTTCTAATCTGAGCCACATTGGTTTTGTGTAAAAAAACAATTCTGTAACCAAATTTTACACCCTGTGAATGTCTTGCTTGTTTGGTCATGAATTCTACATCCATAGATCTAACAGATAATGTCTTCCATTCTCCTCTTAATTTGGTCATGATATCACCCTTTACGTCTAAACCACGGACCCATTTGGAGACTGTCTTAGGGTAAAATGTGAGGTGTTGGGCTATAATCTACTTTTTGCCTGACTACTTTCAGGTTTTCTCAACAGTTTGTGTTGAATAATGAATTCTTGTCCCATCAGCTGGGATCTTTGGGTTTATTGAATGCTAGGCTGATGTGCTCATTTGCTTTTGTATATTCTGTATGCCTGTTCTTTATTTTTTAGCACTAATTTGTGACAATTGCAGTGCTGTCGGATACTCTGAGATCTAGTACTGCCAGATAGCCTTTTCTACTTTTTTTCCCCCATTAATTCTCTTGATATGCTTGACCATTTGCTTTTTCCAGATGATTTTTTTTATTTTTTCCAACTCTACAGAGTTCTTCTTTAGTAGTTTGATTGATATGGCA
The DNA here is from genome assembly GCA_028646575.1 of Pseudocheirus occidentalis. Lineage (NCBI taxonomy): Eukaryota > Metazoa > Chordata > Mammalia > Diprotodontia > Pseudocheiridae > Pseudocheirus > Pseudocheirus occidentalis. The sequence goes on from CM053600.1 coordinate 3,331,679, forward strand.
CTGAATAAGTAAGTTAGTTTGGGTAGTATTATCATTTTCATTATTCTGACTCAGTTTACCCACAAGCAATAAATATGTCTCCAATTATTTAAATCTGTCTATTTGTGTAAAGAGTGTTTTGTAATTGTGCTCGCATAGTTCCTGTGTGTGTCTTGGCAAGTAGACTACCAAGTATTTTATTTCAAACAGAATTTATTATTTCATTCTTTGGTAATACACAGAAATATTGAGTGTTTGTATAGGTTTATTTTATAGCCTATAATTTTGCTGAAGTTGTTGTTTCAATTAATTTTTAAGCTGCATCTAAATTTTCTCAGTAAGCCATCATAATCTGCAAAAAGTTTGTTTCTTCTTTGTATGAGCTTACTCTTCTAATTTTTTTCTTGTCTTATTGCTATAGCTAGCATTTCTAGTACAACATTGAATAACAGTAGTGATGATAGATTATTTCCGATCTTATTGTTTTGCTTATGCCCACCCATTACATATAACAGAGATTCTTGGTTTTATTTAGATACCACTTATCAGTTTATGGAAAGCTCCATTTATTCTTATGCTTTCTATTTTTTTTTAACAGGTATAAATGTTGTATCTTGTCAAAAAGCTTTTTTTTCTGCACCTATTGATATGATAATGTGATTTTTTTTTGTTTATATTAATATGGTGGGTTGTACTTACAGTTTTCATGATATTGGACCTGTCGTATATCTCTGCTATAAATTCAGCTTGGTCATGGTGTGTAATCTAGGTGATTGCTTACTGGTATTTTATTTAAAATCTTTGTATTAATATTCATTTGGGATATAGATGTGTAGTTTTGTTTTATTTTTTTCTTCTTTATTTTGACTCTCTGGTTTAGGTATTTAGAGCATATTTATGTCCTAGAAGAAAAATGACAGAACCCTTTCTTCCTTCCACCCTTCAAAGAGTTGACAAAGTACTGGAAGTAATTGTTCTTTAATTGTTGTTATAATTGACTGGTAAATCCATCTGAACCTGGGGTTTTTTTTCTGAGAAGTAATTAAAGCTTGTTCAACTTCTTTTTTTAAGATAAATGTTCTATTTCCTGTTCTGTTAAACTGAGCAATATGTATTTTGCATAGATATTCTCCTACTTTATTTAGATTATTTTTATTGACATATATAGTGTAAAAGAACTAGTGATTGCTTTTATTTCTTCTTCATTGGTTGTGAATTCATCTTTTTTCATTTTGATGCTGATAATTTGGTTTTCTTTATTTTTAATCAGACAAATAGTGTATCAATTTTGCTTGTTTTTTTTTAAAAAGCAACAGCTCTTGGTATTTATTAATTCAATGGGGTTTTTCCTTTCATTTTTGTTAATCTCTTCTTTGATTTTTAAAAAATTTCTATTTTGGTATTAAGTTGGGGTTTTTCATTTGTTGTTCTAGGTTTTATTTTGTTTTGTTTTGTTTTTACAATTGCATACCCAATTCATTAAACTGCTTTTTCTTTCATTAATGAAAGCTTTTACAAATTAAAAAAAAATCCCATTAAGTACTCTTTGTTTCCATCCCTAAATTTTAATATTGTCTCATTTTTGTCAGAATCTTTAATAAAATTCTTGATGGTTTTTATGATTTTTTTCCTTTTCTTTAGGATTAAGTTATTTTAATAACCTATATAACCTATAACCTATTCTTTAGGATTATTGTTTTAATTTATTTTTATTTTAAAATTTTTTTTATTTTAATTTAATTCTTTTAATTATTTTACAATCAACTTTATATCTGTGCTTCAAATTCCTTTGTTGAATGGAATTTTAAAAAATTTTATTATGGTTAGTAAAAATGTAACAAGTATTTTTGCTTTTCTGTGTTTGTGATTATATCATACATGACTGCAAAGCAGTTATATTCCTTTATATTCCCATTCATTGTCTTCCAGAGGCTCACCATATCTAACTTTTCTAAAATTTTATCAGGTCCATTTATTTTTTGTTTATTTTCTTATTAAATTCATTTTGGTCGGAGAAGGGTAAACTGAAGTCCGTCCTACACCATTATAGCTTTATTTTCTATTTCTCCCTATAACTCATTTAACTTTTCCTTTGACAAAGTAGATGGTATGCCATTTGGTACATGTATATTTAATACTGTTTTTATTTCATCGTTTCTGCTACCTTACAGCAAAATTTCATTTCCCTATCACTCTCATTTTGGTCCATTTTTGCTGTTGATTTGTGTGAGATCTTGATTGCTAGCCTTACCTTTTTTATTTCTGTAGAAGCATAACCTACTTCAACCCCTTATTTTGACTCTGTGTCAGGTTTTATTTTTCCCTCTGTTTCTTGTAAACAACACATTTTTTTGGATTTTGATTTCCACTCTTCTATCCTCAGGAACATACATTTTTAGTAGACCTATCGCTGTGGCCATAAGACTTTCTTCAACCATATTTAACCAGTAAGGAAGAATGTAGAATTGGGTTTTGTCGAAACATGAGCCGTGATAAGACAGAGAAGCAATGATAAAATCCTGAGGGGCTATATGTATCATCATCATCTCCCTATATAAAGATGTAAACAGTTTAACCTTGTTTAGTCTCTTGATTTTTTTGGTTTGTTTTTGATGTTTATCTTTTTATGTTTCCCTTGACTCCTATGTTTGCCAAATTTTCTACTTCTCTGAGGTCTTTACATCAGAAACGCTTGAAAGTCCCTTATTTCATTAGAAGTCCATTTTTGCTCTGTAGTTTTATAGTCATTTTTGGTGGGTAAGTAATTCTTGATTGTAAGCTTAGATCTGCTGCCTTCTAAAATATCTTCCTGGCTCTGTATTCTTCTATAATGTGACTGCTAAGTCTTGTGCAATCCTGACTATGGCTCCTCTATACTTGAATTCTTTCTTCCTAGATTCTTAAAGTATTTTCTCTTTAAGAACTCTGGATTTTTACTGTAATAATTCCTTTGAGTGTTTATTTTGGGGTTGTTTTCCGGGGATGACTGGACTGGTAAATTCTCTCAATTTCTATTTTACCCTGTTGTTTAGTAGGGCAAAATACAGAGTGATATCTGAGTAGTTTTCTTTTATTTCTTGAATATGATACCTATGTTCTTTTTTTGGTCATGGTTTTCAGGTAATACAATGATTCCTAATTTTGTCTCATTGATCACCTTTTGAAGTCAGTTGTTTTTGCTATGAGATACTTCACATTGTCTTTTAAGTTTTTTTTCAGTCTTTTGACTTTGTTTTAATATTTATTGCTGTCTTATGGAGTCACTAGGGATAGCTAGAGTGCCTAAGTTCAAATCTGGTCTCAGACATTTACCACCTGTGTGACCCTGGATAAGTCACTTAGTCCTGTTTGCCTCAGTTTCCTCTCCTATAAAATGAATTGTAGAAGTAAATGACAAACTACTTCAGTATCTTTGCTAAGAAAACCCCTATGGGGTCACAAAGATTCAGACACAACTGAAAAATGACTGAAATTACCAAAAAGATATTTTACTGAATTAGAAATAATGATAAAATTCATTTGGAAGAACAAAAAGTCAAGATTATTAAAGGAACTAATGGAAAAAAATGTAAAGGAAGGAAGTTTAGCAGTACCAGAAATTAAGCCATATTATAAGACAGTAATTATCAAAACTATTTGGTGCTGGCTAAGAAATAGAAAGGTAGATCACTGGAATGCAGTAGACATACAATTTACAGCAACAAATAAATGTAATAACCTCGTATTTGGCAAGAGTAAAAATTTAAGTTTTGGGGATTGCAAGGAGGAGGGAGAAGTAGAATGACAAGAGCCCATGATTAGATAAGGTCGTTTCAGAGTTCATGGCAATGGAAGTTAGAACACTTATGGGTGATGGCCAGATTCAGTGTATGACCATTTTTCTCTGTGTAGCTGTGGTGGAACGGAGGAATGAGGTTGCAGGAAACAAGTAATTTGAGGCACTGGGAGGTTAGAATGTTTGAGGGATTGCAGGTATATATGTTAAAGTTCCCCAATATAGAGCAGCATTTGGGGATGAGAGAAAGGCTGTCGGGCAAATATGGAACTTGGTGAGTCAAGGAGAAGGTGGTAGATAGCAGCTACCGGCATCTTACTTGGATAGTAAATATTGATTGAGCAAGGCTTAGTCCAACTCCCACAATATAGGGGAGTTGTTGAGGTCTAAGTGAAAGTGCAATCTAGACTAGAGAGAGTGGCCAGGGAGGCTATTTCATCAGGAGGGAGCTGGGTTTCACTGAGTGCAACAGGATGGAAGAGGCAGGAAAGGAAAAGGCTTAAAATGAAAGTAGATTTATTCTCTATGGAGCAGGCATTCCAAAGAGTATCACACAATAGAAAGGGTGGGTAGCGTTAGGGTAAGACATTGGCAGGACTGATTTGTGGCAGGAAAGAATAAGGGAGTGGCCAGTGGGCAGGACAGTCAGTGAGTTAGTCAGCAAACATTTACTAGTGACCTATGTGCCAGGTGTTGGGCTAAGTGCTGAGGATCCAAAGACAGGAAGAAGACAGTCCCTGCTCCTGAGAAGTCAGTCAAATGGGGAAAACAACATCCAAACAAACATGTACACTGTGTGCTAGAATAAATTTGGAATTGTCATCAGACAGAAGGCACTAGAATAAAGGGTTAAATCAAGCTTCCTGTAATGGTGGGGTTTTAGCTGAGACTTTAAGGAAGCTACAGGAAGGCAGAGGATGGAAATGAGGAGGATAAGAAGTCTAGGCATAGGGGAGAGCACCAGAGAAAAGGCCCAGAGTCGGGGGGGGGGGGGGAGAGGGATAGAGAGAGAGAGAGAGAGAGAGAGAGAGAGAGAGAGAGAGAGAGAGAGAGCAAGCCTCCTAGTGGAAGGAAAAGCAAGGAGGCCAATGTCGCTGGATCTGAGCACAAGGGGAGGTATAAGGAGATCGAGAAGGTGCAGTGGGGCCGGTTATTAAGGCCTTTGAATGTCAAATGGAAGACGTGGTATTTGATCCTGAAGGAGACAGGGTCACTGCCAGTTTACATAGGGTGACATGGTCAGACCTGCACTTTAGGAAAATCACTCTGGCAGTCGAGTGGAAGATGAGTTAGAGTGAGCAGAGACTTGTGCCAGGAAGACCAATCAGTAAGCTATTACAGTAGTCCAGGTGGGAGGTGGGAGGGGTCTCTGCCAGAGTCATGGCAATATTAGAGGAAGAAGAAGGAATATGCAGAGGTCACAAAGCTAAAACTGACAGGCCTTGGTGACACATTGAATGGGCAGGGGACATGGGTTGGGGGGAGGTAACAGAAATTGAGGAGTAACAAGTGATAGACTATTCAACTGGGAAGGTTGTAGCATCTTTGATAGTAATAAGAAATTTAGGGGCAGCTAGGTGGGGCAGTGAACAGAGCACCGGCCCTGGAGTCAGGAGGACCTGAGTTCAAATTTGACCTCAGACACTTGACACTTACTAGCTGTGTGACTTTGGGCAAGTCACTTAACCCCAATTGCCTTTCAAAAACCAAAAAAAAAAAAAAAAGAAGAAGAAGAAATATAGTAAAGAGGGAGGGTTGTAGGAAAAGCTAATGAGTTCATTTTGGGACACGTTGAGTGTAAGATGTCTGTGGGACATCTAGTTCAAGATGTCCCAAAGCAACCATTGGTAATGTAAGACTGAGGTCAGTGGAGAAACTGGGGCTGGATAAGCAGATCTGAGAAGTATTAGCATATAGATGAGAGCTGAATCCTTGGGACCTGATGAGATTGTCCGTTGAAACGGTATAGAGGACAGAGTCCTATGGGCCACCTGTCTCTTGTGGGCCTGACCTGATTCCAAGATCCAGGAGAAGAAAAATAGGAGAACCAGGAGAAATCAGTGTCACAAAAATGCAGGGAGAAGAGAGTAAGAAAACAGGGTGGTCAACAAAGGCTGAGAAAGGTCAGGAATGAGGACTGAGAAAAGGCCATTTGATTTGGCCTTTTTAAAGATATTGATAACTTTGTAGAGAGTCATTTTGATGAATGTTTTTTTTTTGTTTTTTGGAGGGTAGTTGGGGTTAAGTGACTTGCCCAAGGTCACACGGCTAGTTTTTCGTGTTAAGTGTCTGAGGCCGGATTTGAACTCCTGTACTCCTGACTCCAGGGCCGGTGCTCTATTCACTGCGCCACCTAGCCGCCCCCATTTTGATGAATGTGAGACAAATGGAAGCAGAGGCATGTGTTGTAGACAGCCTTCCCAAGAGGGAGGAGAAATATAATATAATAGTTAGTAGGAATTACAGAATTAAGTGAGAGTGTTTTTGACATTTGGATGCAGTAGGGAAATAGCCAATAGTAGACAAGGAGAGTTCACAAATCAATGATAGAAGAGCACTTTGCAAGGAAAAGGGATAGAAGAATGTGGTCATTTTTGCATGTAGGTTAGGCTTGGTAAGGAGAAGGGCCGTCTCTTAATGTGAGACAGGAGTGACTAAAGGCAGTGATAGTGGAGGAGGCATCTGGGAGACACTTACTGAGGAGATGAGAAGAGTTGCTTTTGGTGAATGACCTCAATTTTATCAGTGAATTATGAGGCAAAGATCTTAACTAAGGATTTGGGGAATGGGGGAACTATGTGAGATTTGAGAATGGATGAAAGGGTTTGGAAAAGCCCCTGAGTGGGATAATGAATCAATCAGGCAACTGGAAAAGAATTGCCTTGCCATAGTGAGGACCCTGTTTGAGATTACATAAGATAAATGTGTAATATACACAGTTCTCACAATTATGATGATTTTTCTCTAGCTCATTTCAGCGGCACATAAGTAGAATAATCCAAGGGATCAGCAGGGCAAGGTCTTTGACTGGATTGGGGGGTAAGGGACATCAGAGAAGAGGAAAGGGCAGAGTTAAACTCATTCACTGAGGGGTCAAGATGGGGAAAGGAAGAGAGTGTAGTCACTGTAGGGAAGGTAGGCCAGGGAAAGAACTGAGGGGTGGAGGAATTGGTTGTTGAGGTAAGGACAAGGAACAGAGTTTATCATTCAAAGGCAGAGGGAGAATCAAATACCTGTAGTTTTTGATAAGGTAAAGGAATTTCAGAGTTCATAATCATAGAAATCATAGTGCATTTATGAGTGATGGCAAGATCAAGAGTATGACTGCCTCTGTGTGTAGCTATGGTGCGGTGGAAATCTACATAATGAGAAATGGGCAAGTTGAGGCATTCAGAAGTCAGGGTGCTTGGGAAGACATTAAAATATACTTAAGTCTTCTAGCATTAGGGCAGTTGAGGTGAAGAAAAAGACTGTGAACCAAGTTACTGTGCCCATTTAGGAAAGAAGAGTGTCTTGGAGGTTGGTAGATAATAGTTAACAGAGTTTAGATTGTGTGCTAAATATGGATTGAGTGAACTTCGAAGGAGAGATTAATGATTAATGAACATCTGGAAGATAGCATTGGAGAGCAAGGGAGTCTTCCAGCTCCCCAGCCTGGACCAGTGAGCCAAGGGGAATGGTTGAAAGTGCCACCAGTGCTGGAAAGGGAGTCTGTATCAGAGTAAACCAGAAGATGAAAGGAGGAAGGAAAAGATTTAAGATGAAAGCAAGTTTGTTACTTAGGGAATATGTATTCCAGAGAAAACAGTAGGAGTAGTTAAAAAAAAAGTTTTACAGCAACATGTACATACAATAAGCTAGGTATGTGTCAGAGATGGGTCTTGAAGTAAGATCTTTCTGATACCAGGGCCAGACCTCTATTCGGAGCCACTGGAATCTTGAGATTCTTATCAAACTTTCATTTTGGAGAGACTTTCCTGTCATAATTGAAGAGACACTGAGTTCGAGAAGGCTGAGAAAGCAAAGTTACTTCCTGAGAGGACTATGTTTAATTTGAATCTTGCAAAGAAACAAAGAAAATTCTTCAAACTTTGGCTGGTGTTTTGAGCAAGCAAAATGGCGGAACTGTATTCTAGAAATGAGAAGTCAAGAGTAGCAGTGATGGTTAGAGAAGACTCTGGCAGACCTTCCTGCTGAAACACTGAAACAAACATTGTTTTGTTGTTTAGCTAGTAGGCACTGATGCTTCTGTGAGCTTAACAGATTAGAGGATTTTATATTTAAATAAGTAATATTTAATAAATGGGGAGGGGGGTTGCTCAGAACTATTTAATTACTGAGGCATTCCAGTGCTTGTAAATAATATGGAAATATCTAAATATATATCCTCAGGATGATGGGAATAAGTATGGTAATGAATTACTTACGTACCTGGCTGTGGGGGGAGCACCCCACCTAAGCTACACATGAAAGTGTTTGGCCCTAAAATCCTCTTACAGAAATATAAATATAAATATATTAACCTCATTGCTATGCTTATGTCTATCAAGTTCTGTATGATCCACCTATACAGAACAAAGCACCTATAGAATAGGAAGAGATCTTAAGACAAATTATATTGATTTATAGGGCTATATGGGGCAGATGCAGTTTGAGTTTTTCATGTGTTTTAAAAAGCACTTGAAAACATGTTTCCACACAAAAAGCTTGCTTCTACTTGTTTGTTCACTTAAATAGGCCGTATTGCATAATCAGATTCACAGTATTTGACACTGTCAATGTCTCGTGTTATCCCTTTAATTTGGGGGGTGGGAAAGTCATCGTTCCATTGTTCATTTCCACTCTGTCAGGCAAAATGGCAGAAATGTGGCTTCATAGAAATAAAATAACTTGCTATATCCTTTATAAGGTAACTTTCTTCTGCATTTGACCATGGGGAAAATGAATTGTGTTTTGAATTGGAGTAAATTAAGCCTGTAAGTATAGAGGACACCCTTTCAAAAATTAAAAAAAAAAAATCCAAACCTTAGGTGACAATTATTTTAAAGAACTTCAAAAGTGAAAGATGTTTCCAACTTGAATGTTCTAGAAGTACTTTGATGAAGGTATTGTCTAATTTGTGTTTAACTTAGTGTAAGTGTTGTAACTCTCGAGCATACTCACTTTGGAGTTGAATTAGTTCACTTTTTTGTCTGTTTGCTTTTCAGATTTCAGATTTTGGGTTAGCCAAATGTAATGGCCTATCTCACTCCCAGGATCTCAGCATTGATGGACTTTTTGGTACAATCGCTTACTTACCTCCAGAACGTATAAAAGAGAAGAGCAGATTCTTTGATGTCAAACATGATGTGTACAGGTTGGTGCAAAAACTCCCTTTGTAGGGGCAATCTCATTGTTTGGGACAACTAGTTGAGAAATTCTTCTGGAACTTAATAAGTTCCTCTGGAGTAAATATCTGGAAGAATTTCCAAACCAAAGGCTTGGTCCTTTACTCATGCTAAATAATTATGTAATTGCTTCATGAATCTCAATAAGTCATATCTGCTTAACTTTTGTTGAGGGTTTGTTTTTTTTTTAATTGTGACTAACTTAGAAGGGCATGAAAGATTTTTTTCTCTTTTTGCATTTCAAATGTTTCTTAGCTCTTGGCAAAAAATATTCAACAATTTGTGGAAGTGCCAATTAGAGTCCCTTCTGGGGGTGAGTAGGTGGCGCAGTGAATAGAGCACTGGCCCTGGAGTTGGGAGGACCTGAGTTCAAATCCAGCCTCAGACACTTGACACACGTACTATCCATGTGACTTTGGGCAAGTCACTTAACCCCAATTGCCGTCCAAAAAAAAAGAGTCACTTCTGTTACTGGGCTGATATGTTATGGCTTTTTTTTTTTAATCTGGCATTTTTGCAAACTGCAGGTTTTATTTGTTGGGTGTTTGTGGAAATTAGTAGCTTTATTAGTTCATGCATATGCCTACATTTCCGGGATGTGTTCCTTCTGTCTAGTATTATTGTTTTCAATACTTAATAATACCTTGTACAGGGATTCTAGATAAATAGATGTGGGAGTGTGTGTGTGTGTGTGTGTGTGTGTGTGTGTGTGTGTGTGTGTATGAATTCAGTGGGATTTTATAGCTGTGATCTGGCCTTTTTCCTTTCTCAAAGCCTGATGGTCTTAATTATCCTGCACTTCTCTGAGGAAAGGGAAGATGGAAGGACAGACCTAAGTATTTCATTAATGTTTTTATCCTTAGCAAAGGACCGATTGACTTTCACATTTTACTTTTCCACCAATCATTGTGGAAACTTTTTAAGACCTATTGATTCTTAGAACTTGATTTGCTGGTTTGAAATTATTGCAGTTCTGTGTGTGAGTGTGGGGGGGATGGACTCATATGTGCGTCTGTGTCTTTTTAGCTATACTTTTTAGCTGTACTTCTGTTGATGAAATAGACTTCTGGAATTAGTTACAGCTTACAGAACATAAGGGAAAAAGGATTTTCTATATTTTTTCAAAAATTTTGTAATTTTTCTTTTGAGCTTACAAATATCAAGTTCCTATATCCCAAGTATTCTCTCTAGTTCTTCTCAAGTTCCAACGAGCTACTTGCTAACAACCAGAGTGATGAGCCTCACTGCAATATTTACTATCAGCTCAATTCATGCTACTTAGACTTGGGATTCATTTTAATGCACATTTGGGGAGCCTTTGATTTAAATAATTTTTATTAATTTTTAAAAAGTTGATTTTAAACTAAATGTATTCAAAGTTGACTTTCTTCAATTAAAATTATTGCGGATGAAGCTCTTCTTTTTTGTCAGACTCTAGATTGATTTTTTTCTGGACATGTTTACCCGTGTGACATAGTTACTGAGCGTATTTGACAAAGATTAAACTAATGAGGCAGGCAGCTGATTAATGCATTTTTTCTTTTTCAGTTTTGCCATTGTTATCTGGGGAGTACTCACACAGAAAAAACCCTTCGCAGGTAAAGGAAATTTTCTTTTTCTGTTTGGGTTCAGTGTATATATATATCTGTTTGGTACATATCGTACATAATTGTACATATTGTTTAGTACATATACTTGGACATTTTAAAGCTGTTTTCCAAATTAGTCTGCTTCCTTCATTATGGAATAATACATACAGAGTATCTATGAGTATCTTGTGCTGTGCATGTTCCTTGAAAGGGACAGCGAGGGGCGGCTAGGTGGCGCAGTGAATAGAGCACCGGCCCTGGAGTCAGGAGGACTTGAGTTCAAATCCGGCCTCAGACACTTAACACAAAAACTAGCCATGTGACCTTGGGCAAGTCACTTAACCCCAATTGCCGTCTTTAAAAAAAGGCAAAAAAAAAAAGATTTTAAAGAAAGGGACAGCGAACATAGAAAGTTACTTTATGTCTGCTTTGTCTCTTCTGGGACTTCTGACCTACCTACCAGTCCAAGAATTGATTATAAAAATCTTGAGAATTTTGAGTGTGCTAAAGAAAGAAACTTAATTTTTTCCCCATTTTGCAGAACTTTTCGTTTTCACATAAGGAATTATTTGATAAAATATAAATCCTATTTATTAGTTGGAGAAGAAATATGGATCAATCATTCTGTAGCTCATTGTTTTAATGTCCTCTTTCTTACCTAACTAGCATCCTAGGAATCAGTATTTAAAATAAATGAGGGAGAAAAAAAGTCTTTCAGAGTATTGCAAGTTACAGATCATCTTGCCAATTATTACTGCAAATAGAAAGGGCATGACTTGGAAGGCTTTTGTTTAAGCAAGAAAACAATCATTCACCTTCCTATCACCAATCGTCGTTTGTCCTTTATGGGTCTCTTTCCCAATCCCCCTTGTTTTAGACTACAATCAATATAGCCACATAGTTTGGGGTGGCAGAATGCCAATCTCTTTATGTCTTATATAGATGACAGCTGAAGTTCCAGGTATGTGGGTGTAAGTATCAAGAATAAAAGGCCCTTTTGTTAGATTGCTGTGAAGATAGCACAGCAAAACACTGGGATTTTATCTGGCAATCCAGGTGGAAATGTGTGATGTTGTTGTGTTCCCCAGCAGTGTAATCTAGAAGACATCTCAAATGTTAGAACTTGGAGATTTTAGTAATCAATGAAATAGTGAAGATATGCTTTTAAAGGTTGAAATTGCACACAATTCTGTATGAAGCTGAACGAAGTACTAATAAGAGAACACTCCCATTGAGTCTAAACTGAACAAATACTCCTGCTGAAATAATGTACTTTCATGGCTTCTTCAAAGAAGGACTCACCTTAAGGGCTTTCAATAATATGCTACCCTGTCAAAATCTGCTTCTTTGTGTTAATTATAATTCTAGTCCCAAAGACGTCAAGACTAGAATCACACTAGGGATACCCTTTCCCCAACTTGGAAGTTGTCTCTTCTAGTGCTTACCCTCCCCTCCCCACAAACATACTTGTAAATTCTAGAATTTTGCTTCTCTGTCAGTCTCGAGTTATAGTTGATGGATCAGACAGAAGAGGTAAAATGACTTTCTGATGGTCATACATGTAGAAAGCAGTAGACAGAAATTCATAGAGTCAGGTTCTCTGACTCTAAATTCAGTGCTCTTTTTACAGCATAACATTTGCAACCAGAATCCTATGGCATCCAATGCGATAATACTTAGAGGGTATCTGTGGGTACTTTTCATCCTCAGACTATTAACTTAAGACTTCTTCTTCTTGTTGATTTGATAAAGAAGAAAGAGCCTTGTTGTAGGATTTCCTGCATTTGTGTCCCTTGTCACCGATGGGCAATAGTCAGCAACTATGCAACAATGATAACTGATTATATGAGGAGTTCTTAACATGAAATCTATGGAGAGATTTCAGGGAATCCGTAAACTTGGATGGAACAAAAACTACAACTTTATTTTCATTAGACTGAAACTGAAATGTAACATTTCTTTCAGTTATGAGTGTAGACAACAAGCATTCTGAGAAGCAGGGGTCCCCTAAGCTTGACCAGACTGCCAAAGGAGTACATGACATGAAAAAGATTAAAAGTCCCTGAACTTGATGGATGCTGATGAACTGCTCAGCTAACCAGGGACATGGAGAGGAGGAGAGGAAATATCTCCTTACACTTGTATATGTCTCTTTGCCCTATTAACTGAAAACACGAAACTCTTCAATGTAATTCCTTTGAAAAAATCTTCCCATTTATCTCTGATTCCAGGCCTTCCACTCTCCAATCTATTCTCCACACATCAACCAAAATAGTCTTCCTAAAGCAAAAGCCACCAAGATACTTCCTTACCCCCAAACCATTATGGGTTCCCCAGAATGAGATGTAAACTCTGTACCCTGGCATTTAAGGCTCTCTAGTCTGCCTCCAACTGCCTCTCCAGACTTAGTCTGCATTACTTCCTTCATGTGTCCTTTGAAAAAAAAAGTTGTACTGATTTTTTTTTCCATTATCACTGTCACCTCTCACTGACTACCCCCTCCCATCGTAAAGCTCTTCCTTATAAGAAAAGTTAAGCAAAATACATAGACATGTCAGAAAAATCTATGTCTCATTCTGAACCTTTAGCTCCTTATCCCCTTTTTTTCTTCCATTATCTCTTCTGACATTAAGATTGACCATATTTCTGTTTTGGATATGTTAGATTTGAGATGTCTACAGAACAGCCAGTCTGGAATGGTCAATAGGCAGTTGGTAATGCAGGACCAAAATTAGGGAGAAAAGCTACAGTTAGATACATAGGTCTTGGAATCTTTTAAATAGAGATGATACTTGCACTCATCAGACCTAATGAGAACCCCAAAACAGAAGAGGGCCCTGGACCAGTCTTTGGGATACCTGCAAGTAATGGGCATGGCATGGGTAAGGATCTACCACAGAAGACGGGTGGAAAGGGAACCAAAAGAGAATAGAGAACCCAAAAAGGAAAGAGTATCCAAAAGAAAAAGATGGTCAGCAGTGTGAAATACTGTCAAGAAAGATGGACATTGAGCCAGCAATTAAGAAAGTAAATTTGGGGAAAGCACTTTCATTTGTATCATGAGCTTGAAAGCCAGATTGAAGAGAGTTTAGTAAAGGGTAAGAGAAAAAGAAGTGGAGACACTGAACGTAGATGAGTGTTTAAATTTAATAAGAAAAGTCAAGATATAAATTGGTAGCTAGTAAATATAGTAGACTCTAGTAAGGGACTTTTTATTTTTAAAGATGGTAGGGGCTTGACCATGTTTGCAGGCAATAGGGAATGAATCAGTAGATGAGGAGAAACTGATGATTAGAGAGAGAGTGTGTGTGTGTGTGGATGATGATGTAGGCTATTAATATGTTGGAGAAAAAGGGAAGAAATGAGAACAAAGTAATATCTCCAGTGTGTGTTCTTGGCAAGCTGGAAGTTTTTCAATCTCTAGGGTAAAATGATAACTTCCCCTTTCATTTAATTAGATCTGCTGTAACATGTTTGCCTTTACTTTTCAGATGAGAAGAATATTCTGCATATTATGGTAAAAGTAGTAAAAGGCCATCGCCCGGAGCTACCCCCAGTTTCCAAATCTAGACCTCGTGCCTGTAACAACTTGATTAGACTCATGCAGAAATGCTGGCAGGATGATCCCCAAAGTCGGCCAAGCTTTCAAGGTAAGGTGCTACCTACTGACATAGCGTGGGTCCATCCCCAAATAAGCCGCCTTAATATTCACTTCTCTTCAGAATGTTATTGTTTAATTGTTTAAGGTGACAAAGCTCAGAGTATAGAATGAGTTTATAGGACCCTAGAGGTCATCTGGTCTGGTCACTCATTTTATAGATGAGAATCCACAGTGTGTTTGATTTGGTCATGAAAACTGAACAATATAGCTGATCGGTCAACTGGTACTTCCTAAGCATTTACTTATGTGCCAGGCACTTTACCAACTGCTGAGAATACAAGTAGAAAGAAAGAAAGTCCTTTCCCTCAAGGAGCTTGCATTCTAATGGGAGAAGATTTTGTATTTAATAAAAGGAAGATTAAGGAAGGGGAAGGGAACAAAGCTATCCAATTGGAGCAGGAGAAAAAAATATAGTAGAAGTAACTGTAGCCCAGAAGGCTGCCTGTAGAAGAATTAGGCATGGTTGCCTCTAAGTATGCTACCCTTTCATGAAGGCTCTGGGGCAAAACATCTCATCAGAGGGAGAAGCTGCAGTGGCAAAAAGTATTTCCAGTGTGTCAGTTCCAGGGCTTTAGAAATCCTTGGCTTTCCTCCAAGATGATGGAGGAAGCCTGGAGAGGAAAAGAACATAGAAAAGTGCAGTCCAAGATTAAAACCTGAATGAAAACCTTAGCTAAGGCAACAGAATAACATTTTGATTTCTAACACTCAAAGCAAAGAGACTAAATGTAAAGGTCACCCTAGCCCATTAGGGCTGGCTTTGGCAGAGCAAAAGATACTGCAATTGAACATCTGATGTTCTGGAATAAATTAATTTGTTCCATTTTAAGGCAATTGTGTGCAGTCAGAGATAGTTCTTTTTCCCTCTGTACAAAGAATAATTAATACTTAAGCTGAGGTATGGAGGCATGTGTGGCTTTGGCAAATGAATAATTAATTCATAATAATGCTTATTAGTACTGCGATGTATGCCAAGCGCTGAGGATATGGTACAAAAGTGTGATGGTTTCTGCTCTATGGACCAGGACTAAAAGTTATTTTCTCCTTTTTTTATTACTTTTTTTTACCCCAATTATGTGAAGGCAAGTAATTTGATATAGGTTGTACAAGTGCAGTCATACAAAACGTATTTCTATATTAGTCACATTGTGAAAGAAAACACACACATGCACACCTAAGAGAAACAAAGTTTTAAAAGTATGTTTCAATTCACGTTCAGACTCCATTTGTTATTTCTCTGGGGATGGAGAGCATTTTTCATCATAAGTCCTTCACAATTGTCTCAGATCATTGTATGGCTGAGAATAGCCCAGTCATTCAGAGCTGATGGCTGTACACTATTGCTGTTACTGCACACTCTTTTGGTTCTGCTCACTTCTCTTTGCATCAGTTCCTGTAAGTCTTTCTAGGTTTTTCTGAGAGCATCCTGCTCATCATTTGTTAAAACAGAACAGTAGTATTCTGTCCCAATCATTTGCCACAACTGTTGGAGAATCTCCCTCAATCTCCCAATTTTTTGCCATTACTACAAGATCTGCTATAAATATTTTTGCACATAAGGGTTCTTTTCCTTTTTGTTTTATGTCTTTTTGGGATACAGACCTAATTGTGATAGCTGAGTCAGAGGGTATGCATGTTTTATAGCCCTCTGGGCATAGTTCCAAATTGCTATAAAAAATGGGTGAATCCATTCACAACTCCACCAACAGTGCATTAGTGTCTCAGTTTCCTTACATCCCCTCCCAACATTTGTCATTTTCCTTTTCTATCATATCAGCCCCTCTGATAAGTGAGAGGTGGTACTTCAGAGTTGTTTTAATTTGCATTTCTTTAATTGGTAATGATTTAGAGCATTTTTACATATGACAATAGTTTCATTACTTTGTCTGAAAACTGCCTGTTTATCCTTTGGCCATTTGCAATTGGGGAATGGCTCTTATTTTTATAAATTGGATTAGGTCTCTTTATATTTTAGAAATAAAACTTATCAGAGGTAACTGCTATAATTTTTTTTCACAGTTATGATTACTAACTTTTATTTCCTCCATCCTTTTTCACTTCTGTTTATCCTACTCCTCCCCTCCGTCACCCTGTCCATCTTCAAAAGTATTTTATTTCTGACTGCCACCTCCCCCTATCCGTCCTTTCTTCTATTTCTTTAGAATCTTGTTTTTCTTCAGTCACATGTGAAAACATTTTTTAGCATTTTTTTAATGAGTTCTCTCTCTACCCTACCCCATACCCATTGAGAAGGCAAGCAATTCAATACTTGAATCTGTATCAGACACCGTCGGTTCTTTCTCTGGGGATGGATGTCGTTTTTCATCCTAAGTCCTTCAGAGCTGTCTTAAATCATTGTATTGCTGAGAAGAGCCAAGTTGTTTGCAGCTGATCATCCTACAATATTGCTCTTACTTTGTACTCAATTCGTTTCACTTTGCATCAGCTCATATAAATCTTTCCAGGTGTTTTTGAGAGCATACCGTAATTACATACCACAACTTGTTCAGCCGGTCCCCAGTTGGGAAATGTGCATATCTCTACTATCAACCTCTCTTCTATCACCCTCCCCATCCCCATTTTTCTTATCTTCCCCCCCCCCATTTTTTGGTTGGTTAAGATAGATTACTCACTAATGCTATTTCTTCTTAGTACCAGTTCTGATGAGCATAAGGATCAAAGCACTCCTGCCCACCTCCCTCATCTACCCTTCCAGTGTAAAAAAGCTCTTTCATGCCTCTTTTATGTGAGACAATTTACCCCAGTCTACCTCTCCTTCTCTTCTTCCAGTGTTCACAGTGTTCACAGTTTTCTTTCTCCTTAATTTTATGTTTTTGGAAATCATCCCATCTTAATCAACTCACACCAGCGCCCTCTGTCTATGTAATAACTCCATCTAACTGCTCTAATAATGAAAAAGTTCTTAGGAGTTACAAGTAGTGTCTTTCCATATACAGATATAAACATTTAACCTTATTGAATTCCTTACAATTACTCTTTCCTGTTTACCTTTTTATACATCCCTTGAGTTTTGTATTTGAAAGTAAAATCTTGTGCTATCTTGACGGTTGCTCCATGATATCTGACTTGTTTCTTTCTTGCTGCTTGTAGTAGTTTCTCCTTGATCTCAGTCTACAATTTGGATATAATGTCCCTGGGAGTTTTCATTTGGGGATTTCTTTCAGAAGGTGATCAGTAGCTTTTTAAAATTTCTGTTTTACCCTTTAGTTCTAGAATATCAGGGCAGTTTTCCTTGATAATTTCTTAAAAGATGATGTCTAGGCTTTTTTTTTCATCATGATTTGTAGGCAATCTTGAAATTTTTTTTTGGAGGGGGGAAGGCAAGGCAATTGGGGTTAAGTGACTTTCCCAAAGTCACAAGGCTCATTAAGCGTCAAGTGTCTGAGAAAGAATTTGAACTCAGATCCTCCTGACTTCACAGCCAGTGCTCTATCTACTGTACCACCTAGCTGCCCCACAGTAATTCTTAAATGACCTCTCCTGTATCTATTTTCCAGGTTAGCTGGTTTTCTAAAGAGATAGTTCACATTTTCTCCTAATTTTTTGTTCTTTCTATTGTGTTTTATTACTTTTTTCATGGAGTCATTAGCACACTCATTCAATTTTGGTTTTTAAAGAATCATTTTCTTCATTAAACCTGCTTTTCCATTTGGCCAATTCTACATTTTAAGGAGTTCTTTTCTTCAGTGGATTTTTGTACCTTTAAAAAAACAACAGCACTTTTCTTATTCTGTTTTCTATGGTGTTATTTAGGGTTTGTTCAGAGAAGACAATGACCACTGGAATGAAGGCTACTAAGTCCCTTTTAGGGCTGCTTTCAACTTTTGGTGTCCACCTGATTAACCCCACTGTCACCTGTGGCTCCAGGAAGCAGTAGCTTGCCTAGGAGCCACGCTCTGGTGACCCATTTGGCCAGTTGGGTCAAACCAGCATGAGGGCAAATAAGGGGTCTCAAACCCTCTGATGAGTTAGGAGGGTGTCTAGTCCAAGCATATGAATTACTCCCCTTGTAGAATGAGCAGATGAGAATAATTTGTTCCAATGGCTATGAAGTTGTCTGAAGCAGGTGCTGTGGAGCTCTTAAGAGCTTGGTTACACATCAAAGGCACAAAAGTTATCCACTACATCCCAGGTCATCACCAGTCATCCTTAATTTTGTCTTGCCACTAGATTCTGATCACTCTGGAAGAGAGGTGGGGCCAATAACTTTGTGCAACTCTGCCTCACTTAAATACAATTTATGCATGAGTCAAAAGACATTCCCTGTACCATTTTTCCATTTTTACTTACCTCAAAATCCTGTGGCAATAGGCAAGTGACAAAGCAGCAGAAGAGGGTATACTGGAAGTTGTAGTCACAACCCTGCACACAGGTGACCCAGGCCACAGGGTCATCTTCTCACTGGAATGAAACAGCAGTGGGATTTAGCAGCCCTTGGATGTCTATGCAGCATTTTTTTTTAATGGCAGTTTTATTTTACCCCCCAATTACACATTGAGACAATTTTTAGCATTCATTTTTACAAGATTTTGAGTTACAAGTTTTTCTTCTTCCCTTTCTCTCCTCCTCACTTCCAAAAATGGTAGCCAATATTATATAGGTTATACATGGGCTATCATAAAGAACATATTTTCATATAAATCAAAGTTGTAAAAGAAGAAACAGATCAGAAGGGGAAAAAAAGACAAAAAAGAATAAAGTAAGGGAAAAAAGTGTGCTTCGATCTGCATTCGGAGTCCATCGGCTCTTTATCTGGATGTAGATGGCATTCTCCTTCATGAGTCCTTTGTACTTGTGTTGCTGAGAAGAGCTGAGTCTTTCATAGTTGATCAACACACAGTGTTGCTAACACTGGGTACAATGTTCTCTTGATTCTGCTCGTTTCACATTACATCTGTTCGTGCAAGTCTTTCTAAGTTTTCTGAAATCTGCCTGTTCATCATTTCTTATTGCACAATATATTCCATGACATTCATATACCATAGTCTGTTCAACCATTCTCCAATTGATGGGCATCCCCTCAGTTTCCAGTATTTTGCCAGCGTGAAAAGGGTTGCTCTACATAATTTTGCACATGTAAATCCTTTTTCCTGTTTTATGATCTCTTTGGGATACAAACCTAGTACTGGCATTGCTGGATCAAAAAGTGTGCACAGTTTGGTTGCCCTTTCAGCATAGTTCCAAATTGCTCTCCAGAATCGATGGATCAGGTCATAATTCCCCCAGTAGTGCATTAGTGTCCCGATTTTCTCACATACTCTCCAGCATTTATCATTTTCCTTTTCTGTAGTATGATCTGATTGGTGTGAGGTGATACCTCAGAGTTGTTTTAATTTGTATTTCTCTAATCAAAATGCTTTAGAGGACTTCTTCATATGCCTAAAGATAGCTTTAATGACTGCCCATTCATATCCTTTGACCATTTCTCAAGTAAGGAATGACTTGTATTGTTATAAGTTCATTTCTCCATATGTTTGAAAAACAAGGCTTTTATCAAGAGACACCTGCTGTAAAGATTGTTTATCCATTTTCTGCTATTCTTCTAATCTTGACTGCATTGGTTTTGTTTTTGCAAAAACTCTTTAATTTAATCAAAATGGTCTAGTTTACATTTCATGCTCTCTATCTCTTCTTTGATCTTGAACCTATAACTCACTTAACTTCCCCTTTAAGAATTGGGATGCTTTACCACTTGGTACATATTTGTTTAGTACTGATATTACTTCATTGTCTATGGTACCTTTTAGCAAGATGTCATTTACTTCCTTATCTCTTTTAATTAGGACTATTTTTGCTTTGCTTTGTCTGAGGTCAGGATAGATACCCTGCTTTTTTTTACTTCAGTTGCAGCTGAATATATTCCATTTCAGACTTTTACCTTTATTGTGTGTGTGTGTGTGTGTGTGTGTGTGTGTGCTTCAAGTGTGTTTCTTGTAAACAATAGAATTCTGGTTTTTGATCCACTCTGTTTCCATTTTGTGGGGGAGTTCGTCCCATTCACAGTCAGTTATGATTGTTAACTCTATGTTTCCCTCCGTCCCATTTTTCCTCCTCTTTGCCCTCTCCTTTCACTGTTTTCCTCATCATCAGTGTTTTGTTTCTGTCTACCACCTCCCCCAATCTGCCCTGCCTTCTGTCAGCGCCCCCCACCTTTTTTTTGTTCAGTTCTGATCTTACAAAAGCTTGAAATCTTTGTATTTCATTAAATGACCATATTTTCCCTTGAAGTCTTATACTTAATTTCACCAGGTAGGTGATTCTTGATTGTAGTTCTGGCTCCTTTGTCTTTTAGAATATCATGTTCTGTGACCTCCTCTTTAATGTTGTAGCTGCCAAATCCTGTGTGATCCTGACTATGTCTCCCTATATAATGTTCCTTGGGATTTTTATTTGGGGATCTCTTTCCTGAGGGGATTGGTAGATTCTTTCAGTGTCTATTTTCCTCTCTGGATCAAGGATATCAGGGCAGTTTTCCCTGATAATTTCTTGAAAGATGCTGCCCTATGAACAAAGCAGAACTGCAGTAGCTCAAACAAAACATAAGATGCACAAATTTGCAGACATTTTCACTCCAAATGTTTATGTGGGCTGTCTGTGCCTCACCTGTGGCAGTCTTCTGAACTCATATTGGTCTGATCAGCCAGTCAGACGTGTTATCCTGTGACTCCCAACATAACAATGTCATTTTGGTCCTCATCACTAATGGGATAAGAACAAACCAACCAAACATTTTCTTCAATATTTTTTGCACCTTCTTTATCAAGCTGTTCACTCTTTTTTCATAATTTTCTTGTGTTACTCATTTCTTTCCCTAATTTTTCCTGTCTCTCTTATTTGATTTTTAAACTCTTTTTTTAACTCTTCCAGGAATTCTTTTGGGGCCTGAGACCAATTTACATTATTCTTTTAGGCTTCTGCTATAGCAGTTTTGACTTGCCTTCTAGAGTTTGTGTTTTGATCTTCACTATAGTAACTTTCTGTGCTCAGGATCTTTTTGTTGTTATTTGCTCATTTTTCCAGCCTATTTCTTGATTTTTAACTTTATATTAAAGTTGACCTACATTCCCAGAGTGGAGGATGCACTGTCCCAAGCTTCAGGTTTTTTGTGCTGCCATTTTCAGAATCAATTCTGGGGGTCTGTAAGCTTTTGGCTCTTCCAAGGTGGTGTTGTTTATGGAGAGGTGCTTTCACTGCTTGGCTGATTTGTGCTTTGGTCTGTGAGTGTCCACAAGTATCCTTTTTCTCCCAGGACCTGTGACCAGTGCTTCCCTGTGTCCACACGTTCTGATGTGCTAGTGTTCCTCCTTGCCCTGGTACTGTGAACCAGGACTGCAACCTAGATCTGAGTATGGGTGATGCAACAGAGTCCTGCCACCAATGCCAGCAAAGAGACCCCTATAATCTCCTTCTGACCAGTAGTTCAACCCCTTTCCCATCTGCAGTCTTAGAGCTTCTTATTTGGCTGCCCCCAAGGCCTGCTGCTGTTTTATTGTGATGTGGCCTATGCTCTTGCAGCCTGTACTGGACTGAGTTCCACTCACCCTGTGGTGACAGTTTTTATTTGAATTGAATTGAATTGAATTTTAATAAGGGAGATAACACTCTTAAGGAAGAGGTGGTCCCCAGATCTGGGAGAAGTTCTTTAGTATTCAAAGTTGTTGGGATGGTAAATGACACACCCCATCCAGAATCCTTCACAGAAATGTTAATTTGGTCATGATTCACCATCCAATGAAGCAATGAGGAAAGGGCGAAGTGCGCGGTTGTGTGAAGGAGGTGGGTGACAGGAGAAGCTGGAATTTCTTGAAATGGAGATCCAACAGAGCTAGTCACTGCTGCCTCTCGGAAGGAGGGCCCCCCAGGGAAGAAGTTCCTTCCTGTCTCTTGTGTAGGTGACAAGACGATTGTTAAGAGGCTGTGGACAAGGCGGCTGGAGAAGACGGAGTGACAATGGAGCTTTTCCACATGGTTACAAGCAGTGTAGAACGGCTTATTGTATACAATGGACCTGACTCTCCAGCAACCAGCTGAATGAGAGGAAGGGGAAAATGGATAAGAATCACCATTCTTATAGTGCCCACTGCATGCCAGGCACTGTGCTGTTATCTCTTTCAATCTTCACAACAACCCTCTGAGACAGCGCTGTTCTTTTCTCTATTTTACAATTGAGGAAACTGAGGTTAAGTCATTTGCCCGGGGTCACACAGCTGGCAAGTGTCTGAGGCCAGATCTGAAGTCAGGTCTTCCTGACTCCAGTCTCAGGACTCTATACATTGTGCCGCCTACCTGTCTCTGCACCTCCAGGATTGGAACCAGCTCAGGTTCGCACAGTTAGCGCAGGACATGTTCACAAATACCCTATATGGTTATATATGTATTCTCCATTACTAACCGTAGCTAGGTGGGTTCTTCAGCACAGCTATGCTGTGTGACAAACTTCTAATAGTTCAATAACTGACCTTCATTTCATATCTATTCCTGGCTTTGTAGAAGGCTTTGTGTTATGGTTATTTTTTTTTAAATAATATCACTAAGTACAGAAAAGTCAGATTGAGTATTTGGAGGAATAATATCTTCTCTCTCTTTTAAAGAAATTACTGCTGAAACGGAAGACCTCTGTGAAAAACCTGACGATGAGATAAAAGAAACCGTCCAAGACCTAGCGCTCAAAACCCACCAGGAGCTCCAAACTGAGGTCAGTGCTTTTTCCAGAGATGGATTTCTTTCAAATCTGCTTCCCGACCCTGAATTCTCAGTCTTGCTGTTCCAGCCGTGTGACTTTGTCTAAAGCTTCTCAGGGGCAGCTTGTTTGTGTGCTGTTGACAAATGTCTAAGTTCTTGTTATATGCGGCTAATGCGGAAATGTGTTTTACATGACTTCCTATGTAGAATGAGCACCATATTTCTTGCATTCTCAATGGATCAGGTAGGGGCTGGAGGGAGAGAATTTGGAAATGAACATTTTTAAAACTTTTTTTTTAAGTTTGTGTTATAGTTCCCTGAAATGCGTGTTTCTATGGACAGACCATCCTGACTTCAGTGTCAGAAGTTTTGTGTTTAAATCTTCCCTCTGCTACTCACCTATGTGAAGCTCAATAATCTCATTTAACCTCCTTCCTCTGGAAAGTCAGACAAGGGGACTAGATGACCTTTTTTTTTTTTAAATAATTTAAAAATTTTTAAACTTAAATATGAAATAAGAAAAAAAAAGCTAGCATTGCCTCGTACATGGCAGAACATAGGAGAGGATTCAATATAAAATGACAAATTTCCATTCCAAGAAAGCCTGTGTGGTAAATACTAATTGTCATATTCAAAGCTGCTCTTCTTTGCTTCCTTATAGATTCTCTTTCGTGCTCTGCTGTGCACTTTTATTTTTTCTCCTCTACCTTCCCCCCCACCCTCACCCAAAGAAAGCTCAAATTAAGCACAGATATGTATGTGCATGTACGTCATGTCACATACATGTCATTGTTCAAGACATGATAAAGGTTACATTATTCTTTTGGGGGGTAGGGGGAAGGCAGGGCAATTGGGATTAAGTGACTTGCCCAAGGTCACACAACTAGTACGTGTTAAGTATCTGAGGTCAGATTTGAACTCAGGTCCTCCTGACTCCAGGGCCTGTGCTTGGTTCACTGCACCACCTAGCCACCCCCATTTTTCATTCTTAAATCAATCAGTAAATATTTATTCCTTGCTTACTCTGTATGTTGTAAGCACGCAACTAAACAACTTTAGGGTCATAAAAGTGGAACAGATGCCCTAAAGAATACTGATAAGTAGATTATTTGATACTGGGGAAATCATTCCAAGTTCCTTGAGTACAGAGGAAGAGATAACAAGAAATCAGAAATAATACAGCAGGTCACATGTTCTATAGACATAATCACTTTTGATCCCTAAGGAGATGTCCCCAATTTACAGATGAAGCCTAGAGATTAAGTAACTTACTCTAAGTCACGCAGCTAGTAAATGTTAGAACTGGATTTGAATCTAGGGATTCTGACTCTATATCCAGGGGTTTTTGTGTTATAACATGTTTAGTGACATAATGTGCACAGGAAAATGTGTGGAAAAACCCAGTAACCCTTAAGAAGTGAGTCAGTCTCGTCACACTATCCCTGGGCCTTTCCCTTAGGGCACTGACGGAATCCTATGCCGTTTGGATGCTTAGCTGTTTTTTTCATTATTGGCCTATCGAACCAGGGGTGGGGAACCTGCGGCCATGAGGGTGCATGTGGCCCTCTAGGTCCTTAGATGTGACCCTTTGGCTGCATTCAAACATCCTCCTTTTAGGGGATTTGTTCTATGCAGTCTGGATTCAGTCAAAGTTTTGGATTCAGACCTAGAGGGCCACGTATGGTCTCGGGGCCACAGGTTCCCTACCCTTCAAATGTACCTTGGGCCTCCTTACCCTGGATCGATATTTTTGTAAGGATTTTAGTACCCTTTGTTAAGGGCTTCAGTGTCCTTTGAGGAAGCTGTATGGCCCAGGGGCTAGAGATCTGGGTCTGGAATCCAAAGGTCCTGCTTTCAAATCTGGACTTAACCACTTACCTAGCTTGATGCTAAGCAAGTCACTTAACCTTTGTCCACCTCAACTTCTTCAACTACAAAATAAAGACAACAACGGCGCCCACCTCTCAGGGTTATTGTGAGGACCCACTAGGATAGTATTTTGTGCAGTGCTTAGCTCTGTGCTTGGCACATAATAGGTGCTTATTTCATTCTCTTCCTTTGTTAATTAGAATGTTAACGAACATTCTAATGCTCGGGAGTCACTCAGCTCTGTTAGTAGTCCTATAAGAGTTCACCAACTCCTGGTTGGACATTATCTGGGAAATGACATATCAAGAATTAGAACAGGGAAAGCTAGATGGCACAGTGAATAGAGCGCCGGCCCTGGAGTCAGGAGGACTTGAGTTCAAATCCATCCTCAGACACTTAACACCTAATGGCCGTGTGACCTTGGGCAAGTCACTTAACCCCAATTGCCCTGCCTTCCCCCCTTCAAAAAGTGCAAAAAAGAATTAGAACAAAAGGACAGTATCATAGGTTAGCACATGCTTGCATTACATCTGCTTTACCGTTCATGAATTATAACTAGATTATTCTGTAAGTGGGAGCTATTGTCCTCCTTCCTGAACCCTGAGCGATGTAAGCAATATAGGGGAGAGCAAAAGAATTATAGAAAAATAAAAATAGAAATGCTCGTGGGAGCCGTTCAGGAAAAGGGTTTTGAGTTAGAGGGTTAGTCTGGACGTTATTATTAAGTATCAAACAGGGGTGCCGAACATTTCAGTGAAATTCTTTGATCTGAAGTTAAGGAAAAATATTAGGACCTGTGCACAGGAAGTGGAAGAATCACTGTAAGCTACTGTGATGATGGAGCCTTGAGTCACGCTGAATTATAGCGTGAGACTGTGATTGTGGTTTCTTTGTGCGTCGCTGGGGCGACGGGGCTTCTGTTGAGAAAGAGCCTTCCACATGTAAAACTGTGTGATTCTGTGCTCGCCTAACAGGGAGCACTATGCTTCTTTCATAACCTGTGGGTTTTACTTATTGGGTTTCCAAAAGATTAGGGGCTAATTTGTAGGATTTTAAAAGGGGATATTAGGTTCTGTCATAAGAAAGGAATCTAGCACCATTTCTGGCTTCTCCCATTAAATCTTGCAATCAAACCAACATTGATTAAATGCCAACGATGTGCCTGATGTTGTGCTAGTCTTTGGAAATACAAAGGCTAAAAATAGAGAAAGTTTGGTGTTCCAAACTAAAAAGCACAAACGTTTCCCTTTCCTTGACCATCGTCTTCATTAGGAAATACCTGAGGACACCATGCTATTTATGCTGTGTGATACCCCCTGGTGTTGTGGTAGATGAGAGTCACCTGATGGTGCATTCTTGAAAGTTGTTTGAAGACTTTCACTGCGCATATTCACAAATCCCTTTGCTCTTTACAAGATTTACCCTGTTTCGTTTGTAAAAATGCTGTGCTAATGGAATAGCAGACAGTTAGAGTGCTTTAATGTTCACAGAGCCCCTTTACATGTATCATCATATATGTGTACGTATATCACACATGCATGGTGGCTTTTCAAACCATATCCCTTCTTAATGGTCTCATCTTAGAAGATAATTTTCTTCCGATGTTTTTTCTGTCTTTTTAAATTATACTTGTATCTCCAATGCTTAGCATAATGCCTGGCACACAGTAGACATCCCATAAATTGTTCATCAAGCGTCGGCTCTGAGGAAGTTGACTACTCTGCCATACATTAATGCTGTATCTTTAGAACACTTGGGATTTCATTGGTATGGGGCTCAGCAGCTGATGGCCAGAATTCTGGCAAAGGGCTTTTCTGAATTTAGCTTGACTTCTTTTTCTGCAAAAGAAACAGTTTCTCCCTATAACAGTACTGTAAGGGATTTCTCGTTTTGGTGGTACTTCTCAGGGCTTGTGTTCTAGTAGCAAAGCTTTCAAGAAAGTAAAGTCACCACCAAACTGCAGTACAAAACACTCAAGTGAAGGTTGTATCACTATAGTACATACAATGCAATATGCTAGGTCCTGCATATACAAAGACATAATTAATCAATCACTGCCCTCAGTGAGTTTTCATATATATGTGTATATGTAACATGAAAATATGAGGGATATTGAAAATATAAAATGAATTAACAAGTACATTTGGAAAGGTGATAGATTGATGAAGTGAGGGGAGGATCAGGAGAAACTCCATGTGAAAGGTAGTACTTGAGTACTAAAGGAGGTAATGGGTTATGAAAAGCAGAGATGAGGAGGTGAATGCATTCCAAGCATTGCTGTGCAAAGGCATGGAACTGGAAGATAAAATGTCTTGCAAGGAAATATGTGAGCAAAGGTGCCAGTTTGATTGGATGAAGAAGGGAGAACTATGTATAATAAGACTGAAGAGAGGTCGATTGGGACCAAGTTGCGAAGAGCTTTAAACGCCAGAGAAGTTTACATTTTATCCTAGAGGTAATAGGGAGCCTCTGCAGTTTACTGAGTAGAGGAGTAAGGTGGTCAAACCTATGTTTAAGGATATCATTTGGGCAGCTATTGGGAAAGATGGCTTAGAATAGGAAGAAATCTGAGGCAGGGAGACCTTCACCTTGGAATAAGGTGAGAGTTTATGAGGGACTGAACTTGTAAATGAGTGAAAAAAAGTTGGATGTGAAAGATGGATAAGACATTAAGCTTACATAAGGTGAAGGGGAATAAGAAGTTGAAGACACTGATGTGCTTGTGAACCTGAGTAACTAGAAGAGTGGTAGTACCCCAGAGAGTAAAATAAGGAAGTTTCAAAGTTTATAGTATCCTAGGTTTAAAACTGGAAGGGGTTTTAGAAGCCATCAAATTCCACTCCCTTCCTTTACAGATGGAGGTCATACAAGTAGTAAGTATCTAATGCATCATTTGAACTCAGGAGTTCCTAACATCAAGCCCAATTCTCTATCCACTGTGTCAGTTTTGATCTGTTGACATGTATGTGAGATTTCCAGTATGAAATGTGCATTATTATATTATACATTGGAGAAAGAAGTATAATATTAAGTGCCACCAATTGGTGGTGCTTAACCTAGAGGTTGAGATAGTGTTAAGATATAGATTTAGGATTAATCAGCAAAGCTGTAACTGAACCTTGTAAAACCATGCATGAGCAGCTTTGAAGAGGACTGCTGCTGTGAACAGCTTTCAAGGTTCTGATTACATAGTACAGTGAGCTCTCCATTTATTCAGTAACAAATCAGAGCAAAACGTTCACAGAAAATCAAGGTACAGCATTCACAATGTTACAACTCAACAGCTTATCACTAAAATGGCCACATAGTTTTCACCAGTGGTCACATAGTTTTAAACAAAGTGTATTCATTTAGTCAATCACAAAATCCTTAATTCAATCACAAAGTACAAAAGTCAAAGTTCTCCACCCCTAGGTCACAGTAAATCATAATCTTCTTAGTCAGTACACAGTATCCAAATAAAGTCTTCTTTCAGCTTGACTTGAGGATGGCTCTCAGCTTCCGTGGTTCCTCTTCCATGGTCCCAGCTCCAATTGTCACCTGGGTTCAAAGGTAGGCAGTTCCCAGTTCCTTGTGCAGTTCTTTGTCCAATTCCCATTCCATATTGAAGTTCACAGTGTCCAGTCCACTTCAAGTCCTTCACAATTCCTGTTTCTGGGAAGACAGAGCTTGACAGAGCCACAATAATATTCATGCACATTGCTGGCACCATCATCAATTCATCATCTACCTGTGAAATCAACTCAGACCCACGAACAAGGTCTGAGAACTCAACACAAATCACCAACATAGAAATTAACACACCCACAAACAAGGTCCAAGAGGTCAGCACAAATCATCAGTCAAGTCCCAGGACCCCCAAAACCCTCCTCCAGGATTTGTGTAAACATACAACCAGAAAATCTTCTTTCAGGGCTTCCAGTGAGGTCCCAGGGCTTCTGTACAAAGTATCACAGACAGAACAGACAAATAGAGTGCTGGGATACCACAAGTTTTCTCCTTCTTGACTCTGCCACCACAAGAGTCTTCTTCTCAGTTCTGCATTCTGTCTCTAGCCTGGCTGCTCCTTATGTATAGTCATTAGCTCCTTGCCTTCCTGTTGCAGGAGTTCATGAGTTCTAGGGTTCACAAATTGTGGGGTTCACACATTCTGTTTCTTAACAGACTTGATACAAGGCTCAAAAGAAACTGGAACTGGAACAAGGTGTTAATTCAGTAGCTGAAACAAGGTGTGAACTACTTCTATGCTTGCCATTACAAACCCATAAAAGCTGATAAAATTATTTACCCATTGAGAAAATATATAGATAGAAGAAGACTCAAGACAAGATGTACCTTGAGGTACATCCATAGTTAGAGGACATAATGTGAATGAAGAAGAGAAGGTAGCTAACAAATCAGCGAGTAGTGTATTAGGCCTGGTGAAATAAAAACAAAAATGGAACTGCCTTCAAGAAGTTTAGACTTTATATTTCAAGGAAATGAGAAAATTCAGTGACTTGGGTGGTGTGCCTTACAAGGGTAGCAGGTTTTAGTAACTTCAAGAAAAAGACAAGCATGTGAGAAAGAAATCTTATACATGGGTAATTTTTTTTAATTTACTTTTTAAAATTAAATTAAATGTTTGTTAGAAATAACATTACCTAGCAGTAACATTTTATAAGTAACTGTTAACATTTAAATTAATAACAGTTTATTTTAAATAGGTTCCCAAAGTGGGTGTACTGACTCCTGGGGAGTGCTGGACTGATGGGGTGGAGAGGGAGGTAGGAGCCTCTGGTGCAATTGGGGGCATAGACTAAAAATAAAGAAACAAGAGAAGATAAGAAAATTCTGAAAAAAAATGTTCGTACATGTTTCATCTGTTGTGTAATAAAGTCATAGGGATTACATTATTTTCCAAATAAACACACAAAATGCAAGTTATAACCTATCAGTGGTCAAGTCTGCTGACAGGTCTTAATAAGCAAGTGTTGGTAAGTGTCATCCATTGTCAGGAAGTCCAGCATGCATCAGCAGGAATATATGCATGTAATGACTTGTCTACAGTATGATACTATACATTACACAACACACAATATTGTGTCATCAAAATTTCAATGCAGGGGAAAAACCCACAAATTAACAATAAAATATTAAATTTAAGCTGCATCATTTCAAATATATAGATTTTTAACAAAACACAGTGATAGCCTAAACTCCTTAGAGGTAAATTAAAGCATCTTTCTTTCCAGTGTATGGTATCCTAGTCTTTGCCTTCCTTACCCCGTAATAATAATTCCTTATGGTTTTACACATTTATATGAGAGGGCTAGAGCAAACAGGTGGGAAAATTGACCTCTTATTTATTTTTCTCTCTCTCCTTTTTTAAATAGGCAATATCTATCCCAGCTCAGTTTAAGGGTGCATCTACACCAACATTTGATAAAGATTACAGTCTTTCAGAGTTACTGTCCCAGTTGGATTCTGGAATTTCTCAGACTATAAAACACTCAGAAGAGTTGAGCCGTAGTTCCTCTGAATCTAAACTTGCATCTTCTAGCAGTGGCAAAAGACTTTCTGGTGTATCTTCAGTGGATTCAGCCTTTTCTTCCAGAGGATCCCTATCTCTCTCTTTTGAACGTGAGAATTCAACAAGTGGTAAGTAAGACACACATTGTCTGGGAGACTGAAACATAATAGATAAAGGACAGCTGTAAGGTCCAGAATGCTTAGTAGTCTGCAAACTACACAGTGTAACATTTAATAGCTAGATATTTAACAAAATGTGTGATTATTTCTTTCACCATTCCTTCCATCACCTAGTTTATAATGGCATCCTATGCAGTCAATAAATATTTGAAAAATATGGTCTGTGTCCTTGATGAATGTGTTGTTTAATATTTGAATATAATTGTAAAAATCACTTCTGCCTGAGTTGAGAGGATGAGGGAAGGCATAATGAAAATTGGGGCCTTGAAAGATACATAGGATTTCAGCAACTTGAGGTGGGGCAGTAGGTCAAGGGGCAAAGAATCACGTGGATTTATCCCAGTTTGGCCAACAGCACAAAGATGGGCAAGTTTATTTATGCTGCTGGGCCCGTATAAGAGAGTGGGAAAGTAAAGCTGGGGTCAGGTTGTAAAGGAATTCAGAAGCTTTATCTATCACAGTGATATTCAACATGTAATTACATTTGATAAATGATAAATAAAAAAATGCTTAATAAGAGTCTCATTTGTGCAATATACTGTGAGAGGTACTTAGGGAGATTCAAAGACAAGTTATGGTCCTTATCCTCAAGAGGCTTATAATCTAATCTGATAAACTATGTAAATAAGTAAATGATACACAGTATAAAGTCATGGATCATATAAAGGATAATTTCCAATAGGAGATCAAGGAAGGCTTCATGGAAGAAGAGGTGGAGATTGAGCTTTGAGGAATGGGGTTAGGATGTTAAGAGGCTGGTAGCATTACAGGCTTAGAGAACGACATGAACAAAGAAGCAGAAGAGTGAACCCGGGACATGAGATGTATTTGGGGGATGCTGGGTTTATTTAGATCATAGAGTACATGAGAAAGAATACTGTGAGATACCATTGAGAAAGTAGCTTAGATTTTAGAGATCTCCTAGTGTACTAAATGAGTTTGAGAATGTATTTTTTTTTGGAGGGGCAAATGAAAGGCATTTGGGGTTAAGTGACTTTCCCAAGGTCACACAGCTGGTGTGTCAAATGACTGAGGCTGTATTTGAATTCAGGTCTTCCTAACTCCAGGGGCAGTGCACACTATTCACTGTGCCACCTAGCCGCCCCTGAGAATGTACTTTTTTATAACTAAACTTTAACCTCCATCTTCTCTTTTTATGTGATCACTTCTTTTTTTTTTTAATAATTTTAATTTATTTTCTTGGTTACATCATTCATTTCCACAAGGTTTTGAGTAACAGATTTTCTCCCCTTTTTGCCCCTACCCCCCAGCCCAGAACATTGATCCCACTGTAAGGCCCCTCCCACAA
>CM053600.1:3364141-3379040 GCA_028646575.1 Pseudocheirus occidentalis
TTCTCCTCATGTTGGCCAGTCAGTTAATTGCTTGATTTTTTGGCTCTGTGGAACTCTGCTTCCAGGGGTAAAAGCTCTGTCCCAAATTGCTGGGGTTTTCACAGCTGCTGGAGCTATTAGGTGGGTGCTGCAGCCCCCACCAGCTTTGACTTGATGAAAGCACACCCCAGCACCACCACCCAAGACCACGATCCAGATCCAGGCCTCTCAACACAAGAGGCCTTGGCCTTTGATAAATCGCTTTGGCCCCCCTGCGGGTCTGCAGGCCAGGATCTCTGAAGCAGCCGAGTTGGGCTGCTTTCTTGCCCTGGGGGCTGTTTGGCCATATCACATTCTCACATTCTCCCCCTCCCCTGACAAATTCAGCTTGAATTCCACTGACCTTTTTTTTTAGCCTTGTTTCACCTGGATTGATAAACGTGAAGTTTGCTTCAGGTGCCTCTGATCTGCTCTCCAGTAGACTCAAGCTGCAGTGAGACCCACCTGCCAAGCTGCCTTCAGTGAGAGACGTGTTTTCTGTATTTTTGTGAGTTTGGGAGCCCTAACATTTGTTTAGAGTCGTATTTTCTGGGTATTTAAGGCGGCTGTGTGGGACCTGCAAAACTTTGCTGCTTCTGTGCTGCCATCTTGGCTCCGCCCAGTGAATACTATTCCTTTATTGACTGACTTGATCTCCTCGCTGTCCAAGGGACCCTCAAAAGTCTTGTCCAGGACCACAATTTGAAAATGTTGTTTCTGTGGAGCTCAGCTTTTTTTATAAGTCCAACTCTTATAGCCATGCATTGCTACTGGAAAAAAAAAAACATAGCTTTGAGTGTACAGACCTTTGCTGGCAAGGTAATACCTATGCTTTTTAGTACACTGTCCAGATTTCCCATAACTTTCCTTCCAAGGAGCAAGCATCTTTTAATTTCATGGCTCCATTTGTCATCTATAGTGATCTTCAAGCCCAAGAATATGAAATCTGACACTATTTCCCTTTCTTCTCCCTCTGTTTGCCCAAAAGTGATTGGACCATTTGCCAAGGTCTTGGTTTTGTGTTTTTTATATTAAGCTTCAAGCCAGCTTTTACATTCTTCCCTTTCATGCTCATTAAGAGGCTTCTTAATTCCTCTTCACTTTATGCCATCAGAGTGGTGTCCTCTGCACATCTGAGAGTGTCGATGCTTCTCCTGGCAATCTTAATTTCAGCTTTTGATTCAGTCAGTCTGACGTTTTGAAGCCTGCACTCTGCATATAAGTTAAATGAATAAGATGGCAACATGCAAACTTGTTGTACTCCTTTTCCTATCTCCGACCAATCAGTGGTTTCATGTTCCGTTCTAATGATTGCTTCTTGGCCCACCTGGTTCCTCAGGAGACAAGTAAGATGGTTTGGTACCCCTCTCCCAAAACAAAAAAGTTCTTCCTTTAAACATAGTCTAGAAAAAAAAAAGCCTACCTATTAGTGATGTCTGAAGATATATTCTGCACCTCTGATGCATCACCTTTCTGCCATAAATTGTAAAGCTTGATTAATTGTCTTCTAGAACAATGGTCGGTTATTGCATCAATTGGTTCTTAAATATCTGAAAATACAGGAAATGTTGTAGGTGTTGTATAAATTGTTTTCCTGGATATGTTCACTTCCTCAGTTCATACAAATCTTCCTAGATGTCTCTGAATCTGTCTCTTTGGTAATTTTGTATAGCACAATAATATCCCATTATATTTATAAACCGTAATTCCCTAACTTAAGGGCAGCACCTTTAGTTTCCAACTACTGCAGTTTTCGTTGTTTTTGCTATAACAAAAAGTGCTGCTATAATTATTTTTGTATGAGTCTTCCTTACCTTTAAAAAAAATATTTAGGAGGTTTTTTGCAGTAGTGGTATCAATGGATCAAATGGTAATCATAATTTAGTGACTTTTTTAGTATAATTTCAAATTACTTTCCAGAATGGGTGTACCAAATTACAGTTCTAACACTGATTCATGTGTAAGTGTACGTGAGAAACAAAGAGACAGACAGACAGACAGACACACACACACACACACACAATCTTCAACATCCCCTCCAACAATTAGCACTTTCTTCTTCTGGTCATTTTTTATCTGATGGATGTGAGGAAGGTTCTCAGAACAGTTTCAATTTGCATTTCTCGTATTATTAGTGATTTGTGCATTTTCCCATACAGTTGTAGATAACTTTTTTTTGGAGGGGGGAAGCCAAGGCAATTGAGGTTAAATGACTTGCCCAAGGTCACATAGGGAGTGTGTCAAGTGTCTGGGGTTGGATTTGAACTCAAGGTCCTCTTGATTCCAGGGCTGGTGCTCTATTTATTGTGCCACCTAGCTGTTCCGAAGACATTTTTCTTTTCTTTTTTAGTGAGGCAATCAAGGTTAAGTGACTTGCCCAGGGAGGGTCACACAACTAGTATCAAGTATCTGCGGCAGGATTTGAATTCAAGTCTTCCTGCCTCCAAGGCTTGTGCTCTTTCACCTAGCTGCCTCTGATAACTTCCTTTTGACACCTGCTCATTTATATCCTTTAATTGTTGGATTATGGTCTTTGTTTTTTACATAGTTGAGTCAATGTCCTATATAGTTTGAACATCAAACTTGTATCAGAGAAATTTGCCACAAAGTCTTGCTCCAGTTCCCTATTTCCTTTTAACTACGTAGATTTTGTTTGTACAAATACTTTCCAATTTTACTTAATCACAATTGTCTATTTCATCTCATAGAATTTATGTTATTCCTTTTTTAAAACAAGATCCATACATTCCAAAGTTGGGACAGACATATCCTTCCTTTTTCCTCTCTTTTGAAAAACAAAGAAAGAAAATATTTAGAACAATACACGTGTATAACCAAAAGTCATTCCACGATACATAAGTTGCCAAAGGACGTTAAGAAACATCACACATGTACACAAAAGAATCAGAACTTATTAGTAGCCCTATGAAAGAATGCTCTGAATCACTAATGAGAGAAAAACCAAAATGGGCTTTATCTGGACCTTTTTCTTTTCTCCCTCTGTACTTTTTCACTTAGTGATCTCATCAGCACCCCTGGATTTAATTATCCATCCCTAACCTCTTTGTTCTCACCCAGTCTTGCATCCCCAAGCATCTGCTAGACAACTCCAACTGCATGTCCTAAAATCATTTTAAACTCAGTATGTCTAAAAGTCAACTAATTATCTTTCCCCCAATCATTCTCCCTTCCAAATTTCTCTATTACTGTCTAAGGCATCCTCATCTTCCCAGTCCTCTAGCCTCCCAAGCTAGGTGTTTTCTTTGACTTGTCCCACTCTCATGTCCCATATCCAATCTACTGTCCAGGCTTGCCAATCTCATCTTTGTAACATCTCTCAAGCACACCCCCTTCTTTCTTCTGAAAGTCTTACTACCTTGGTGCAGGAGCTCATTTTCTCATAGCCTGAAATAGCCTGCTTGTTGGTCTCCTGCCGTAAGTCTCCCCTCACTGTAGTTCACTTCTCCTCAGCCACCAATCTCAATGATTGTTAGCTGACAGAGTAGGAGAGGAAAAGGTTTCGGGAGAAGGTAAGTTGACTCCATTGACTATGGAACAAGCATTCCAGAGAGCATAGTGAATGGGGTAGACAGTGTTTGGATGGGATTTGGAGGTGGGAGGGTTAAGGTGGATCAGGAGGTGGGCAATGAGGTTCAGAATCACTCAGTTATGCAGGGCATAAAAAGGTGTAAATATATTCATCATGGAGTGGAGAATGCTACTCCTTTTCTCAGAGGAGGCTGGAGATCAGGCAGGAAACAACTGTAGCATGAGATAGAAGGTGTTGTTTTGCTTTTCTTTCTTCAAAAGGCTGGAGATTAGGTAGAAGATGCAGCTATTGCTGGAAACTAAACCTGTACCGCTGGGGATGGCAATCTCACTGCCCCTTGACTTTCCTATCTCTCCTTCTGGTGCCAGGTGCAGCAGGATATGGAAGCCCAGAGGTCAGAAGTAAAGTGGTTCTCTTTTCACCAGAAGTTCTCCATGCTTGGAGAGATGGGTGATTACTCTGGGTGCAGCCCGAGGTTGAAATTACCTTGCTGTAGTGCAGATGGTAGCTGCCTCTTGCCAGTCCCTCACAGCCTGAGGGTGGAAATCAGGCAGGTGAAGCAGGAAGTGGAAGTCTTGAGCCCTGCGTGGGAAAGTCAGGTTGAGACAGGTGATCCTTGCTGCCTTCCCTTAGGGTCATGGGCAAAGATGGAAACTCTGGATTAAGAGAAAGGTAAGTTTCTGCAGTTTTGATCATTTCTGGCAATATTGCAAAACAAATTCACTAGATTCCTCTTTGAACCTGGGAGAAAGAAATAATGAAACGATCCAGTAGCAAAGAGGGTTGGAGTTGGTGTGACTGCCACCAAATTAACCTAAAAATCACTAGACATTCACACCCCCACAAGAACTAGACAACTAAAATTTTAATTTCTCATATTGTCTTAAGGTATCTACAATTGATCAAAGCCCATAAAAGTAAGTAAAATCACTTGCTTAGTGCTCAATATCCACCTATGGCAAATATATGTGTGTATGTATGTGTGTATATATATATGTGTGTGTGTGTG
Organism: Pseudocheirus occidentalis; assembly: GCA_028646575.1. Classification (NCBI taxonomy): domain Eukaryota; kingdom Metazoa; phylum Chordata; class Mammalia; order Diprotodontia; family Pseudocheiridae; genus Pseudocheirus; species Pseudocheirus occidentalis. The sequence continues at coordinate 3,368,719 of CM053600.1, forward strand.
TGTGTGTATGTGTATATATATATATATATATGTATATGTATACACACACACACACACGCATATATCCCCTCCCTTGGAATTGTTACTTTTAGCCATCCTCCTTTTCCTGAAAGAGGCTCTTAATGAATGCATTCCTTTGACTAGAGGCTTTTCCACCCAGTTCTAAGATGTGTGTTCATTCTGAGACAGCATGTTCCTTTATGTTGCCTTAGTCAGAACCCTCTCAGAGTGTGTGAATTAAGCACATAAATAATTGAGGTTGACAAATATGAAGCGGAGGAAGAAAAGGCATAGAGCTTCTGGCTGGCAGGTTATAACAAGAATGCTGATGAGTAATGTTACAGATTAAAAAGCAGGTAGGCAAAAATTTAGTTAGGCTTTTTTTTTAATGAAAAGTTATCACTATTACCATTTAGCTATAACATAATACGTTACTCAGTTGGATTGTAGGTGGGAGATTAAGTATCAGTGATAAAAGTGTTTCTTGGCATTCAGGGACTCCTTTGGGCCACTTCAAAGCATTACTGAGGAGTTCTAAAAGGAGACCTTTCTTGTTCTTTCCTGCTCTAACTTCCCAGACAACTTCTGTGTACCTACCTAATGAAGAACTTTGTAATAGGTTGGGGGTGGGGAAAGAATAGAAAAATGCAATTCTTCTCCAAACCTGCACACTATGCACAACAACCCTCCTGTTACATAGATGTGATTGTCTTTTTCGAGTTCTCAATGTGAATTTTAAATGACAACAGTGAACATCAACGCAGCAAAATTAGGATCTCTAATCAGGGCAAATGAGTTGAAGTTGGGGGTGCCCCACAGCAAGTGCTGGGGTAGCCCAGGAGGGGGCTGGGAAAAGGCAGAGAGAATGACTAGGCTGCAGGTGGGAGGGGTTAGGCATCATACTTTCACTACAGAAGTTGTTTGGCTAATAAGCAAAAGTTCATAAAGAAAGCTCCAAAATCTCAGTAGGGCAGAGTTTGGGAGATTTACAAAATAATCAGAGACTCCTAGTGATAGAGTCTGGTCTGCTCCAAGCAATCCATTGGCCTGGGAGTGGAGGGCGGGGAAGCTTCAGTCAGTTCTTAGTTAAATTGTGTTGGTTCCCTATCTGATCCTTTAGGAAGTGGGAAGGTGAGAAGTGATAAAAGTTTTTTAGATGTCAATGTTTATATTCTCATAGTAGGGTCATGTACACAGTAGGCACTTAAATATTTACTTGCTTAGATAGATAAAGCCTTGCTCACATCTTTAGGGGTAAGTAGCATAACAAGATATTTTTTAAAATTTTGTACCAAGTACAGACAATAGCTTCCTCTCTTTTCTGATCCAAAATCATGAGAGAAGAAAAGGTAGAATTGAAGGGGAAAAAAATGATCTGGAGGTTTCAAATCTCACTTTGTAGCACAAAGAAAACATACTCAACTACATTTGTGAAAGGATGCTTTGGACCTGCGGAACATAACTTAAATGTTTGGTCTGGGATTGTGATTTCTTTGCTATAGGCAACTCCCAGTATGGATACTCCATCTACAGGTGCAAATTTCCATATTATCTGAGATTTGTAGTCTCAGAGTTGCCTGGGGGACTGAGAGGTTCAGTGACTTACTGGTATGAGATGGGACTTAAAATCTTGGTCTTCCAGACACCCAGGCTTTTATCCAAGAGAACATGCTGCTACTCATCACATCCAGATGCCTTTGAAAACATCTAAACATGAAGTATTTTTCAGGACAGCTGAATCAGCACATCACCTTCACTATTCAAGCAGCTAGCAAGCCAGCCCAGGGTTTGGGGCTCTACTTCCAGTCCATTTATCAAGTTATTCAAGAAGAATGTGGTTACAAACCACTCTTCTTGCTGCCAGTTAAATTCAACTGATAGACCCAGGAACTTCAGACCTCTCAGAGTCACCAAGCTACCTCCAAGGCTAGACTGGTCCTTCATGGGATCATCATTTAATCATCCATGCTCAGATGAAGAACACACAGCATCAGAGGCAAGAAGGGGTGAAAGATCAGCATCATGACCAACACCAATGCAGGGAATCTGCATTCAACTGAATATGTTCTATGAATATCTCATTTTATTCCAATCTTGAACTTGATATGTCAAACAAGCTAAAGAATTTTGCGTGGAAATGAATGATGTAACCAAGAAAATAAATTAAAATTAAAAAAATAAAATAAAATAAATAAAAATTAAAAAAAATAATTTTGCTACTTTTCCCCCCTTCTTCATTCTCCTCTTTCTTCTCCAAATATTGAGGCAGACACATAGGCATTTAAGGACAGTAATATAAATGGCCTTTTGTGAATGCAAAAATGATTTAATTTGTTTTTCTATTTTATCTGATCCCTTACTTTTATTACAATAGATTAAGGGATGAAAAATGAAAGGGATTAACTAGTTCAGGCCTGGAAAAGGGTACAAAGAAAAACTGTTTCCTTTGATAATTCAACTGTATAAGTTATGGTATATGATTGTTAATGGAGTATTATTGTGCTATAAGAAATGATGAGCAGTATGCTTTCAGAAAAACCTAGAAAGATTTACATGAACTGATGCAAAGTAAAATGAGCAGAACCAGGAGAACATTGCAGACAGTAACAGCAATAGTGTACAATGAACAATTGTAAGTGACTTAGCTATTATTAGCAATACAATGATCTAAGATAAATGTGAAGGACTCACGATAAAAAATGCTATCCACTTTCAGAGAAAAAAACTGATGGAATCTGAATGCAGATCAAAGCATACTTTTTAAAAACATTATTTTACTTGTTTTTGTTGTTGTTTGTATGTTTGGTCTGTGTTTACTTTCACAATATGACTAATGTGAAAATGTTTTACATGACTGCACATGTATAACCCATATCAAATTGCCTGCCTTCTCAATGAGGACAGAGGGGAGGGAGAGAATTTGGAACTCAAGAGTTAAAAAAATTAATGTTAACAATTTTTATATATAATTAGAAAATGAAATATTTTAAAAGACAATTTGATTGTATAACATTAAGTCTAAGTTCACTTTGGAAATCTTTTTTTTTTCATTTGGCTTGGTTAAGATATAACCTACCTTACTAAGTTTTGCATTTTAAAAAGAGCTCTTTGTGAATGAATGTATACAGCTATTTGTGTGTTTTGGGTAATAAGAGCTAGAATTTATATAAAATTTCAAGGTTTGCAAAAGACTTTTATCCCCACAACAGCCCTACAAGGTAGATATTATTATTATCTGTATTTTATAGATGAGGAAATTCAGTCAGACAGAGGTTAAGTGATTAATTCAGAGTCAGAGAGCTAATATTTTATGCTAATTTGAATTTAGATCTTCCTAACTCTAGGTACAATATTTTATCCACTACATCACCTAATAAACCTTTAAGCCACTCTGATTAAATGAAGAGGCCAGATTCAGCCCCAGATACTTTATGTATATTTTGTAGCTATTTGGAATGGGATTTCCCTTTTTATTATTGCCTCTAGGATTCTGTATTATTGTATTAATCTATATTATTATTATACTATAGAAATGCTATCCATTTTTGAGGGTTAATTTTGAAGCTTACAACTTTGCTGATTCGACTTGTTTCTTAATAAAAGAACACTAATAATAGAATACTGATTCTATTCGTTTCCTTGTTGATTCTTAAGGATTTTCTAGGTAAACCATCAGATTATTATCAGCAAATAGAAAATCAGTAAATCCTTATGCCTTTAATTTCATTCTCTTGTTGTGGGAAGCCAAAGAGGCCGAAACCAGGATTCAGAGAAAGATTTCAATAGCATGCTCTAATTAGGGTCTTTTGGTGATGCGCCTAGCAACTTTGCATAAGGCCAGCTCCCTGAAGACTCACTAGAGTTGCACTTAAAAAGACTTTTGTTTGAGACCCTGACTTCAAGGCCTTTTGCCCCCAAAACTTCAGACACCTTAAAAGACATATCCCTTATTAAAACTATCCATCCTATGTTGGTTCCAGGATATAACAGAATAAAGGCAATGATTCTACCTAGACAAAGCCAAATACTTGGAAGCCTGCTTTCATTTGCATCCTCTGTATTAATGCCTTTAAAAATGTTAACTGACTGTCAAAAGATCTGTTGGCCTTCCTGAGACTTTTTGGTGCCTAGAATTCTGAAGCCTGATTTTATCGGAGCTACTTCCAGGAGGTAGCAGATTATTGTAAAGATGAAACTATGATAATGACAATAATATTGCAGGATATGACAAACTAAGCTTATTGATGAGAATACTTGAAGCTTTGTCCTTTGAATCTTTAAAAATCTTGTTCAAATCATCATTAAATGGAGTTCATGGGTCTTCCTTGAACTACCCACATGGCCTGGTCATTTCTTTTTGACATTTCCCATGATGCTTAGTGCTGGACTCTGAGCAGCCCATGATATCTTGTCTAATTGTTAGTATTAGCATTTCTGGAATTGTACCCCCAAAAGTAGTTTGGGAAGAGCAGCATCCTTGATTAATTTGGAAAGATTCTATTGTATTACTGATGCTTGCTTTTAGTTTGGGAGAGAAACTTTTAAAGACATTTGAAAAAGATATACTTTGCAGGATTCTTTTTTCTTAGTAAAAATGTGTTTTATTTTGTCAAAAAAATCCTGCATCTATAGAGATAATTAGGTAGTTTTAGAAACTTCTGTTTTTAATTATTATGCTCATTGTTTCCCGGCATTGAACTGTCTTTGCATCCCTTTTAAAAATACAATATGAGCACAATGCACCATTTCTTGGATGAATTGCTGTAGTCCATTTGACAGAATTTTATTTAAAGTTTTCTGAATCAATATTCATTATTGATATTAGTCTATAGTTCTCCAGTTCTTTATCTTGTCCTGCTTAAGAGTTATGTGTGGGACACAAAATTAGTGAAAAGCTTTTCAGTCTGGAATGTACCCCCACCCCCTTAAGTGCCGTACCCTCCCCCTTTCTCCTATCAATTACTTTTATCTTCCTTTGTCCATTTCTTCCCGCCCTGGTGAGGCTCATCCTATCTCCCTCCCCTTTAGTCTCAGTAGCGAAGGGATTGGTAAATTTTTTTACCAATGAAAGAAGGCAGTTGGCCAGGAGAGGGGACGTCCTAATTAGGTCTTTAAATCCTAGACCCTGTCTTAGGAGCTCTCTCTCTCTCTTCCGGCCCGGCCTCATGCACCAACATGGGTAAGAAATCTGAGATGGGGCACCCCTTTCTTCCTGGGGGAAAGGGAATAAATTCCTCTTCTTATCTAAGGCATCTCTGTGTTTACTTTTCTAATTAAATTAAGAATAATGGGTATTTTTTTTTTTACCACAAACAGTTAGAACTGTATTTGTCTCATAAAAGGAAACTGGTAGGGTGCTTTCTTTCTCAATTTTTGAGAATAATTTGCGTAGTGTTGATACTAATTGTCCTTTAAAAGTTGAATAGAATTCTCCTGTGAATCAATCAATCCTGTGAGCCTAGGAGTTCCTTCCCCAGCCCACCCCACTTTGGAAATTCCATTATAGCTAATTCAGTTTCTTTTTCTGAGATCAAAGAAAATGTATAGTCCTTCATCATTTTGGTAATGTGGCCTTAGGTATCACAACAGTGCGTTATTGAGCTGAGCCTTGGGAAAGGGGATTAGTCTAAACATTGGTACTAGAAAAAAAAAGTAGATGAAAATGATATATTTGTTAGATTATGAAAAGCAATTGTATGGGTTTCTATTTGTATGCATAATGTGGTCAGGCCCTAGAGCCATACCAAGAAATGAATAGGAGAGGAGATGGAAGTGGATATACCTGCAAAATAATAAAATATGAAGACAGCCAAATACACACAAAGAAAGAACAAAACTATGCAGAGTTAAGAGTAATGGAGCAACAGTGCAGAAGTGGTACTAGTATCAAAGCAAATTATAAAAGTGTATACTAAAAATATTCTTCAGTTAACATATACGACAACATACATATGTAGTTACATGCATGGTAGTTATTACATAGATAAACATTAGCATTATTACTTTACTACATGTACACCCATTTGACCAGGTTCCCCTGGGACATCTTAAGATAGTTACTGTCCAGTTAGAATTAAGCTCCTCTGCAGACTGCTCTTATAACTGAACTAGCTGACTATATGGGCTGATAATTATTCTTATCACAACAATAATTTGGCCCTCCTAAACCCAAAATCCTATAGGCTTCACATTGGTTCACAATATTAGCACACTACACGTTGTTGGGCATGTTTATAACCAAGGAGTCTGCTGAGCAATTAGGGAGCAAACGTACTGTTTCTGGATTTAATCCTCTCTCATTATTTGAACAGACTACTGGATGGTGGTGCACAGTCTTACTCCCTTTCAACATCTGTTTATGAGTCAGGGTCAGGCAATTTTTTCATGACTGACAAATCTGAGTCCACTGCATGTCCATCAGTCTCTAACTGCTAACCTCAATGGCTATGAAATAGGTTCATCCCAAGAATACCCGGTTTCTCTACAGAAGTGTGACTTTACTGAAGGTCTCCACAACAGTCTCAAACATCACCTATTGCTTGTTCTGTTAGCTTTCTCTTGGACCTAAGCTGTCATTTGCAGGAGCACTTTCTCTCTCAGTCAAAATACATATAAGTAGTGAGTGTCTTCAATCTTTCCATCCTCAGGGACCTCCAAGCATAAGTTATTAGGCAGATACACCCAGATATCAGTTGATAAGATATAAAGCCAGTGGCATTATTCCTAATAATAGGAAGGCCACATATTAGATCCAATAAGAATTTTTTTTTAATCTGTCCCTAACATGTTCATCAGTCTACAATTGAAATGTTTGGTTTTGGGGTCCCCTTGAGGCAGCAAGGTGCTGCTTAAGACTTCTTATCAGATAAAGCTAACATCTCCCTGAGAACTCTGATTTCAAAATCCCTGACCTATCCTGTGAAATTTTTCTCCCACTTTGGCAGCCATGGCACTTTTCTGGTTCTTGGATGGAAATACCTGTACATTTTTTCCCAGTTGTGTCCAACTCTTCCTGCCCCCATTTTGGGGGTTTTCTTAGCAAAAATACTGGAGTGGTTTGCCATTTCTTTCTTCAGCACATTTTATGGATGAGGAGTCAAAGCAAACAGAGTTAAGTGACTTGCCCAGGGTCACACAGCTAGTAAATATCTGAGCCTAGATTTGAAATCAGGAAGATGAGTTTTCCTCCCTATGTTCTATCCATTGAGCCATCACGCTGCTCCCCTTCCCCCCAGTGCACACCTTGTGAAAAAGTCAGTTATAGTATATTACTGTATAACCTAGAGATGAAAAGTTAGATTAGAAGAGATTGGAAGGCTCTGGGTTCTGCTCAGACTTTCAGTTACTTTCTTTTATAGGTAGTCATATATCCTTTTTTTTGAGATTAAATTATTCGAGACCTTCATTTATTCTGTTACACTAGGTTGCTTATATTTTTGAAGGTTTTCTTTTCGGTTCTTAGTTGTCAGAATAATAACTGAAGATAATAGGTTCTGATAATCCTTTTTCTATCTATTTCATTGGGACTTCACCACCTTCATTTACTATTTTGTTGGTTTGATTTTCTGCCCTCTTCTTTCTAATCAGATTCATTAAAGGTCGATCAAGTTTTTGTCTTTCTGAAGAGACAAATCTTAGTTTTGTTAATCATTCCTTAGGTCTTAGGAGGGTTTCCATTTTATCTGTTTTACATTCTAAGGATATAATTTTTCTCCCTTCAGACTGAATAAACTGAATCTCAGAAAATTTGACGTTATTTAATAGTATCTCTTTCTTTCTCATCATTATTCATTATTTCTGTTATATGTTCTTTGATCCACTCATTATTTAGGATTCCACTGTTGAGACTCCATTTGAATCTCTTTTGTGTGTGTTCCCTATACCGATTACATTTTTTAAATGACATTATGGTTTGCCAAGGTTTTTATTGCTCACCCCTTCACAGTCTCAGTGCCCAAATACACGGTCAGTTTTTGTAAAAGTTCCTTGTGGAGCTGCAAAATATTTAGGTTTTTTAGCACTCCCAATTAGAAGATAGGCTGTCTTTAAGCCTTAGTTTCTTCAACAATTTGTTCATTTCTATGTTTTCCTTTTACTCAAAATCTCCTGAAACTATTGTGTTACTATAGTTGAAAGTAGACATCAAAAGGAGTTACCTGACTTTTATCCCAGCAGACCCCAGGACTCCATCCTGGCTTCTAGGTTGCTGCACCTGGTGCTCCAGCCTGCTGCTTTGACCAGATGCCACCAAACCCCCTCCCCCCTTCCCCCACCTCCTAAATTTCCCCACAGACAAGTATTAAGCAAAACAATTTATGTAACAGATTCCAGAGGTTGTACACTCCTGGAGATTCCAGTCTCTGTTATTTAAACTCCGCCCCTTCTTTTTGGAAAAAAAAAATCTCTTAATGGTCCTTCTGCTTTTAATTTGTTGTTTTTAATCTGGTAGGTTTCTTTTTCTCCATTCCCCCTCTTTTAATTGAGTAGAGAGATTTGTTAATTTAGTTAGGTATTTGTTTCCCCGAGGAGCTATCTTTATTTACTTTTCTGTGTCTATTGTTTGAAATGTTTACAAAACAAATAATTTGTTTTTTTAATTGCTCATTATTTGCTTTCCCTCTGGAGTTTGCTTCTCTTGTGAACCCATTTTTGCATATCCTTCTGCAGTTTCAGTGAGTAAAGAGTATTTTTGGTATTCAAATTTCTTTCCTTTTATATTTGAAAATCTCCAGGTGATTTTTGTAGAATCTTTTATTTCTTGCTGAAATGATTATATTTAACTACTGTGTATTTATGTTTTCAACAGTTTGTTTTTGGTCTTTTTGGAGCAGGGAAGGTAGGGCAATTGGGGTTGTGACTTGCCCAAGGACACACAGCTAGCAAGTATTAAAAATCTGTCCTGACTCTGAAGAGGAACCCAAAGAGGGTTAAGGGCTGCCGGAGACCCCAAAATACCAACATGCCAGGTCCTGCTGAAAGAATTCCACTCAAGTCTTCTCAGGCAAGGAAGAAAGTAAAGTTTATTGAAAGATATGGGGTATGTATGTATGGTCTTATGTATGGTCTTACAGAGCAAGTCTCTCCTAAGCTAGTCTATGGCCTCTCACTGAGCAAGTCTTTGCTAGGCCATTTCACAGCTCTCTCACAGAGCATGGAGGGAAGATGGGGTTCTATATATAGAAAGATTGTGGGAAGAATCTAGGGGTGGTCCAGAGAAGGAGATTGGGGAGGGTCTTCAGGAGGAGTCAGATGAGGTCAGACTCCAGTAATGAGTGGTTAAGGGTGGGAAGTTGCTGAAGGCTACCTGGAGACCATAGACAATGGTGGGCCAGGCCAGTTCAAGGGTGGGAACAGGAACATCAAGGGGGGGAAGCTATTGGAACAAAGGAGGGCTAAAGACTTGGGTAGAGCCACAACTTAAGGCCGATGACCTCAGGTAAATGTCTTCCCTGGGAAGGTTTACTTTCCCAGAGCCTGTACCTCAAAGATTCAAGGATCTCAAGGCGGGGTCCCAGAGCTTCCACCTCATCAACTCCAGGGCCAGAGCTCTGCTCACTGCACCACTTAGCCGCCCCCAGGTTTTATTTTGTTTTTTAATTCGTTCTAAAAATGACACTGGTTCTTCTCATGGGCATTTTGTTTCATGTCTTCAGAAATTGTGGGTATTCTTGTATTGTTTCTTGCATTATGTTCAGATTTTTTGACTTGTGTTCTTCTAAGAGATCTATGACCCTTAAGTTGTCTCTGTACATCCTGACTTCTAAATTAATGTTATGCTTACATAAATCATGTGTGCTTCTAAATGTTTTTGAATTTTGCTTTTTTGTTAAGAAAATTTATTGTTCAGAAAAATGTTATTAATATTGTTTGAACTCAGCGTATGTGGCTAGAAACTGTCTAACCCGAAACCTTACTATAGTTTGGGCTGACCTCAGATGATGCTGGCGAAGTCAGATAGATGGCTGCAGGGAATGCTTGGATCTCATCCAGGTGTTCATCCAATGCTTGTATTTTGAGTTCCAAAACTTTGAATGTTATGCTTACATCTCTGTGGACCTTAATTTGAGCATTTAGGCTTTCTGATATACATTCCTATGAACCTAGCCCAGAAACTTCCCTTTCTCCAAAATAGCTGCACAGTACTTGTGGCTCCTTGAGAGTGTATGAGATGAAAGGATTCAGAGTCTGTAGTCAGAAAAGGTCTTTATTCTTTCTCATGAGAAAGGACTCTGCCCCTGTCGCCCACATGGCAGCAGGGAGAGAGCAACAGGTAGAAGCCAGCCCATGGTTATATAATCTTCTTTTTTTTTTTTTTTTTTTTG
>CM053600.1:3388190-3434759 GCA_028646575.1 Pseudocheirus occidentalis
GCTGTTCTTATTTTGCTTCCTTTTCCTCATGTTGGCCAGTCAATTAATTGGTTGTTGTTATTTTTTTTTAGCTTTGTAGAACTCTGCTTCCAGGGGGGAAAGCTCTGTTCCAAATTGCTGGGGTTTTCCCAGCTGCCGGTGCTATTAGGGGTTGTTGCAGCCCTCTCAGCTTTGGCTGGCTGAGAGGGCACCCCAGGACCAAGACCACGATCCGGATCCAGGCCGCTCAAAGCAAGAGCACTTGGCCCTGATTGATCAACTTGGCCCCCCTGCAGGTCCGCAGGCCAAGGGCTCTGAAGCAGCCCAGTGGGGATAGCCGCTGGTTACAGCAGTTCCTGACCTTCCCGCACTGCTTCCTTGCCCTGGGGGCAGATTGGCCAAACTGCTTTTCCTCCCCCAAATTTAGCTTCATATTTCCACTTTCTCTGACCGTTTACTGTCCTGGCCACATTCGGTTTGGGGCTGGGCTGGCCTCAGCTCCCGGCCGGCCGGATGATCTGCCTTCAGTGAGAGATTGTGTTTTCTGTATTTTTGTGAGTTTAAGGGACTTAGAATTTGTTTGGGGTCATATTTTATGGGTATTCAGGGTGGCTGTGTGGGAGCTGCAGAACCTTGCTGCTTCTATGCTGCCATCTTGGCTTCATCCCTCCCCCCAAATCCCAAATATTAAAAAAAAACTTTTAACATTTAAGTGGTGGGGAAAATAAAATATATTTAATTAAGACTATGATTCATTCCCTGTAATGCCACGCAGGAGCAGCTTCCCAAAAGAATGCTACTGTGAACAGCTTTGAAGGTTCTGATCACACAGTATAGTGAACACTCTATTCAAGAGCAAATCAAAGTAAAACATTCCCAACAAATCAAGACCCGATATTCACGTTACATCTTATCATAGAAAATCACAGTACAGCGCTCACAACAGCGTATCACTAAAATGGTCACACAGTTTTCACCAAAGTGGAGGTTTTGCCTCCTGACTTAGTCATTCAGTCATCTCACACTAGTCAGTCTTCCACTCATGGGGCAACTAGGTTAACCTAATCAGTCACTTATTTAGCAATAGTTACTAAGAATTGCTAATCACTAAATACAATCATTAGAAAACACACAATCGCCTCCCCTTCCCCCCCCCCCCACTCCTAGGTCAATCGTAAACCATATTACAATCACAGCATTCAATATCCAAGGATAGGCCTTTTCTTCATCTGACTCAGGGTAGTCTCTCAGATTCCCTGGATCCCCTTCCATGGTCCGAGCTCCTACCTGAATCCACCAGTCACCTGGATTCAGAGGCAGAAAGCTCTCAGGTTCTTGTCCAATCCTCCAGGGGGTTCCTGCTACATACTGAGGTTCACAGGGTCCGGTACATCTTAATCCTTCCACAATTTCTGTTCCCAGGAATTCAAGGCTCAACCAAACCACAAACCAAGTGTTAGCATCCTGGTCATGCTTCCTCAGTCCTCTGGCAGTTCGACTGGCCCTAAGACCCAGAAGAAATCTCAGTCTTCCAGGCAGCAGCAGCAACATTGGCCTTCCAGGCAGCAACTGCAGCCTTCACCAGATCTCTCAGTAGAACAGCCTCTTCCATCAAGATCTTGTCAGAAGAAAAAAATCTGAATGCGCCTCTCTGGGGCTTGTCTTACACACACACACACACGCATGCATGCACGCATGCACGCACGCACACACACGCTTCCTTCTTCAGCCAACTCCTTCCTGTTATGTCAGCAAAAGGAGACAGAGCTCAGACCTTCTGCTTCTTTCACAGACGTTTGATTAGTTACTAAGGGCTAAGTACCTGCTTACCTGACATAACAAAAAGGGGTCTTCAAATTTAAATTAATTACTATTATACTCCCTAATTGATAAACGGTCAAAGGGTTTTTGAATAGGGAGTTTTCAGAAGAAATTAAAGCTATCATTAGTAACATGAAAAAAATCCTCTAAATCAGTATTAGAGAAATGCAAATTAAAACTGAGATAATACCTCACACCTATCAGATTGGCTAATATGACAGAGAAGGAAAATTAGAAATGTTGGAGATGTGGAAAAATTGGGACCCTAATGCACAGTTAGTAGAGTTGTGAATTGATCTAATCACTCTGGAAAGCAATTTAGAAATATGCTCAAACGACCATAAAACCCTCTGACCCAGCAATACCACTGATAGGTCTATAACTCAGACACTTTTTAAAAAATGTAAAAGAACTGCATGTACAAAAACATTTAGGCAGCTCTTTTTGTGGTGGCAAAGAACTAGAAACTGCAGGGATGTCCATCAGTTGGGGAATGACTGAACAAGTTCAGGTATATGATTGTGATGTAAGGAATACTGGTGTGTTATAAGAAATGATAAAACAGGGTGATTTCAGAAAAACCTGGGCAAACTTTTATGAACTGGTGCAAAGTGAAGTGAGGAGAAACAGAAGAATATTGTACACATCAACATCAATATTGTACAATGATCAACTATGAATGACATAATTATTCTAAGCAATACAATTATCCAATACAATTCTGACAGACTTATGAAAAATGCTATCTACTCCCAGAGAAAGAATTGATGGAGTCTGAATGCAGATGGAAGCACACTTTTTAATTTTTTTTTTGCTTTTTTTTTTTTGGAGGGCAGTTGGGGTTAAGTGACTTGCCCAAGGTCACACGGCTGGTTTTTTGTGTTAAGTGTCTGAGGCCGGATTTGAACTCAGGTACTCCTGACTCCAGGGCCGGTGCTCTATCACTGCGCCACCTAGCCGCCCCCCATACTTTTTAATTTTAATTTTTTGTGCTTTTTGTAGGGAGAAGGCAGAGCAATTAAGTGACTTGCCCAAAGTCACACAGCTAGTGTTAAGTGTCTAAGGCCACATTTGAACTCAGGTCCTCCTGATTCCAGAGCTGGTGCTATATTCTGTCTTCCCATCACCAAGGATGGGTCTTGAGAGTAAACTCACCCGATTAGGCCAAATAAAAGTCTATTTTCTAGTAAGCTGGCATGGGTCCCTCTTTCTTCAATATCTCAGTATTCTCTCAAGGAATGTCTGTGTCCTATCACTGGCATATCAAGGCAGAAAAAGTCAGCCTATTTTCAGTGGGGTAGCTCACAAGTTGGTATGCTCCCCTACAAATCTTGTGCTTTCACACCCCCTAGCGTGGCCTAACCTCTGCAAGTTCCAAACCTCAATTTGGGTCTCAGAAAAAAATTGCTTTGTCTTGTACTCCAATAGTAAACTGGAAAGAAAAGGAATTATCCTCAGGTTAAGTACACAAAACTTCCCATTTTAAGCAATAGAAAGGGACAAAGGACCCTCATCTGGGGTTTCTAATTGGTTTTGCAGAATTTATTTGTAAGAATTAAAGTTTTGTAACATTTCTAAGCCAATGGAACTTTGCAACTGTCAAAACTTTTTTAGCTATATATACACTATATATATATATATATATATATGAACACACACATATACCTATATATATTATATATATACATATGCCTGTATATATATAATGTATATATACACATACACATATATTCATACACATACACACACACACTGATTCTGTAAGAATAAAACATAAGCTCTCTAATCCAACAGAACTCTGCAACTATCAAAAACTCTTCAGTCATACATATACTACACATATACATATATGTTTGTTTGGGGGTGAATGGGGTATGTATGTATACATATACACATACATAGTTTATATATGTGACAGATGACCAATTAGGCCCTAATTCATTTCAATCAATGCTAATCAGTTGATATGATTCCAAAGGGATAGTGATTATAAATTCTGTATATTAGGCCCCAGAGCTATGAACTGCAGATTGTAAATTCACTTGCTTAGTCATAAGAAGTTAACTTAGAAGACCTCCACGTTTGTTTTTGCCTTGTTATGGTGACCAAGCCCAGCATGGTAGAGGTGATATAGAAAATTCTCCCGGTATTTTTGTTGCCGCTCTATTCATCATCATACTTCTATTCCCCAACATGGGGAGATGGCCAGGAGCATTCAGCCAATAAGTGACCCTGTTTGCTGGCCTATGGCCTGTTTTTCTACCATCCCATCAATTCACATAGATGCTTCATCTGTTTATTAGCCCAGCCCATGGGTCAGCTCATCAATTAGGTAGGACTTCCTGAAAGGTCAAGATAGATCTGTTAAGATCTGCTTATCAGTTCACTTGTTAGCCACTGGGATTCTGTATTTTGTGAAGACCTTCTTGAAGACTCAAGGTAAAGATCTGCCAACCAACAAGGCTCTGTATTTTTCTGTGCCTGTTATGTATCATCTGGATATCAGGCATCATAAAACTAAGGCCCTGGAGGAAGGGCACCTCAGATCATGAGGAAGATCTGCGGTCCATTTCATTAGAGGAGGCTATGAACCCTTTAATAAAGTACCATTGGTTCAGGGCTCTGTCTCACTTTCTTCTATTATAAGTTGGACAATTTAGGAACACACAGTCTATATATGTATGTGTGTATAAATACGTACGTACACACACACACACACACACACACACACACACACACACACACACCAAACAATGCTTTGGCCATAGAATTCCAGAGTCCCATATCTGGTTTTAATTAAAAAAAGAATAGAATTTAACTATGGAGTCGTGTTAAACAACATCTAGTGGCCAAACCAAATATTCTGGGTCAGAAATTTAGACTTGTGCAATGAGACATTTGTCATCATAAATTATAATAAAAATTACTTTACTAAGAACAAAGAATAAAAAGAATACAATTCCTAGGAATAAAAAATTTAATAACTCAAAGAAAACGGATCACCTCAGCATTTATCATAGCAACTAGTTGTATTACGTGAGAAAACTGTTTTCACGATTCAATGGAAATTCCACTAAAATTCCCGACATGAAGTGGCTGTAGGCTGAAGCTTTTATACCTTCGTCTTTTAGGAAGTCAACAGAGCGATTCCTAGAACAGCCTCTAGGACCCCTTAAAGGGAAAAGAACCCGGCCGACAATAAAACAGGTTCTGTCCTACTACCCAAAGTCAATATCGTCTAATAGACATATGATAGATGATGAGCCTCCCTATCATCGCCTTGGTTAATTTTCAAATAGCAGACACACTATTTTGCTATGACCATACTCAAGGCCGTACAAGTATGACAGAAGCTAACAGAACTTATATTTCTCTGGCATGGTCTTCAGGAACCCAGGATTAACTACACACTATGAAGAGGCATAGACTTGTGTACAGAGCGTGATTCCACTTATATAAAAAAGTAAAAGCAGTTTATGAATTGAAACCTTTAAAATACTTTAAAAGCAATTTTTTTTACTTTCAACAATTTTTTTTAATGCAACAATATTAAGAAGAGAAAAATGAAGAAAGATGGCATTCTACATTTTTAACAAACTACAAGTAGAACTTGTATTCATCTTGAATTAGGAAAAATTTTATATTACCTACCTTATCAGAAATACATAGTAATTTAAGATTACATTTTTAAAATCTTGTATTTTTATTTTTTTGCTTTTTGGAGGGGAGAAGACACGGCAATTGGGGTTAAGTGACTTGCCCAAAGTCACACAGCTAGTAGGTGTTAAGTGTCTGAGGCTGGATTGGAACTGAGGTCCTCCTGATTCCAGGGCTGGTGCTCTATTCACTGTGCCACCTAGCCGCCCCCAAATCCTGTATTTTTATGTCAAAGAAGTACACTAAAACACAAAATATGACCAGAATTCCATTTTATTATACTTAAAAAGGTGCTTATCTCTATAACTCATGTCTACTTTGTCCTAAACCTCAAACGGACTCACACACACAAATGCCTAAAAGAAAAGCACTGAAGGTCAACGTACATAATGGCATAAATGAATCTTCAAGAATTTTTTAAAAGCATGTCTTCTGACTACAGTAGCTCTGTATTTAAAAAACTTTCTGAATACTGCCGTATAATCAAGTAATATTTTACAAGTCACACTTGAACATATTTAAACGTTTCAAACTCTCCTGTAAACCAGAATAGTGTAGCTTTTAACATAATAAGGCAATTTCCACCAGTTAAACTAGCTAATATCTTGAAGGTAATTTCCTATGGAAATAAATTTAACTTTTTCAATAAGCTATGGTGATATTTATAAAGATTTTAAAAGGTACTTCAGTCTCCTTACTAAACTTATTTCTGAATTTACTTGTCTGAGATTAACTGGTATAATTCTCTACCAACTTGCCCCTTTACTCCCCACCTCCAGCCTCCACCTTTGCAAATTTGTGAGGTTATTGTGGAAAAAAAAAAGATAAAGGAGCTATAGACTAAGAAAACTCCCAACCCTCCCTCCTCCTTAATACTTGTATCTCTATATTTTTTAAAGTCTGGAATTTCTGCTTACTAATGGAAAGTGCCTCATTTTTTTGCACTGAATTTCTTATACCTGGCAGCACCTCATCCAATGTCATCAAAATGATTACTAAACAGGCCTTTCTAAAAAACAAGAAACATTTTAATATTTCTATATAGCCATTTTGACAATAAACACATTATCCTTTTTTCATTTCACTCTTGCATTTAGTGCCACATTTTCATTAAATTCATTTGGAGGATTTTCAAAAGAGAGCGGAACACTCTGAAGTTCATAATATACAGACTCTTTTAAAGAGGTATCCACTTCTGACACAGGCTTTTCTACGGCAGATCCCGATAGTGGCTGCAACTGTGAAGCCTGCAATCCTGTGGAAAATCCTTTGGAGGAAGCATTGCTATTATTTCTAGTACAATTTGGGGTTCCAGAAGTCTTCTGGGGAGGCTTCTTGCAAACAAAATCATCATTTAATTCCATAGCAGTTTTAAAATTATCTACATTCAAAGTCCAGTAACCATCTTCATCTTCTCTGTACCTATCAGAATACAGGAGAATGCAAAGAATCTAATAAAATCCATTTACATGTCCTTATTATGACTAATGAAGTGACAAGGAGCATAGAGTCAATATCCATAAGGAAAAAATGAGTAAATTAGAGAATCATTTGCTTTTATTTCTCTTCCCCAAACTAAACATTAAATAAGAAGTCCTATCTTTGTGCCTTTCTCATAATAAATAAACAATATATATTTGCTAACTGAATAAATTGTATTTCAAATGTTGGAATTCCCATAAATCTTTGTGAATTTTAATCCTTCTCTACTGTATAGCTGAGAGCCAAACGTTGTTAACTAATTAGATATAATCAAGGTCAGAAGCATTATTGGAACAAATGAACTTTAAAAATTTTTTAAAAAAGTAAATAAGCAGCATTTTTTAACCTGTTCTCCTCTGCTATAATCACTGACCACTGTTATTCCTCAACATGAATCTATATTTGCAGTGGAAACCATTTTTACCAGGAAGCTGCAGGGCAGAGAGTCCTGAATTTGGAGTCACATGACCCAAGTTTAACTCCTAGCTCTGCTATTTGCTATATATGGGACTTTGAGAAATTCTCTTCTCAGTTTATCTCATCTGTAAAACGAGGCAGTTGGATTATGGGAGATCTAAAGTTCCTTCTAGTTCTAGATCCATGATGCTAGGCATAATTAAGGCCAAAGGCATTATTTGAACAAATCATCCTCGAGAACAAAAGCATAGACAGGAACCAGAATTTAATAATTCGGTATTCTTCCTTGACCACCATTAAATCTTTTGTACATCTAGATCTAGACATTTATTTATAGATAAATGGATATGAGTCTATCTAAATCTATGGACATACTCATACATAATCTGTATTTGTATTGGAAATGCTGCCTAATCAAATTAACACCAAAGAATGATAATTGCTTTCTGTGAGGTTTTCAAAAGGTTTTACAAGTTGAACCTATGGAAGAATTCCCACATCAATAGGAAAGAATAAACGCAATACCATGTAAAGACCTCATCTACACTAAAATTAATTACAACATTTTTAAATAATAAAAATGAGTACCTGAGTGGGGACTCACCGAACAAATTACAGTACACGAATGGGACAGTATTGTGAGGTAAGAAAAACAAGAGAGTTATTTATCTGCACGGGAGGTCATATGAGCTAAGGCAGAATGAATTAAGCAGAACCAAGAGAACAATACATATGCCGGGGCAATGCAAAAACAAAGGACAACAACGAAACAATCAGAACTAAATTCTGTGGCGTTATAATGACCAAGCTCCAAACCAAGGGAGAGACAGGAGAAGGCACCTTCTCTTCCTCCTTTGCAGAGCTGGGGAGGGCTACGGGTGTGAAAATCTGATCACGTCGGACTTTGTTGACGCTGGCTAGTTCTACTGAAATTTTTTTCCCCCTCTTTTTAATGCTTCATTATGAGGAGAGGAAAGAAATATTTTGGGAACTGTAAGTTATGTGAAAACAAAAGATATAAATTAAAATTTATTTCAACAAAAGAATATGCTTATGAAAAACTCAAAATAAGCACCTGAAGCGAGAACAGCAACTGAGTTGATGCATCTTCCGGAGATGTAAAGTCAAAGTGTAGCACCAGGAAAAACACTTCTGACAGATATGGCACTTGTACTTTATGGTACCATTGCTCTGCAAATGAAGAAATTGTGACTAAATCAAAGAAAAATAAGACTTAGGAAAGGTAGGATTTATAACTGGGAAGCCTTATTTATTGTTACTAATGCTATTCCTCGCAACGTAAACTTTTTTAGTGCATATTTGTCTTAAGTAAAAATGTTTCTTTTTCCTACTTATTCATCATACACATACATACTTTTTATAATAACACAAAGTTCACAGCCAGCACTTGTCTTTTAACTTAGAGTCACAAGGACTGCCCGGGTCACTGAGATGCTGAATGACTTGCCCAGAAGAGCTAGTATGTATTGGAGGGAGCACTTGCGTTCAGCTCTTCTTCACTCAGGGCCAGTCTCCCTATCTACCATGCCTGGCTCCATTCTCTTTGCTGCCATCATAGCAAAGACATATGTAAAACATTTGACAAATCCATGGTTTTTAATACTGACATTTTTAAAAGATCTATAGGAAAAGTATTTTATGCAATGCTTTTTCCCCCGGTGATAGGCATATATAACTTAGAGGTGGAGATAAAAAAGGTCAAAGATGACTTCTGTTTCCAAAAAAACCTTTCGCTTTTATTTACTTACTTCATGCACTCTTTTGTAATGCTGTCTAAACGTCTGTAAGGTACGAGCCGTGAAATCACACCCGCTCACATCACAACAGTAGGCAGAAGGATCGTTGTGTGTTTCAATGTGTTTAC
The DNA here is from genome assembly GCA_028646575.1 of Pseudocheirus occidentalis. Classification (NCBI taxonomy): domain Eukaryota; kingdom Metazoa; phylum Chordata; class Mammalia; order Diprotodontia; family Pseudocheiridae; genus Pseudocheirus; species Pseudocheirus occidentalis. The sequence continues at coordinate 3,397,432 of CM053600.1, forward strand.
GCAAATCGTATGTATTCTTGAAGCTGAGAATTCAGATAAAAAGAAACATTAGTTAATATGCAGTTTTAAGGGGATCGTTGCACTGTAATGTAATGCTTAAATAAACTTATAGTATTATTACCATGACTGGCAGAAAATTCACATTTATTTGTAAGAAAATGACTCAATTATAGGATGCATTCAGTGTTGTCCATGTGTATCCATGACTTTGAGGTACATGGAAAAATTCCAAGTGATTTTTACAGAATCATTCTCAGTTGTATCTGAATATGGTGCTTTCTTTCTGCCTACTTTTGAGAAGTATAAGTTTGGTATGTTTGAGAAGAGAATGACCAGGATCACTCAGAATATGCAAGAAGAATGATGACCTACTACTGCTCTGCCTCTGACATCAGATGCAAACTTCCTACATCTTAGCACACAAATTAAGACTTCTATGTTTCTGAAAATAAATGATGTCCTAGAACTAACCATGTCCAGATGAAACTGAGTGAAGGCCTCACCAAAAACAAGGAGAGCATTTAAGAGTAGAATGTTGCATTGCGTGTCCCTGATAGAAGGTGTTGCATTAAAGGGTAGGTGTCTAGACGAGAACAGTGATTTAATAAATTGTGTGATATGTGCTGCTTTTCGGATTCCAGAGTCAGCTGCTCTCCTTTCTATGTTAAATAGATTTTTATTTTTTCCATTCTTCTTTTACATAAAACTGTTACTCATTTATCTTTTTTGAAATATTTAAAACACTATATATATTTATCATATATTTATTTTAAATAGATGTGTGTATGTATACACATACAAGCCCATTTATAGGCACACGTATGTGTGTATATATACAAACACGTGTGCATACATGCAGTTATCCCTTCCACATAGGAACTTTCCCCATACTGATTTCAATATATCACACATCAGCAAAAGAAATGAAAAAGGAATTTTGGGCGAGTTTTGCAGAAGCTACACATGACAGAGAAGACCAGTAGATGACACAGGACCTACAACCAAATACTTAACCCAAATTTTACAATAAGGTACTGTAAACACCCCATAAAAGAAAAAAAATTTCAGACTTCTTTTCTGGTAAAAAGGGAGGGCCAAAAAATGTCATGCAGCTTCTCCAGATGGGCACCATACACTTACCCCCCTTGCTATGGAAGGGATAACTGTATGTATTTGGAAACTAACAAAAAAGTTTTAAAAAGAATGAAGTGAAATGCTTCATGACCCAAACTCAATGCTTTCTACTCGTTAATTCTGCTCTTCTGTCCTTGGCTCTTACCTGCTCTCACAGAAATCACAAAGGAAAGGCCGCTCCTCACAGTGTCGGAATCTGATATGGGTTTTCAGAGAGGAAAAGTTTGTACAGACCATATCACAGAGTGGACAGTTAAGGTGGCTGACTAAAGAGAAGTAAATGGAAAATAGGAGACAATAACACTGGGGGCTTTTCAAGTTTTTTTAAAGTCTAATTTAAAAAAAAAAACCTCTAGTAAACTCTCCTGACACTGCTATTGTTTTCAGTAGTATACTTTCTAATATTCTAAAACTGAAATTTTTTTCTCTATTTTTTTTTGTTACAAAGGATGACTGAAGTAGAGGAGGTGATATGAAAACAGAATATCATTCAAAACAAAGAAATGACCTCCAACAAATATCTTCTTAATAATTTCTAACTTCTTTTAAAAATGTATTTACACTTTTTAAAGCCTCACTTTTAGAAAACCCAATGTATAAAAATCCACATTTGCAACAAAACAACGAAAATATTTCACTTCTGAAATGGCTTTAGCTTCTAAATAATCTGTTATTACAACACATTTAAAATATGGTTTAAATTGCAAAAATCCAATTTTCACACTTTTTAAAAGGTACATTTATTGTGTATGATGAAGTATACTTGCATATAGAGATTTAAAACCTAATGGGATTTAAAGTGCAAAATGCATGTAATTTTGGGACATGGCCAATGCAAAAATTTGTTTTCTTGATTATGCACACTAGTTACATGAATTGTCTTTTTCTTTCCTATAGGAAAAGGTGAGAAGGAAAGAAAATATATCTTTGCTAATTAAAAAAAGATGAAATAAAAAAACATAACTAGACACAACAGTGTTTTTCTTTTTCTTTTTGGAGGGGGAAGGCAGGGCAGTTGGGGTTAAGTGACTTGCCCAAGGTCACACAGCTAGTAAGTATTAAGTGTCTGAGGCCAGTTTTGAACTCCAGTCCTCCTGACTCCAGGGCTGGTGCTCTACTCACTGCACCACCCAGCTGCTCCTAGACATAATTTTGTAGGAAGAATTAAAAAGTTTGACTTACCATGTATTCTAACATGATCCCGCAGAAGTCTCTCACTGGCAAAATGCTTGCTACAATACTGACATATAAATGTTTGTTCTGGAAGAGACATAAATTCATCAGTCCAACGTATCTTAGAAGGTTTTTCATCAGGAAAATTCAATAATGCCAACATTTCGTATATATTTCTGTTAAGACTGGTTTTTACTGCCAGTCAATACTTAGTATTTGCAAACAAAAATCAATTTTCTATATGAGAAGATAAGCTCTGAAATTTTAAAAATTGAAAACCTGGAAAATCCTCAAAACACTATTATACATATTATTTCCTAGTTTCTGCCACTTTTTATTCCATGCAAAACATCCCATTCCTGGAAGGTCAGTATCTAAAAATTATGTTTTGCCCACAATACATTTTACTGTACTTTGACAACCCAGTCATGACACGGCCCCAGATACATCACTGGCCTCTCCATTCACAGTCTTAGTTACCCTGAGGCCGTACATAGAGAAGCAAAGAATCTGGTTCCCAACATCAGAAAAGACCTCAACACTTCTAAACATAGAAAATTCAAGTTGTTATATAGTTATTGTCCATGGGCAAAAAGGTCTGTTTATGAGAGATTCGGATTCCTAATTCTTGAGGGCATTGGCTAGAAAATATATCCAGTATGACGACATAAGCCCCTTTGCCAACAGCAGCAGACCTCTTAATGTCTGGCAGCAACTAGACAGCAGGTGTCTGATGAAATCCTATTTCAAACAGTCAATCAACAAACATTTATTAAGTGTTTGCCATGTGCCTAATCCGTTGTTGCCTTTGTATATTGAGAAAACGAATTCTGCTAATGATTTGCCTCTTGAGGGATCTGGCTTTCTAATTAGCTGAAGCTTCTTTATTCCTTTTAGCTTTCATTTATGGAGTGAAAGTTACTAGGATGCAGGTTATTATTTCAGTAATATTTTAACTTCTGTAATGTTTAATTTTGTCACTGGACAAAGCTCTTATATGTAGTACCAGCAGTTAAACTTGTTGCCAATAAGTTTAAAAACTGAAAAGGGAGAATAAAGGGCATTAATTAAAGGTATTTTACCCAACAAACTACCCTCCCCCAAAAAACCCCAACAACTTAAATGAAATGAATAATAATGAAAAGATAAAATGTACAAGTTAATAATAGAAGAGAATTTAAATAATCCAATCCCATAAAAATAACTGAACAAGCTATAAATAAATTTCCAAAGGAAAGAAAAAAACCTCAAGAAACAGATGGATTTATAAGTGAATTTTATCAAACATTCAAAAAATTAATTTCAAATTATTATTTATTGCAAAAAATAAGTGTGCCAAAATAGGAAAAAGGGATCTTACACCAAACTCCTTCTATAAGATAGATATCTTGATATCTAAACCAGGAAGAGTCAAGACAGAAAAAGAAAACTATAAACCAAGTTTCCTAATAAACTTAAAAAAATTAGCAAAGAGGTGACAGTAACATCAAAAAGATTATAATGTTTGACAAGGTTGGATTAATAACGGGAATGCAGGATTGGTTCCATATTAGGAAAACTATCGACAAATAGATTATAATAACAACAACAACCAGAATCACCAAGAGATACAGGGGGAAAAACTTTTTACAAAATAAACACTCGTTTCTTTTTAAAAGATACACATATGTGTACATGCACAAATACATGAAACAGGAATAAATGAACCTTTCCTTTTAATGGCAAGTAGAAGCTAGCAAAACCCAAAAGCCAAGATTGTACATAACTAGGGGCTTTTCCAAAAAGATTAGCAATGAAGTAAGGATATCCTAATTGTCACTATTTGATATAATTGCTAGAAATGTGTCAGAGTAATGAGACAATAAAGAGAAAGTGAAGGAATATGCTTAGGCAAAGAGGAAAAAAATGTTGCTTTTTGCTGATGTGATCGTTTACTTAGATTATCGTAGATAACCAACTAATTGAAGCAATAATTTCAGCAAAGTAGCAGGATACAAAATAAATCCACATAAATCTTCAACATTTCCATGTATTATCACCAAAAGCCAGCAGGAAGAGATAGAAAAATGTATAAAATACCCACATGATGACATAGATAGGAACTATCTGAATATAACTGACTATGAGATGCTTCAAAGAAATAAAAATAGACTTAAATGACTAGAGAAATATTACCCATGGGTAGACAAAGTCAATATAATAAAAAGGATAATGCTCTAAATTAATTAACTAATCTGGTGCCATATTAATCAAAACACCAAAGATTACTTTATAAAGCTAGAAAAACAAAAACAAAATTCATCTGGAGGAACAAAAGTCCAAGACTGATCTCAATGAAAATAATAAATAAAAGTGGGAAGGAAGAGGGCATTGAAGTTTTAGATCTCAAACTACACATCATAGCAGAAATCATAAAAATGATTTGGCACCACTGGGCAAGAAATAATGAAGATTAGTGGAACAAATCAGGTACATAACATATAGAAGCAAATGAATACAGTCATTTAGTGTTTTAGAAAGCCAAAGATCCCCAGATATTTCAGGAAAACAGCAACTAAGGTAAACATCTCACATAATTTACTAATGTGGATACATAACCTAAACCAAGAGATATAAACAAATTAGAGGAGCAAAGGAAAAACTATCTTATCGATCTGATAAGAATTCATTATCCAAAAACAGGATAACAGAAAATAAAAGACAGTTTTAGTTGCTTAAAATTCAAGTTTTTACACAAATAAAACAAATGCTCCTAAAATTAGAAGGAATATAGGTAATTAGGAAAAAAATCTTTGGAGAAAGTTTCTGTAATAAAGGTTTTTCTAAGTTATTACATATTCCAAAATATGTAATGAGCTGATTCCAATTCATAAGTATAAGAGTCATTTTGTAATTGATAAATGGTAAAAGGATGAGAAGAGACCATCTTCTAAGGAAGATATCTGATATATCAAAAAGTCATTTTTAAAAAATGCTCCAAATCAACTAGTAACTAGAACAAGGCATATTAAAACAACTTTGAATTTACATTTCATAGCCAACAGATTGGCAAAGTTAAAAAAAAAAGAAACATGACAAATGTTGCAGAGGTTGCAGGAAAATAGGCACATTAAAGTCCTGCTGGCGGAGTTCTGAATTGGTCAGAAAAGCAATCTGGTACCATGCCCCAATGGTCACTGAACTGCAAGTACCTTAGACCAGGTGATACCACTACATGGCTTATACCCACTCAAGAGATCAAAGGAAAAAAGAGTCCAGAATTACACAAATGTTTGTAACATCTCTTTTTAGTGGCAAAGTGCTGAAAATTAAGAGGGCCTGTGGGTGCGTGCCCATCAGATGAGAAATGGATGAATAAATTATGAATAAATAAAAAAGCTAAACAGATTTTGAGCTACATTTGGGAGTCACTGTTTCCAGGAATAGGGAAATATCAGTAATCCCTTCCATACCTAACTACAACAGCATACAGAGTCTATCAACAGTACAAACTATGACACTTTTCCAGGTCATTAGACTGTAGAAGAGCCTGTGTTCATTTGGCACAATGTTGAAGCATCCGACGTAACCTCCAAACTCCTACAAGTTATCGGAGCATAACTTCTGAGGAGGTTCTTTTAGGTTGTTTCTTTTAAAAGAAATACTCCATTTTCCAAATACTTCTAGATCTATAGAATAAACATCAAAGTGATATAATAAACATGGCAAAATTTAAAAGCACTGTTGCTGTTCGCTCTTTGTACTCAAAGATCAAAAGTGACATCAGGATGCTGGGGTCAGGGTACGGTGGGTCTGCCTATGGCTTATAAGTCCAAGATGAGCTCCAAAGCCTCTACTACAGGTTGGCAGAGTTTAACTATAGGAGACAGAGATGTCTAAATTTCCTTCGTGCTACAGGCAGTCTGCTTTGCTCCTAGAGCACAGCACCTTCTTTCCTACAGACACACCATGCTGGGCTCCCTCAGGTCTCACTTCCCAGGTCTCACATATCTCACAAATGATTTTAAAGGTCTCCAGTGAGACCTCGAGAGTGTGCTTTTACTGCTTCTTCTGACCTCTGTAGGAGCACTTGCTTGGCTAGGTCTCTGTAAACTATGCAAAATTTAAGGCAATAAGAATGTCTCTTTTTTTCATTTTTTTACATATTCTAAAAATAAGGTTTCTACCACAAAACAAAATCTGTTACATTTCTTCCAGGTTTTCAAACTGAAAACTACAGTATAATATGCATTGAGTTACAAATAGAGTGAAATCTTTGTCTAGTTCCCTTCAAAGCTCAGCTCAAGCACCACTTCTTAGATCTGTCTTATCTCCAAGATACCTACTGTCCCTTCCCCCAATTACTTACCGTATTTTTCTATTTCCTCTATGTGTGTATATTATTCTCCTCTCCCATTGACTATAAACTCCTTAAGGGCAGTGAACTGCTTTGTTTCCTTTTTTTTTTTTATCCCCACTGCCTAGAAATCATAAATATCCGATGCTTAATGCTTGCTGATAGACTGATTTGCCTAATTCCTTATCTCACAGTTTTAATATTAATGTATATTCTTTACTTCCTTGTGAAAAAGGTTATAATTATTGAAAACACTAAATAGTAATTGTTGGATTTTGCTATGGGTCCAGTATAGTTTGTATCACACCAACTGTCAGGTCCCTTATTTTTTGGACTCCCCCATTTTTTCTTCAGCATTACCAGCTCCCTGTAAATAATGTCCTCTACCAATGCTGACTGAAATTTCATCTTATGGAGTTGCCCAGGACACTGACTTTCTCAAAGGTCACATAGCTAGTCTGTGTCAGAAGAAAGACTTCAGCCCAGATCCTCCAGAATTGGAGGCCACCACGGTTCCCACTACAGCCTGCACAATTATAAGCTGGTAAATATGGACACTTGTCTTCAATTTAGGGGCATCATAGTTTCAGGAGCAAGAAGCAATGGAAATACTGCCTTACTGTAGTCTACCCGTCTATCCGTTTTTCATGTCTGATACTGTACAATGTGGCAGCACAAACTGGGAATGGAAAGTAAGTACTGCATTGTGAATGAAGAACCTCTAAGTCCAAAGACCTGTGGCCAGATCTGCCTCATATACTGGTCTATCGCTGGGCAAGACATTTATTCCTTCAGCATGGTGGGCCTCACTGGCCCCCTTCCCTTTTCCTACAACTTCCTAAGACTGTAAGGGTCTGAGAAGTTGATCATCTAAACTGGAAGAGGAAGTTCCACACTGAGAGATCTTCATACGAATGAAACCAACAGATTCAACCAAAGGAAAAATGCTTAATGCACCAAAATGTCCTCATACATGACCCAAGCACAGGGAATTCTGTTAAAGGTGGTTGGGGGCAGGCTGGCGGTAGGTAGGAGGAGGGGGGGAGGGTCGAGCATATCAAATCTACTTACTATCCTCTGAAATCTGTCGTTTGGCATGATCAAAAAACTTGGTATTGTTGGAGAACATCCCTCCGCAAGAGGGACAGGCCACTACTTTTTCTTGAGTGTGTGTTCTTAAGTGCTCTCTTAATTTGTGCCGACTCTTACATGTGCCATCACAATCTAAAGATAGATACCATATTTGGTTAATATAAAAATATCATCAACTAAACACTGTCTTCTTAGATTTTAATGAAGTACTTGTACAGTAGAAAAAGAAATATTAGCTTCAATTATACTTAATAAGGGAGAACTACTATGGGGCTTTGTAGAGGAAAAAATAAATAGAGCACACTTCTATCTACACATGCCTTTTAAAATGTGAATTACAAGCTATACAAAAGAATGAAAAGCTACACGTGTCAATCTTTTAATCAACTGGTTTGTTATTTCACACTATTACAAAAAGTCAAACCAAAAAAAAAATCTTCAAAACATAAAGGGAGGTAGGTGACCAGAGAAAAGTCACTTCAAATATGTACATAGAGCGTAATAACATTTAACACTTTCATCATCTATATAATAAAATATATACCCAAAAGTTGATGGATAAGCCAAGAAATTGAAGGCAAATAGTATTTTCATGGAGGAAATAGGAAATTTAAAGTGAGTTGTTAAATTAGAAAAATGGTAGACCTCAAAGAGATGGAATTCAATGTCGTTGTTCAGTTGTGTCAGTTGTGACTATGGTTTCATTTGGGGTTTTCCTGGTAAAGATACTGAAATGGTTTGCCATTTCCTTCTCCTGTTCATTGTACTGATAAGGAAATGGAGGCAAACAGGGTTAAGTGACTTGCCCAGGGTCACACAGTTGGTAAGTGTCTGAGACTGGATTTTGAACTCCAGTCTTCAAAACTGCAAATATTATGCTATCTCTGTAGAAGCAGTACTGACAAGAATGAAGGTCAGTGTGAATAAGGTGCTGATTGTAGCATGACATGGTATACACCAGGTTGAACAGGAGCATCCTTACCAACTGGCAGAAATGTTTATACATCCCCGTACAATGATCATACATGATAAATTCCTGTAGTGATTTTTATCGTTTGGCATTAAAGTTCTTTATACAGCCAGCTTTTCTCTGCCAGGCCATCTCTCTCCACAGTTTGCACTTCATTCAACATATGTGTACATGGCACCTTGCTGACCTGGCCTCATTTCAACAGGCCAGAGTATGACGAGGCAGGTGAGGCACAAGCATGGCAGTTTAGATCACCAACCCCCAGGAAGTCCAGTGGGTCATTCAGAGAGTCTGTGAGCTGGAAACGACCTTGAAGGTGACTTCAACTAACCACTGTCACCTGCAATGTCCCCTGATAACTGGTCACCTAGATTCAGTTAGAAGACTTACAGTAACAGAGAACTGACTGCCTCTAGAGGAGACCCATTACAATCTGGGACAGTGTTAACTCTTAGGAAATTTTTCTTTATCTGGAGCTAAAACTGACTTTCAACAACTTTACTTAAGTGTTTTCAGTTCTGCCCTCTGGAGCTAAATAATACAAATTTAATGCTTCTTCCATCAGAAAGCCCTTCAAAGATTATAAGACAGTTCATATGTTTCCCTGATTCCAAGTACCACTGTTCTGAGCTGCCTCACCATGCCGGTAATTTTTTGTATGCTCTAGTTTGTCACACTCCCCTCTAAAATGTTGTGGGCAAATATGAACACAATACTTCAGAGGTATTTTATTTTTTCATTTTTTTTATTAATTTATTTTCTTGTTTACATCATTCATTTCTACAAGATTTTGAGTTACAAATTTTCTCCCCATGTTTCCCCCCCCCAAAAAACAGCTATCCTACTGTATAATCCCTCCCCCAACCTGCTCTCTCCTATGTCCTCCCCCATCGCCTCTCTGACTTCCCGGTAGGGCAGGATGGGTCTCAATACCCCAGTACCTGTATATCTTAATTGCCAGTTGCATGTAGTTAATGATAATAAAAGTTATAATTATAATTATATATATACATATGTATACACACATATACATATATATGTATATATATTTAACATTTGATTGTAGAACTTTAAATTCTAGATTCTTTCCCTTCCTCCCTCGTCACCTACTCCTACTGGAAAGACAAGCAATTCAATACAGGTTGTACGTGTGTAGTTACGCAGAACATCTCCACAATGGACATACTGTGAGAGACTGATTATATGTCCCTCCTTCCTATCCCTCCCCTCCTTGTTCTGTTTTCTATCCTGTCCCTGTCCCTTTATCGAAGTGTGTGCTTCCAGCATCCCTCCCCCAGACTCTGCCCTCCCCTCCATCATCCCACCTTTCATCCCCATCCCCCCTACTCTCCCATGTGGCAAAATACCCAGTTTAGAGAGTATGTCATTCCTTCCCAAAGCCAAAGTCAATGAGAGTAAGGTTGACCCCTTCCCTTTGGCCTTCCTGTTCTTCCCCACCATTGTAACAGTTATCCCTTCTATGCCTCTTCTATATGAGAGGATTAACCCCATTCTGTCTCTCCCTGTTTCCTCTCATTCAAATCCTCACCCACCTCAGAATTCCACGTTTTAAAGTATCTTCCCTTCCTATTCAATTGATCCTGTGTCCTCCATGAACTCATATATACACATACTTAGATATGTATTCATACGTGTATATATCCTCCTACATAGACATACGTGTACATATACATATATATACATTTGTATTCCCTTCACCTATCCTCATACTAAGAAAAGTTTCATAGGTTACAATGATCATTTTCCCATATTGGCATGTAAATAGTTCAACTTTGATAAGATCCTTGTGATTTCTTTTCCATGTTTACCCTTCTCATGCTTCTTGTATTTGAGTGTCAAATTTCTTTTCAGTTCTGTTTTTTTCACCAAGAATGTTTGAAAGCCCTCCCCCCCACTGAACGACCATGTTTTCCCCTGGACTTTAGAGGTATTTTAACCAGAAGAGAACACAGATTTTCTTTACTGTGTAAAAGATAAGACAGCTAGATCTGGAGTCAAGAGACCTGTATTTATAACTTCTTCAGTGTTTGACTCTTTTTTTCTGGAGATTTTTATTTATGCAGTTAAATAATAGATTAATTTTTTTAAACTTTCTTATATTTGGTTTGCTAGTCATGAAAACTATTAGCTTTTTTCCCCTACATGAACTATATCCCTCAGCTATGCATACCTCCTCAGTCCTGAACTTATAGTTGATTTTTTTAACCTGAGTTTCATTCAGACTCCAAATTTCTTTGGATTAAACTGTATCATATTTTTTTTTTTTGCTTTTTGGAGGGCAGTTGGGGTTAAGTGACTTGCCCAAGGTCACACGGCTAGTTTTTATGCTAAGTGTCTGAGGCTGGATTTGAACTCAGGTACTCCTGACTCCAGGGCCAGTGCTCTATTCACTGCACCACCTAGCCACCCCCAAACTGTATCATATTATAAATTACAGATAAAGTAACTACCTGCATTGGTTGAAAATTTCTTCATCTGGAAGTTCCCCGTATCACTGAAATCATAGGTCCAACCTCTATCTTTCATCCACATAAGCATAACATTCATTACTTCATTCAAGATACTAGTAAAAAACTTTTAATTGTACAAAACTGGCTAACGACATAGCTTTAGGCATTCTTTATGCTAGAAAATTTCTTCTAGTATTAGTTGAGCTGCTATTTGATACTGAATCCATTTGAACAGCACTATTATTCCATCCAGATTTTCCTCTAGTCCATGAATATTAAGAGATTTTATCAAATCCCTTGATACAGATCCTGACACATGATTTCTACAACATTACTTTCTCTGATCTGTCACAATGGTTTCAAAATCACAGTAATGCTTTGCTAGCAAGAAAGGCAAAACAGTGGTTACAAAATAATTAGCAATTTGTCAGGCCTTGTTGATGCACACTTGGAAACGTAGTGTTCAAACGGATGCAGTTTCTAAGAAAAGAGAAGTGAATGTTTAGCTGCTGGAGTCCCAGCACGGATAATTCACCACAACTGCTAAGTCACCTTCTAATCACACTGAGCACTGACCAGACATTCCTGGAATACTATTTCTAGTGTTATGATCTATAGCACAAAACAATTTTGAATTAAAAAGATTTAAAGGACGAAAATACTTGGGAAACGATTGAAAAGCTAAAAGAACAGAAATCTTTACCAAAAAGAAAAAAATTATAAAAGGAAACACTGATTTTTAAATATCTTAAAGGGTGTTTTATACATACATTCATACACATACCCACACATACACCCCCCACATAAAGAGAGAAAAAGAGAGGGAGGGAGAGAGAAAACCCCTCCTCAAACCATGCTGAACCCCCAACACCCGAGAAAGGGCTAAAAGCTGGACTGGCCAATCAGGAGAAAGGCATTTTGGCCCACTTGGAGCTTAACCTACCATAATACTTTGTGTGCTCTGGCATAACAGACATGTTCTACTTTGCTCTCTAAGGGAACCCCAAGTTCCACTTCCTGCGTCAGCAAGTACAAGACAGATGAAGCTGATCTAGAACATTCTTCTGTTTGTGCCTGTCCAGGGCAGGACACCTTGAACCTGACACTATCCTGAACAATGGGACTTTTCCTTATCTTGGTATTTTATGGACACATGTCATGCTATGTTATGCTCTCTCTACACACATGTATATACAGTATGTATGTACACACATGCGCACACACATTATATACAAATATACGTGTATATGCATCTGCATATATAAAACGCACGTGTGCACACACATACATATGTGCATGCATGCACTGTTACAGTAAAGATAAAAGAAACACAGACATCCTGGATCTATAATTTCAACTGACACCATGACATTTCCTTATTCTACTGAATTTACAACCTATCCAGTTAAGAAATTCCTTTCTCATATTACAGTTAATGCACATGGAAACTATAATTTTGACTGACACAGGCATCCACAGCCAGGAAGGGAGGGAGGGATGGGAGGGAATTTTCTATCTGTCTTTGGGCTTGTTTTCCACAATGATCTCCTACGCATATCTCTATATGTATGCTCCTCAAGCTTTAAGAAAAATAAACATGCACATGCAGCCTAATTTTGTCTTTCTTAGAATAAACTCTAATAGCTGACTCTCTCTCTCTCTCTCCATACACACACACACACACACACACACACACACACACACACAATATATACGTGGGTATAGCTGGCTGATGTCCACTTTAACTGACAACAGTATATGGGGAAATGGACTCATCTTTCTTCTTTACTGTAAAAATTGCCAAGGTGGCTATAGAAAAGGCAAGAGTACCAGACCTTGAGTCGGGAGACCTGGATTCATATCCAATCAGTCAAGTATTTTTCAGTCACTTATTATGTGCTAGGTATTATGCTAAACATAACTGAAGATACATATATAATGGATAAATTAATACCTACTTAAAAGGAGCTTATCTTCTAATGTGTAAGACAACAAGCACACACATATATATATATTTATACTTATCTGTACACACATACATATATGTAAATGTTAACAAAGTAGTTAAACACAAGGTAGTTTGGGGAGAGCACTAGCAATTGAAAGGGATCAGGAAAGACTAGATGACTGTTTTAGCTGCATCTTGAAAGAAAATAGACTCTCCAAAGAAGAGTTGAAGGAGTGGAGAGTCATGAGAGCTACTACAAAGGTATAAATATAAGAGATGGGATTTTTGTGTGTGTGAGAACACAGAAAAGGCCAAATTGGCTGTACTTCAGTTTGGGAGGGGAAGTGATAGCCAATGACGTTGGAAAAGATGACCTGGGGCAAGGCTTTGTAGGGCTTTAAAAGCTAAACACAAGAGTTTTAAAATTTAGTCTAGAGGAAAGAGGAAACTACCAAACTTACTGTGTCAGGGAGCGACATGTTTAGAGCTACAATTAAGAAAAACTCCTTTGGCATCAGTGCAGAGGATGAACTAGATCAGGAAGAGGTTTGATGCAGGGAGATCAATTAGAAAGAGCTGCAGTAAGTAGGGGAAAGATTAACAAAAGCCTGAACTAAGGTGTCACTTATGTAAGTACAAAGAAGGGATATAATATCAGAAATACTGCAGCAGTAGAAAAGGCAGTATCTGGCAGCTGATCATTTTCGCATGATGAGGGGGAGTGAAAAGTCAAGGGTAACTGCCAACATTAGGAACATGAGAACACGGAAGAATGGTTGTACCTTCAACAAATTACAGCTAATTTGGGAGGGGGAAGGTTTGCAACAAAGATAACGAGGTCAGTGCCGGACATGTTCGAATGTCAAACAACCAGTTTGAAATGTCCAACAGGAAAACAGCTTTTTAGACAGGGAAGGGCAAGTGCTGATTTCAGAGAAGCCATGGAAGAGCCTCTGTCACAGTTGTCATCTGTATCATTCTACTGCCTAGCTCCTGCCCAAAATTTCAGAGCAACATTACAACATGGGGTTTGCCACTCAGGAATCAACTAAAAGCCCTACACAGGCTATTACAGTCTTCCTGCTGAAGCAAGTAGAAGACTAGTGTTAGAACTTGACAGCCATATTCTGAAAAGTTGTTGACACTGTGAGCAATGGGCTTGGCCAATATTATCCCAATAATATTTTCTGGGTCTAAATAAACAGAAGGTCCACTCCTCTGGGCTAGATGCCTTCTTAAGGTTTCCTCCAAATTTAATATTTTCAAGTCATGTGGCACATTCATATAAATGAATTCAATTCAAATTCAATGCCAACACACTACACTGATCTACATGAATAAATAACAGGAACATTTTGATTTTTAAAAAAATCTGCACACTACCTTTCCAGCGACAGAAGATGGCTTTTTTATTGTTTAAGAGACTTTCTTTTTCAGCACAGTAAGCATGCATGGTAACATGTTGATAAAACCATTCTGGATTATTGGTAGTCATCTGAAAACATTGCATAAATAATAATTCATGAATGCAAATAGAAGAAAAACGGCACAAAGATTACAATGCAAATTCTGACAAAAGGATTAATTAAATAAGGTTATTATTGCCTATCATGATATTATCCTCTATTTACTATTACTATTTAGCATTTTTCCTGAATTGAAAAAATAAAGATACATGCTTTCTTATTCATATTCAAATTTTGGAGAAAACATCATCTGAAAGAAGAGAGACACTAAAAGGACATTAAATGCTAAAAACATATTAAACTGTTGCCTAGAAAAACTTCTCACTTCCTCACTAATAGACAAACCATCTAGTTTTTTAAAAATAGTGCTTTAAAATTACCAGTTGGAAAAATCTGTAATATTCACAAATATTTTTTTTGTTTTTTGCTTAGGTAATGCTGGGCAGAAATTACCTAACTGCTTTCTTCTATAAGAAGTTCCAGACATTTCATTATCTTAGAATATATCTATCCTAATAGTCATAAAAGCTTTTACAATTAAAAAAAAATTACAGAATACTTATAAAACTGTCATTTCCCCCTACCAACAAAAGGAAATGTTCCAAAAACTTAACTTTTTTGCTACGTAATATGAAAAAAATGTATATACAAACACTTTAAGAACCTATAGCTTCATTAGTATGGAGAAACCCTCTGCAAATTAGCATTTTGAATCTGAGAATAACTATAGCATTTTCCTTTGGCAAACCTGGCAAAGAGCTTCTTCAAATTTAACCAGATGGGGGTCCTAAGTCAGTATCTACGGTCTGTCACTGAGAACTTAATTAGAAGCTTTACCAGTTTAATAAGACTTAGCAAAGTTTGAATCTGGCCAGCAGTGAACCTGAGATCACCCTCTCAATTATGACTAGGACTTTAGAGAGGAGGGACTAATATGCATGTGTAGTGAATCTGCTAAAATATTTTATATGTCCTTTAAAAAAGCTATTTGTAATAATATAGAATATTGTTGGCAATTAAAATAAAATGCATTTATCTATACTAAAACTAAACCTTTCCCAGCAGGGAGAAATACGCAAAAATAGAACAAAAAAAGAAAAAAGGATTACCATGACAACTGCTTTACTTACATCACAATGCTCCCAACAGCAAACAAAAGTGTCTGTAATCTCTGGTACCAAATTTTGGCTGTGATTACTTTGTGAACATTCTGGCAAATCCTGGTGGGATGCTCTTATTTGAGAGCCTAAGTACTTCAGTTTAGTATGAAAACTATGAAAATTCACATGGATTATCAATTCATTGGGACCAATGGCACAAAATTCACAACTTCTCCACTGACACTGATACTGTCCTAAATACAAAGACAAGAAATTCTACAAATGTAAAATACGATTTCATAAGACAGTATTTAATTCTACGTAATTTACATTTATGAGACTTATTTGAAGTATTAATATGGTTGTTTTAAATCTACCATTTCCTAGCAACACATTTCTACACTAGTATTTCAGCATCTCTTTGCCCTTCTCATCAAATACAAAACTTTTTTTTTAACTGTCTAGAGCTCTAGCTCCTTTTTCTTAAATAAGGAAAAATATGCATTTGAAATTCATATTCAACACATTCTTTGTACTGTTTACTTGCGGTGTTGTGCAAAGTATACTGAACTAGAAGCTGAGACAAGTTCTGTAGTTCTCTATGTAACCTTAAGGAAGTTGTCTCACCTACCTGTGCTTCCTTTTTGAAAGGTTATGCATGTTTTAGGAATTGTATTTTGAACTGCTTTGATCTGAGGTAAAAGTTTAGGCACAGGGGTGGCTAGGTGGTACAGCGAGTAGAGCCCTGGAGTCAGGAGGACCTGAGATCAAATCTGACCTCACACACTTGACACACTTACTAGCTGTGTGACCTTGGGCAAGTCACTTTAACCCCAACTTATGACCACGGATGTCTCAGTCTTTACTACATAGTCACCTGTTAATCTTTAATACTAAAATACAGCAAGTCATAAGACTTAATGCTTTATTACATACTACTGACTCTCTACTAGCCACAGAAGTCTCTCATCAAGCCCCATGGTCACCTCCACACCTCTCTCAGCATACGATTTCACTTTCCAGTTTACTAAGAAAATGGACATACTTGTCTTTCCTATTCCACATCTCAAAACCCCATTTATATCTTTACCCACTCTCCCCTCCTTTAATCTAGGCTCTGAGGAAGGGACTCCTTTTCTTTGCCAAGACCAAACTCTCTACCTGTATACACAATCCCATTCTTACCCATCTTCTCTGGGAGATCATCACACTGGTCAGTCTTTCCTCCCTGGCCTACAAACCTGCTCAGGTCTACCTGATCCTTATGGAACACCTCTCTTAGCTATACCCAGGTTTAAAGTACTGCGTAGGTGATCATCTATTCAACAGCAGGACTCAAGGCCCTTACCGTATCTATTCCAGTTCATGTTAAATGACAGTAATTCAAAAGAAGGCATTTATTTAAATGGCAAGAACTGAAACAGTCGTCACACATGCTCTGTACTTAAAAAGAAATGGCTGTCATTTACTATGCTTTGAGAGCACTAGTCAATTTACTTTATTACTTTGTCAATTTACTTTAGTTACTCTGTGACTCCAACAGAGCAGGGAAGGGACAGATCCAGCACTTTTTAAACCTCTTGCAATAGACAGTATCCTATGGGTAACATACGGGCACAAGCCACAGTCTTTTGGGAAACATTTCCAAGAATTTTTCTCAATGAAAAAAGTTTCCTTGGCTCTAAGCAGTGTGAGAAACTAAGTTTTCACATGATCCGGTGATTCCTTCAAGCTACTATGCCTTATCTCTCTCCTCACTTTTACTGCCCAACTCCCAGGAAGAAGGGGGAACTACACTCACTGCCTTCAATTCCTCACAGCTCCTTCACTTCTCAGTTCCCTTGCAATCTGGGTGACACACCACTTGAATGAAATTTCTCTTTCCAAATGATACATCAATTGCTAAATCCAAGTCCTTTCTTTGTCCTTCCTCCTTGATGTCTCTGAAACCTTCCCTATTCGACTCTTTGCTCTTCCCTCCCTTGGCTTCCTTGACCCTGCCCTCTCATGCTGGTCCTGGTACCAGTATCACCAATTCTTCTTTCCTGGAGGGTCATCTTTGTCTTGCATGTTCACCCTATCTCTCTGTTAGGTTCTCGTTTACTTTTCTTAGCGATTTCACTAGCTTCCCATGGTTTCAATGATTACCTCCACTGAAATGCTCCCCCAAATGACCTCTCCTATTTTAATCTCTCTTCTGAATTATTCCAGGGTTTTTTTTTTATCCATTATCTGTTTAACATCTTCAATTGGATATCCTGTCGACGTCTCAACATGTCCCAAATAGAAAAATATCCTCTTCCCCCAAAACCAATTGTTGTCCAGACTTCCCAACTTCCATGATCCCTCTGAGTACTTAGCACTTTCTTCTTCAAATTACCTTACCCCCAGAAATCTGCTTATCTCAACCAAGATGAAATTTTATTTTACAAAGTTCAGCTCGTTGCTTCTACATAATCTTGCCTGAACACTCTAGTCAAATAACCTCATTTGTTCAAGAATGTAGCACTGCGGTTCTCAACCTGTGGGTCGTGACCCCTTTTGAATGACCCTTTCACAGGGGGCACCTAAGACCATCAAAAAACATATGTCCGAGGGTCTTAGGAACCGAGGCACAGCTCCTTTATCCTGTCTGCAGGTGGTCCGCCCACGTGCAGATATACCCACATACGAGTATTAAAAGGTCTCAGCATTAGGGAGGTTGAGAACCACTGGACTAGGCCCTCCCGGCTGCACATATCCAGCTCTAACTTTATTCTGCTGACGTCGCTTCACGTCTCCAGTTATGTAAAGGGCAGACTGGACGTCCCGCAGATGGGTTTAATGTCAGTCACCTTCCCCGTCATCCAGGCTGCCAGTTTAGGCGCAGACTCTTCACTCTCCCCCCATATTCAGTCACTAACCAACACCTGTTGACGCCACCCCTCACCCTCCCATCTCCCCCTTTCTGCCCTCGGATACCGTGACCACCGTGGTGCGGATCTTCCTCAGCCTCTCTCTGCTTCAGTCCACCCTCCCCTGCGCTACCAAGATCTGCCCTTGTCACCGCCTCCCTCCCCTCCTCTCCCGGGCCTCTCCCGGAGCCCCGCATCCTCCGCCATGCGCACACGGTCCGTCTCTGGGCTCCCGGAGCAGGTTTGAGACCGGACCTGCTTTACTACAGGCTTTCCCATACCCCTTCATCCCAGCGCCTTCCTCCCAGGAGGATTTCCTATTTATTCTGCGTGTTTGTGGATATTTGTTCTCCCGCCCCCCAGGGAGGGATCTCCTCCAGGGCACGGGCTGTCTCTGCGTCCCGATGCCCGCAGCGCTGCAAGGCCTCATTAGAGGCTTTAAGGCCCGTCTCCAAAAACCTCGCCGTTTCCCGACATGCATAGCGCACCGTCTCTAAATCCTGAAACACCCCATTATTTAATCCTGAGATCAAAGAGCTTCAGAGGCTGCGCAGCATCTGCAGGCCGAGGCCCAGACTCGGCCTCCCGGCCTCCCATACAGACCCCGCGCAGGGTGGGCTCCTGAGCACGTGTCCGGGCCTGCACAGCCTCGCTCTGGCTCCTGCTCGCGCCCCCCTCCCCCGGGGCTCAGCTCCCCCAGAAGACCCCTCTTGCCAAGAGCCTGCCCGCCCCGCTCCCATCATGCCTCTCGGTCCCGCCTCAAGGAATCCCCGGAGCTGCCGGGCCCCGTGGCAGGGGGTGTCGGGGTGTCCGCCCGCCTTAAGCTGAGCCCGTGTTGGGGAGGAGGAGGACTCCCTTTGCACGCAGGGCTACGGCCGCTTGTTCATCCAAGTCCACGTCAAGTCCGCCTTCCCACAACTTCTACCATTTTAAAGTGAAGGATCCTCAATTCTTTCAGAACCTAATCCTCCCCCCCGCCCCCCCGGGGGAGGAAGCACTTGGGTCGTATCATAATCTCCATCGAAATGAGGTTCTCCACAAAAGGGCCGGCGGCCTGGATAACGGAACCGGAAGGGCTCCACAGAAGCACCCGCCTCCTTAAAAACCGCGTCGGGCCCTCGGGGGGGTCCCGTCTGCTCTAAACCGCCGGCACGGCCCCGAGGGGAGGGGTCTCAACGCTCCTGTCCCGGGGTCCCTCCCCACCAGGCCCCGGCCAGCTAGCCGCGGGGACGCGCGTCGGGCCCGTTACCGAGGCGGCCCCCGAAGGCCCTCAGGCGCTCGCCCACGTGCCCGGCCACGTGATCGCAGAAGTCCTCCATGCGCGTCCGCACCGCCGCGCAGCCGTCCCACTCGCAGGGCAGAACCAGCTCGGGGGGCTCCGCCCTCCTCCTGGGGGTCATGGCTGACGAGGGCTTTTATAAGAAGCCCGGCGGCCTGACTTTCCGCACTCCGCGGGGAGGACGCTTATTAGTTCAGTGCTGGGGGGTAGGGGGTAGGGGCGCCCCAGGGGCTGAACTGGAGAGCGGTCCGCTGCCCCGGCCCAGCCCTCCGAGGCCGGGACTCTAACGCTGAAGGCGACGGCGACCTTCCTTACGGGCTGGGGAGGAGGGGAAGGGGAGGGGGAGCAGAGAGGAAAGCCCGTCAACGTCAGTCAACGTCAACGAGCGTTCGCGCGACCGGCCCCAGCCCCGCCTTCGCGCTCCGCCGGGAGGGGGAGGGGCGGGCTTCAGGCCGGGAAGGAAGCCCGGCGGAGTCGGACCGGCCATCTTACACGGTTATTAAAATACTGTAGACGTCATCTAGAGCAGAGCGTGACTGGGGCCGCCTGGAAGTGTGTCTTTGTACGAGGATAACGTTGTTAAACACCTCGGCCAGATTTTCACTTCACGTTTTCTCTTTGCTTTGTCTGATGGAAATTTCATAAAGTGATATTGACACGAAGCCGTCATAGACGAGACCACGTGGGCGGGGCCTCCTAGAAAAGCCTCCATGGAGACGACAAGCCCCGAGGGTGGCTCACCGCTGTGTTGGGCGTTTGCCGCGTTCTTCCCCTTCTGCTTTATTGTACGGAAAAGCACCTCGCTGTTCTTTCTCTGCTCTTTTATAACCTTGAAATGTCATTTAATAGCTTCTTTCTGCCCAATAGCGGCACCCGGCGAATTAATAACGACGCAGGTTTTAGGCACAGTGAAGGCAAAGCCACACTATTGGGCACTGGCAAGTCTTTATACTTAATTATAGTTCCTTTTAGAGGTGAGCAGCCTAGGGACCCTAGCAGCGTCAATGGTGAAGGGCAATTTCAGTTTCAAGGGACATTTTTAAAATGACAATAAAAAAAACAATTAAAAATTCCAGAAAATTTTAATTATTTTTAAAAATTCCACAAAATTCCAGTCTTCGAGGTGCATGGATGTTTGCATGTTTTATAGAGAAGGCTTAAATGCTTCTCAACATACTCAAGAATTACTTATGCTCAATTCAAAGCCTGCACAAATGCTTTGGTTCTAGACTTTTACTCCTTGTGTCTAATCCAAGTTATTCACATTAAGCCAATATTATCCAGTTTATTTTAGGGAGTAATTGGACATTCTCTTTCTAGAATGGAGATTTTTTTTTTCACTCAAGATTATTACATAATTTAGATGTGAAATTAAACGGGGACCGTAGTTAAATTTATTAGGAAGGCCAGGCCAGAGATTGCATAGATTTAGCATCCAGGTGCTATATGATCTTTAAGTGTCTGATTAAATTGTATTTGGTGCAATTTTAGTCAATTCTATGATACATGAAACAGTATTCAGTTGACCAAAAAAATGCATTCCTTAATTATTTTGAATCAAAATGAGCTTACTTGTAAACTGAAATCTTAATCTATAAACCATTTGATGCTGGCCTAGCACAAAAGCTTCTTCCTTTACATGAACCTTGATTACACACTTTGTGCATTAGGTAAAATAGGGAGAAATAGAGGCTCAGCCAGTTCTTGTAGGTACACTCTATCCCTTCCATCCAGTTCTTGTTTGCTTCTCTGCAAAATTAGATTATTGTATAGAATTGTTAAGTTCTTCCCTGCTTTAAATCTGTGATTCTGTGGTTATCCTTATCCCATCTGTAAGGGCTCCTGTTGCTACCTTCTACTGTTAGCCTGGATGTTGGGAAAATAGCCAGCGCCTCTAGTATATTTTGGGGGTATACCTATTTTTAATGCATAACACCTGGATATGGCAGCTTATATTAACATGGATGTGTACACCCACATTACCTATTTTCATTCTAGTGAAAAGAACACTAGATTTGGAGTCAAAAGAATCAGGTTTGAGTGTAAGCTTTGGCGCTGGATAGCTAGGTGACCTTGTCCCTCTCTAGGCTTGTTTGAATGACCCATTTAGCTGGGCTGCTGTGAAGCTTAAATGAGAATGTATGTCAAGCATCTCCTACCTATATTTAGGTGCTATACTAATGTTATTTGAAGTGGTTTGAAAGAGGGTCTTTCTTTAGCAAAGCTAATACATACCTGTAGAAAACACACCTCAATCTGCTGGAGCAGAAATATCTTCAGATAATAAGTATGCTGAGATACATGTTCTCTCACAAATTCTTAAAAGCAAGATTATTCAAGGTGAGTTTAGGTACTTAAAATTTTCTACCCTTCCAAACCTTTTGTTACTAGGAAATAAAGGTTTGGAATCTGAATGGTAATATCATCCCAGACAGTTATTCCTGTCTTTTTCCTATACAAAGCTTCCACTTGAACAGCTGCTTTTTTCCTCCTACCCAACTGTTATTTCAAATGTGTATGTCTTTACTTTTCTTTTTGGTCCATGGTTTGTCAGAAATATTGCATGTATCTTGTAGCAACTCAATGGTTGGGGGTATATTTCAAATAAAGAGGTTTGGGGGGAAATGTGCAAAAGGGCATCACAGTTATTGCTATGAACTAAACATACATCCACATAGAATCTCCTCTTCAACATGAGAAGTTTAGCAGAGTCCACTAATTTAAAGTCAGATAGTACAGCACCTTTTATTTGATCATCATTAAAAAAAAACCAACTGAATGGAAGCAGACAATCTCTCAAAACAGTTTTAAATAAGTTTTTTAAAAACCCAATAAAAGTCACCAATATGGAATTTAGATGTAAAGCCTTTGGATGCTCTGAACAGGTGGAAAGAAGACTGTTAGGTATATGAAATATACTTTCCATACCTGGAATTCTCCAAAACAGTTTAATATTAGATACAGTGTAATGGCACTTAATACAGTACATTTTCCTGAGAGAAAATATCACAAACCATGGTCTCTTGGGAGGCATCATTATTCTTCTCCTTTCAACATGCAGCACATAATCAATGTTTTAACAATTAGTATTGTACCCTGTGTTTGTTGTGTTTTTATAAGATTTACATTGCCATGTTGCATACAACTATATAGAAGTAACTTTAAAAGGAATTCACAGGCGAAAGTAGGTCCTTAATGATTTATTCATTCATAACTAAGATAGACGTCTTCACAGGACGAGATGACCACAAAAATTTCTACTTTATTTTTTTCCTTTGCAGCTAGGTCTGTGCACCATGGAATATGTTTTTTAAAAATTAAATAGAATACTTTCTGTCAATAAACAATCATATATACACAGAACAATATACAGTATATCACTTTTGGCTGAATAGTACTCTTTGCTATCCATTTTCTGATATGCAGATTCACAGATATTATTACTGTAAGATATCTACTTTGCCTCAAATACTGAACTCTTTAAGTCAAAGTACATATTTGTACTTTGGAAGGAAACTTGAGTATTCGCAACTTCACTAAGAATCCTCATGCATCAAAATAGTATATTATGGGCTTTAAAAAAATAGGAGAGGCATAGCATGGCCACAAAATTAATAAATTAGACTCTTGCAGACATTACGACAGTTTAGGCACAGAAAAACTTCCTTGGGAAAAAATAAGATGGTGATTTTAAAAGTCTGTATTTCATGGGGAAGAATCAAAGCTTTGTGGCTTTGAGTTAATTATGAGCCAACATATTTTTTTTTCCTTTACTAGGTCATTTTACAAAACCATTTATTGTCAGTGATTTTCAGTTACTCAAGAACTCGGGAGCTCTTAAAAGAAAATCTCAGTTGTCTGGAATTCCAGAATACCTGTGCTTGCAGTATGGCAGCTGTATTTTAATAAAACACTGCCCAAAAGTCCTAATTTAATGGAATTGCTGTGCTTGCAGTAGTGGATGGTTTTGTTATAAAATATTATGTTTGCACACACGTACATATACATATATACATAAAAAAACCACAGTTTGAAAAGTTAAATTGTCTGCCATTGTCATTTTTTTTGGTTGGAACCCTGGACTTCATAGGACTTAGTTTGGAAACCAATGGACTACAATACTAAAATTTATTCTGTTTTAAATTTATATCTTCCCATAAAATTTTAGTCTATTGTCATGATATCCTTGATTTTGTTTGAATTATCCTAACATACTTCCATTATAAAAATCTTAAGTGATGTAGATTTTGGAGCAATTCAACAGAGGACAGTGGGGTTCACGTGGGAAAGGAACGAACCTCTCAGAAGGACCCTTTTAGCTTGTTGATTCTGTGTTGGAAAACCATTCCAGTTTTATGAAAACAGTACACTCATAAAAGCAAATCTTATTTTGTCCAAAAATATCTACAAATTTGATGCAAGTTAAATGCTAAGGAACTGGAATTCTTACAGTAAGCCTCACTGACAAGAACAACATTAACACAGGGCTTTATTTTTCACTAATCACCTAATGACTGTTTCTTCAAGGTAGACCTCTTAACCATCTACATCAAACACAACAGTTATAGGTAATATAGGTTAAATTTTCTTCCCAACAGAGTTCAGTAATTTCAGAAGAGATAAATTTGGAAAGGAAACGTTTTCCTTATAACACTGGCCACTCAGTACTCTGTTGCCCTAAAAAACAAACAAAACCCCAGAAGTTTTTGTTCCTTGCTATGGAGCAGCAGTTCTCAACCTGTGGGTCACAACCCCTTTGGGGGTTGAATGACCCTTTCACAAGAGTCACAGGGGTCGCCTAAGACCATCAGAAAACACATATTGTCTTAGGAACCGAGACACAGCTTCTCTATCCGTCCCCAGGCAGGTCCACCCACATACAGATATGCCCCCATACGAGTATTAAAAGGTCACAGCATTGGGAAGGTTGAGAATCACTGGTATGGAGGATGGAGGTTGATGTGATACCAAGGGCAACAATGAATGAACCTTGGGCATTGTCCCATGTCTGTGTGTGTGCTTATATACATACATACATACATACATACATATATATATGTATACACATCTCTACATATATACACATCTACACACAGAGACATATAAGGTGTGTCTATATATATGCATATATATACATATATATGTATATAGATGGCATTGCAAGGAAGAATAAGCACACTGATTAAGACTCCA
The DNA here is from genome assembly GCA_028646575.1 of Pseudocheirus occidentalis. Taxonomy (NCBI): domain Eukaryota; kingdom Metazoa; phylum Chordata; class Mammalia; order Diprotodontia; family Pseudocheiridae; genus Pseudocheirus; species Pseudocheirus occidentalis. The sequence continues at coordinate 3,422,488 of CM053600.1, forward strand.
ATTATATTCCCATTATAAACTTTAATCATTGCTAAAGTTAACCTCTTTTGACTTTTACTAAATTATAATGCCTTCGAATTTCACAAATATATTTTAATTTCACAATGTATTAGTCAACAATTTTATATTTATAAAATTGTTAACAAAAATTTAATGTTTGAAAGTGAAGTATAAATAAAGGAAAAACATATGAATATTGTCATTGTTCTTACCTGCTACTGACATTAGTCTTAGGATAGACTTTTAGATATTAAAGGATCCTGAGGTTTTTCCAAAGTAGATATTAGAAATGACAGTAGACAATGTCTTTTTTCTATCACAGAAATGTCCCCAGTTATCTCAATAGCTGTGTAAATGGGGATGTGAATCATTTTTCAGTGCAAATTACTTTCTAAGGTTAAGAAATGAGACATTGACCAGAACAGGCTCCTGAATATACAGTGTCTTTCCAGGAATAAAAAGAGAAGGAAAAAGAATGACAATGGCAAATTACTGGAAATATTTTGATGTGTAAATTAGAAAATTCACATTACACATGTGTCCACTATGACACCCTTTCAAATGAAACATTCCTTGAAAAAGTTATTTAATATGCTATTTCACCTTTGGTTTTAGAACATGGTTGCAAGAAATTCAGTTAGAGGTGAAAATTCAAAGAGAACAATGTGATTTTTGTTTACTTAATGAAGGAAACTGGCCTAACATTTGTTTTATAACTGTAAAGCACATTTCTATCCCATTTAAATCCCCCTTTCCAATGTTTACCATGTTTTTTAATATGTGCTTTGTAAGACGGCAACTTTGAACCAGACAGCACAATGCCATTCAGTTTTGAGCGCCTCACTTCTCTTGACACTTCATTTCCCATTCTCCATCCCAAGAAAATTAACAGAAAGGCTTTTTGTTTTTAAATAGAAAGGTTAAAAGCATATCAGGATGTGTGACTTCTTTACCTTATGTAGCGTGTTGTGATCTGAACTTAACTAAAAGTTGGCCACCTCTCGAGTGTAGGCTGAAAGAATTTAACACACGGATACGAGGAGCCGGAGACAGTTTTGCACAGCGGGTTTCGTTTACATTGCGATCAATGAAACAGTTGGGATTTTTTTACTCTTTGTTTGGTGTAGAACAACAATTCTCAAAGTTTCCAAAATGTTTTTTATTTCTGTAATATAACTTAGTAACTGTACATTTGCTGTTGTTGCTCACTCTGAACTTGTGACTGTCCTGTCTGCGACTGTACTTGCTGTTGCTGGGGCTGTAGAACATCAGTTTGAGGCACGGCCCTCCAGGTTAGAGGATGCTGTTCACTTAGCTGGTTCCCCAGAGGAGTAATGGAATTGACAAGGGTGGTCAGATTGATAAAATGGGCAACAGACTGTGGATTAGAGGCTTCGGGCTGAGAATGAAGCTGAATGTCATTTTGGCGGTTGTGCAACATGGCGGATCCGCTGACAGTGTCAAATGTCACTGTCAGAATGGAGTTGTCAAGTTGTAACTGGCGTTCTGGGGTAGTGAGATGGCCAACAGCCACCGGCTGAAGGTTTGTAAACTGGGTTCCAGCTGCAGCGGTGATGGGGGTAACAGTAATGTTGGTCAAACCGACGGAACTAGATGGCGTTGTGACATTTGGGTCACCCAGGGTCACCACCACCTAGAGAGAATCACAACAATCACATATTTATGTTTACTAGTTTCTTCATATTTTAAAACATTTCATGTACTACTGTGGTTAATTTAGTATAATGCAGTGGGAATGAGGAGGGGGTAAATAAAATTTCTTGACTCAAAATAGTAATAGTATTTTCATTAAAGATTAATTCAGATTAATTTAGTGTTAGAAGAGATTCAGGTAAAATAAAAAGATATAGGGGGCGGCTAGGTGGCGCAGTGAATAGAATACCAGCCCTGGAGTCAGGAGGACCTGAGTTCAAATTCAGCCTCAGACATTTAATCCTTTACTAGCCATGTGACCTTGGGCAAGTCACTTAACCCCAATTGGCCTGCTTTCCCCACTCCAAAAAAGAAAAAAAAGAAAAAAAGAAGATAGAGAGACATAAAATTGAGAAACATATGCAAAGTTTAACAACCAGAAAGAAAATTGAGAGAACCAACCCAGAAAAGGACCGAGTAACAAAGCTCTCAGTCAGCTTCAATACTCAAGAGAAATTTGTCACTGGTGATTGAAAATGCACATTCTGAAGGTAAGCACAGAAGGTCTAGAACATAATTTACTACACGGCTAACAAGTAAGGAAAAAAGTGGCATTCTTTCACTAGTGGGATAAACAAATGTCATAAATCTAGTTAAAAAGAAGAGGTGTTCTGATACCCTGGAACAAACATAGACACAAATTTAATGAAAGGGACCTCTAATCAGCAGATTCTATTACAAGAAAATTTAAAAAAAAATCTAGGTCCATTATTCTCCATAATACCTTGTATTTCTATAGAATGGGTCTTTGGTTTTCAGGATCCCAACATTTATGACTTAACTGCAGGCGCTATTCTACTTTACTCTCAGAATGAAGGACCAGCTGCACTGACCTGCTGGATGCTTTGTACAGCAGAATTTGTCTCATCTCCCACATTCCCTGTGAATTCAGCCTCTTTTTCTGTGTATTCACTGAATGTGGGATCCTCAGATACCAGGGCTTCTTCCTCTTCATCTGGTTTTTGCTTTCGCTTGTGACTTCGTTTGGCAACTTTTACATGCTTCCCTTCTGGCAATTCTCCCTGTTCCAGAGCAAGTTCAGGCTATGGAAAAATAACAGTTTTAGTAGCTGACAAAGTCGTATCGGTAGGATCATACAGTAACTTAAAAACTAACCACAAAACAGCCATAATTCCCGTAAAAGGAAAAAGTTAAAGTATTTAAAAGATTATCTTTCAGCATCTGTAAGTAAATTTAAAACGAATGTAAAAACCAGTGTTAGTTGTTCACAGTAATAATTATCTTGCTGTATCTGGGGACCTTCTACATTACTGATATTCTCTATAATTCTTATCTGTGCCCTGCCATAAATCTCCCACACTGGCTCTCCCACCGTTTTTAGATCTCTTGGCATTACACAGAAACGAAAAGAACACAAAATGGGCCATCCATCAGATACGTATCCCTCTTGCTAGGTGACCAGTCCATCTTTGCTACTGGCCATAAACTCTCTGATAACATACTAACCAAGGAAGACATTTGTAGTTAGTGGGCTACATAGTTGAATTACCTGAACTATGCCAATTGAAGAGGCATCAATGGTGGTTGTTTCTGGGAGGTGATCCAAATCATCAATCCTAACTGAGAGGACCTACAGTGAAAAAACAGGATCGGTCAGCTTTACATGTCATTGAATGTGAGGGACCAGCTGATAGTGTCAGGCATGTGGAATTGTGGGCAAAATAATGCTTCATTATAACTGGAATAATACCTATTGCAATTTCCTTTTCTTTCCTTTTCATCTTTGATGGCAGTGCTAAGAGGCAGCAAAAGAGCCTAAAGACCAGTAGCCGGAGGAAGGAAAAGAAGTGAAAGATATGGTTAAACTACAAATTTGTCTGAAGTCCTTGATGAATGGAACTGGGCAAAAAGAAACTGAGACATTAAAGAGATTAAAAACTGGAAAGGAAGAAAAGGCATGTGAAATCAAAAGTGTGCCACCTCTTTTTCAATACTTATATTCCATTTGAAAAACATTTGATTATAAAAAAATTTGAATTTTTTCAAAAGACAAACTGCTTAAACAGATTAAACTCTTGTTTAGGGAGTGACTCCCCAAAACTGAAGGCAAGTGCCTTTAAATGGCCTATTCTCACAGAGAAGGAAAGAGTTTATAATCATACAAGGGATAAATAAACTAACAGAAGATAAAATATAGATAGTTTTGATTACATAAAACTGAAAAGGTTTTGTACAAACAAAACTAAGGCAGCTAAAATTAGAAAGGAAACAATGAATTGAGAAAAAAAATCTTTGGAGGAAGCTTCTCTAATAAATGTCTGCCACCCGAGAGAAATGAAGACCTGATTTAAATACACAATAATGACAGCCATTCCCAACAGGCAAGGCGAGGTAACAAGCATTTATGAAACACTTTTTCTATACCAAGCACTGGGCTAAGTGCTGGGGATACAGATACAGGCATAAAGAAAGGCACTCCCTGCCCTTAAGGAGCTTACAATCCTAGAGGGGGAAAGAACATAATCAATGAAAGAACATAAATAACAGATGACTGGAAAGCGGGGAGAGGGGAGGGTGGGAAGGTACCTGAAACAGGAACATGATGCTGCAGTCTGAAAAGTCAGAAGCACAGCTGCAAGGGGAGTAAAGCCCAGCCTGGGTACCTAAAAAATGGAGGTGCCAGGAGGAACTCCCAAAGGGAGAAGGTGGCCAGCATAATAGAGGGATGTTCTTGGTGAAAAGGTTGTAGGGCAGTGGCTCTTAACCTTCCTAATGCGACCCTTTAATATTCATATGTGGGCATATCTGCATGTAGGATGTGGGCGGACCCGCCTAAAGATGGATAGAAGAGAGGTGTCGCAGTTCCTAAGACCATCAGAAAAATGTGTTTTCCAATGGTCTTAGGGGACCCCCCAAAGGGGTTGTGACCCACAGGTTGAGAATCCTGCTGTAGGGGATGATAGATTTGCAAAGGTAGGAATGCAGAAGAGGCATAGTATTGATGTCCAAAAAAGCCAAAAGGACAATGGTCTAGGACTGTCCACAAAATGCAGGCCCCAGGACAAACTACCAACAAGAGAAGGGGACCAGTATAGCAGAGGAAGGTTCCAGGGTGAAAAGGCTGCAGCAGATGATGGATGTTTCAGGATGAGAATCCAAATGAGGCATATTGATGAAGTCTAAAAAGTCAGAAAGGCAATGAAGGTTACCTGGTGTGGGCCTGTCCCATAACATGTAGGCCCCAGGATAAATTACCAATGGAAGAAGGGGGTCTGGCATAGCAGATGTTCCAAGGTGAGAAGAATGTAGGAGATGATGGTGGAAATGTGGATAAGGCACAGTGCTGAAGTCGGAGAGGAACGAAGGTTGGCCGGCCTGGGACTCTTCAAAAAATGGAGACCCCAAGAGGAACTCACCCATGGGAGAAAGGGCTGGCATAGCAGAGAGATGGTCCAGGTTGAGAAGGCCACAGGGGATGATGGATGTTCCAGATGAGGCATGATGTTGAAGTCTGGAAACTCAGAGGCACAGCTGGGAGGGGAATGAAGGTTGGTTGGCCTGGAACCTCCACCAAATGGAAGAACTCACCAATAGGAGAAGGGGGCTGGCATTGCAGAGGGATGTTCCAAGGTGGGATTATAGATGAGGTATGTTGAAGTCCAGAAAGTCTGAAGCATAGCCAGGAGTGGCATGGTCCAGAGGGAAGTAATAAAAGGATATGAAGAGGAAGTTCTCAAAGGAAAAAATTCAAGTGATTAAAAGCCATGTGAAAAAATGTTCACAATCACCACTAATTAGAGAAATGCAAAAACTCTAAAAAACAGCTCTGAATTTCTCTATCAGATTGGTATAGCTGACAGAAAGAAAAATGGGAATTTCTGGGAGGGAATGTGGGGAAAAAAGGCACACTAGTATACTTTTAGTCAATCTGTGAACTGGTCTAGCTATTATGGAAAGCAATGCCTCAAAAGTCACTACAATGCAAAACTTTTGACCCGTTAGGACTATACTCTTAGAGATCCAAGAAAAAAGGAAAGAACTCTTATGCCCAAAAATATTCCTTTCAGCTCTTTTTTATTGTTGCAAAAAAACAAAACAAAACCTGGAAACAAAGTGCTAATCAGCTGAGAAATGGATGAGTAAATAATGGTATGTCTATGTAATGGAATGTTATTGAACTATAAGAAATAATGAAGGGAATGTTTTCAGAGAAACCTAGGAAGAACTATATAAACTTATACTTGAGTAGAACCAAGAAAACATTTTGTGCAGTAACAATGTCATACTTAAAGAAAAAAACTCAAAGATTTAAGAATTCTGATCGGTGTGATGAAAAACCATGACTCTAGAGTGCTCCTAAGGAAGTGTGTTGCCTGCCTCCTAATTACATTTTTGGCCATTGCAAGCATATGGATTCATTTTGCCTGATGATGCTTATTTGTTATGAGGACTGTTTTCCATTTTGTATTTGGAGGAGATGACGTGGAGGAGGAAGGGAAGGAAAGCCATTGATAGAGTTGACAAAACAAAAAGGAAAGAAATAAAAGAGTTTCACTTGAACATAGAAGAGAACAAAAAAGAACTTAGAAGGAAACAGACAAGTATGTGCGAAGTTCTGAAAGTAATATGTGGAATTTATTATAAAATATATTTTTAAAAGCAAATTGTGATAGAGATTCATGTTTTTGAATGTAATCATCTCTTATGTTCTACTTTGTATGTGGAAATGTTCTCTTTTTGGATATTATATTCAGAATAAAACAAAAATTAAAAAAGAAACAGCGAATCATCCAGTGCACTTAGAATTCTAAATTCACAAAAATCAAATATACTACCACCAATAAAATAGCCAGCACATAGCCACATTCTCTTTTACCTTCTACCTTCATTTCTTCATCCAGTAAGTTCTGGATGTGTAAAAAACCCCAAAAAACCTTGTATTAGGTAGTGAGATAAAGAACAGGGTCTGATTCCTCTCAAAACCTGACCTCAAACCAGAGTCCTTTAACTAATTGGTCTACTATTCTCCTACTTAATTATTTTCTGGGCATAAAACTAATTATAGGCTTCATAATTAGCAAAATAGCATGGAGACAAAACTGCCTTAAATCAGATAGGTGAAATAAAAGCAAAAATGGTGGCACCTAAAAAGCAGTATATTAAATGGGTTTTATCGCCCTAATAAATAATGATTACAAAGTCAGATTAACTGCTTAGAAATCTGTAGACTGGACAGTTATTTTTAATATTGAAATTGGATTAAAATGAACAAATATTGGGTAAGAAATGTGTAATATTTATAACTTAATAACATAATTATGGAATTCAAATCGGGCCTCAGATACTTATTAACTATGTGACCTTGGGGAAGTCATTTAACCTCTGCTAAGGAGGCAGCTAGGTAGCTAGGCAGCTGGGCCTAGAGTCAAAAAGACCTGAGTTCAGATCTGAACTCAGACATTAGAGCTGTGTGACCCTGGGCAAATAAGTCACTTGACTTCTGCTTGCTTTAATCCATTAGGGAAGGAAACGGCAAATTACGCCAAGAAAGGCCATGGACAGTATGGTCCTCAAGGTCACAAAGAGTTGGACGTGACTTGAATGACTGAACAACATGATTACTTAAAAGAATTCTTTGAAAGTGCAACTCAAGTTGTGCAAGTACTGCGTTATACCCAATCCAATTCAACAAGGAGGTACATTAAGCACAGTGCTGGGTTGTAAGGCCCTTAGGCTAAGGATCTTTGCCAAAATTATGTTCCTGCAGAGAAAGGTCCGTGTATAATCTATTACCATCACCAAACACTACACTAGCAAATGTTTCCTTACCTCCGGGTGCTTGCGCCTCATGTGCCGACTCATGGAAGCCCTGGTTGAAACTTTTGTTCCACATAACTGACAGCTCTGAGCTTCGACTTTGTCATGAGTTAGCTGAATGTGTTTCTGAAGCATGTACTCTGTGACATACTTTTTCTCACACACAGAACAGGTCCATTGTTTTCCCACTTCATAAGGAAAAAAATTTAAATAAAATGCAGTTACATTTATGATTTATTGTGCTGATAAAACAGAGTAAGGCAAAATTAAAATTAAAACCAGTTCTAAAATTCTGCTAACATTTACTAAGAGGACAGCAGAATAGATTAAAAATCAGAATCCAATGATATGTAGTTTACAAGAAGTATACTTGAAACAGAAAGATATACCTAAGAGTTAAAATAAGGAGCTTGGAGCAAGATCTATTATATTTCTGTTTAAGTACAAAAGGCAAGAGTAGCAATCATGATCTCAGACAAAGCAAAACCAAATCTAATTAAAAGAGATAATCAGAGAAACTATATTGTGTTAAAAGGATCCATAGACAAGGAATTAATATCAATACTGAACATATATGTACTAAATGCATAGCATCCAAATGCTTAAAAGAAAAATTAAATGAGTTACAGGAGAAAATAGATGGTAAAATTTTAATTGTGGGGGACCTCAATTTACCCCTCTTAGAGTTAGATAAATCTAACCATAAAATGAACAAGAAATAAATGAAAATGAAGAGAATTTTAGAAAATATACAACAGACTTCTGACAAATATTAAATGGTAATAGAAAGAAATATAACTAATTTTTAGCTCTTCATGGCACCTTCACAAAAACTGACCAGGTGTTAGGGCATAACAACCTTACAAACGAATGCAGAAAAGCAAAAAAATTAAATTTGTCTTTTTTCTGACCACAATGCAATGAAAATAAATTCAATAAAGTGCCTACTAACAGTGGGTAATTACTAGCTACATGAAAATGAAATGACACAGTCTGTGCCTTCGAGGACTTTATAATCTAATAGGAGTGGGTGTTGGGGTGGGCAAGAGTTGAGAATACAACATGGACACACATTACTAAGGTGGATTGTGACAAGGTAAGTGAGAAGTCAAAGTCCTAGGAAAATGTGAGGTTGGAAAGAACCTTGTGGGAGGTGGACTGAGGTGAGGCGGTGGGCAGAAAGAAGACTTGGGAATCAGGGAAAACTTTATGTTTATCTGATCTGGTCTTTAATGGAAAGAATTAAAATAGGGGGTAGTGACAGGGTTGGACTTGCACATTAGGAAGATAATTCTGGCAGTTGTCTGGGAAAAAGTCTGGAAAAAGGAAAAACAGACTGGTAGCCTTTGAAAACAAGAGGTTATTCAGTCATGCTCATTACCACAAGTCAGTAAGACTAAAAAAACAGACTATGGTTAAGGCAAAAAAAATTTTTTTTTAATGTTTAAGCCTTTTTCTTTTACTGCAATAAGATGTAGTATTATGATGCTAGTACATAAATATGGGAAAGATTTAAAAATAAAGGTATATGATAAATTGTTTTCTTATTTAAAATGCATACAATATAATCCAATCCTAATATATCTGAATATGCCACAAATAACAATATTGTCTGGCTTTTTGTTCAGAAAAGAAAATACTATTTTCATTAAACTGTTAGTGGGGGGGGCATCTGAATTAACTATAAAATTAGCTATAAAAGAAATGTTATAGAATGATATTTACCTGTGTGAATAAGTTTATGGGTCTCCATTGTGTTTCTCTCGCTAAAAGTCTTTCCACACAATTCACACATGAAATCTTTGATCCCTGCAATAGGAAGATGCATTGAATTCCAGAGAAACTGATGAGAAAAAGCTGGTTTAATAAATTTGGACGTGAAAAAGAGCAATAACAATCTCATCACTGATTCGCTTTGGGATTTGCAGGTGTCTGCTGCCGTGACTGCTACAATACGTTTTCCAGAACATCTGATTTATAGTTTGATAATCACATTTTGGGGTACGTATAAGGATATGCTATAACTCTAAATAGAATTACACGGCTTGTTAGTGAATGAATGCCTGCACACACATCCACATGTAGTTATACCGACATCGAGCCCTTTGCTTCCTAATGTTACCATCTCAAATTTCTCCTGCAACCCCTTGCCCCAATCTTCATTCACGTAAAAAGCAAAGCTGTAGAATTAAGATCAAAGGCTCTACTGTCCTCTCCCAAGGAACATGCACTGACATAATTTTCCGTAGTCGTCAAGAAGGGTTCTTCAATGTTTCTGTGTTTCACAGACTCATTTGCCAGTCTTGTGAAGGCACTGGATCCCTTCTCAGGCTAATGTCAGTCAGTAAACATTTATCAAGTGACTGCTGTGCATCAGGCACTGTGCTAAGCACTGAGGATGCTGATCAGGACAAAAGGTGACTCATCTCTAGCATCTCACAGTCCAGCCCAGAAGGAAAAACCGGAGCAGATGACCGGGAAACAAGGAGGTGCAGATAATAAATGCTGCTTCTGTTGTTCACTGGTTTCAGTCCTTCCGACTCCCTGAGACCCCATTTAGGGTTTTCTTGGCAAGAATAGTAGAGTGGTTTGTCATTTCATTCTCCGGCTCATTTTATAGGTGAGGAAACAGAGACAGACAGGGTTAAATGATCTGGCCAGGGTCACACAACCAGTGTGTGTCTGAGGCTGGATTTGAACCTATTTGAACTCAGGTCCTCCTGACTTCAAGGGTGGCATTCTATCCGCTGCACCAACTAGCTGCCCTTTATAGAATAGGTACACATATATACATATGTACACATATATGTTATATATAATATTATATATACAGGATAAATTGCAGACACTCAACATTAAGGGGGATTGGGAAAGTCTTCCTGTAAAAGGTGGGATTTTAGCTATTACTCGAAACTAGGGAACTCAGGAGGAAGAGAATTCAAGGGAAAGGCAACAGCCAATGAAAATATCCAGAGTCAGATGACAGGGTGTCTTGTCTGAGGAATAACAAAGAAGCCTGTATTGCTAGAGCAGAGACTACGGGGTGGGTAGAGAGGTAGGAGAAAGGACAGGTTACATGGGACTTTAAAATACCAAAGAGAGGAGTTTTACATTTGATCCTGGAGGTGACTGGGACCCGCTGGAGTTTACTGAGGGGAATGGGGTGGGGAGGGAATGGTAAGACCTGGGCTTTAGGGATACCACTTTGGCAGCCTGGTGGAAGACTGTCCACGTTGGGGAGAGATCTGTGGCAGGGACACCAACCAGAAGGCTATTGCAATAGTCAAAGTGTGACGTAATGAAGGTCTGAATCAGGGGATAGCATTGTCAGAGGAGAAAAAAGGGAGAGCATATCAATGATGTTATGAAGGCAAATCAACATGGGGATAGGGGAAGAAAGGGGGGGGAGGGAAGGGGACAAAGAAAGAGAGAGAGAGAGAGAGAGAGAGAGACAGAGAGAGAGGGGGGGAGTGAAGGGGAGAAAGAGAGAAAGAGAAACAGAGAGAGAGAGAGGGAGAGCGAGAGGAGTTGAGGATGGCAGCTAAGGTTTAAAGCCGAGGTGATTGGGAATGGTAATATTACACTCTGTGGTAGTAATAGGAAAGTTAGGAAAGAGGGGAGGCTGGGGATAAAGATAAAGAATTTATGTTTGGATATACTGAGTTTAAGATGACAATGGGACATCTAATTTGAAATGTATAATAGGCAGTTGGAAATGTGAGGTTGTCTGAAAAAGGGTAGGGCTGGATAAGTAGATTAGACAATCATTAACTTAGAGATAATTTTTGAATTTATGGAAGCCGGTACAGTCACTAAGTTCTATATAGGGAGAAGAAAAGACAGCATCTGACAGAGCTGACACTTTTAAATGCACAAAATACAATACAAAGGATTATAAATTATAAAGGAAACTAATTATATTGAAATAGTTATTGAGAGGCGGAGCTAAGATGGCAGCATAGAAGCAGCAAGGTTCCGCCACCCTAAACACCCATAAAATATGAGCCCAGACAAAATTTAGGACTTTCAGACTCACACAAAAATACAGAAAGCACATCTCTCTCTGAAGGCAGCTCGGCAGCAGGGGTTCATCTGGGCAGCCGGGATCAGAGGCTAGCCCAACCTGCAGCCAAGACCACGCGGGGCAGTGAGAAGGAGCTGGGCTGAGCTGAGCCAAGCCGCTCTGCAGCCAGGCCACAGGAGAGATCTACAGCCTCCAGCACATCCACATCTACAAAGATGTGAGGAACAGGGACTGCAGAAGGGCAGCTCGGGCGGGAGGGGCTCAACCAGCAGGCCAGCAGTCAGGGAGCGGAGAGGAGAGCAGCCTGGCCCAAAACCGCCACCACCAGGCCAGGCCCCAGGGCCCAAGAGGAGCCGAGTCTCACAAAGGCAGCTAGGAAAACCCCAGCGATTTGGAACAGAGCTTTCCCCCCTGGAAGCAGAGTTTCACAGAGCTAAAAAAACCAACCAATTAATTGACTGGCCAACATGAGGAAAAGGAAACAAAATAAGAACTGCAATAAAACTCTAGAATTCTTTTTTGTGGCCAAAAAGGATCAAAGCATGGAACAGGAGAAAGAGAGCCCAGAACTCAGAACTCCCACACCAAATGCTTCCAAGACACTGGAAGAATGCCTAGCAGCTATAAATCAGCTGAAAAAGGACTTTGAAAACCAAATAAGAGAAGTGGAGGAAAAATTGGGAAGAGAAAAGAGAATGATGCGAGAAAATCATGAAAAGAGAGTCAACACCCTGACTGAAGAAAACAACACTTTAAA
>CM053600.1:3435259-3463938 GCA_028646575.1 Pseudocheirus occidentalis
GGTGGTGTGGATTGTGCGGATCAATACGCTTCGACATATTGTTTCCTCCGTAAATTGGGACAAAGAAAACGGGACTGCATTGTGTGTTCTAACAGGAAAACACCTGGTGGCAGGCGTCAAACCACTTATTACTGTCAAACGTGCACTAACCAGCCTGCAATGCATATCGAGGAGTGTTTCAAAACTTATCATACTGTATAAAATTATAAACAATAAAATATTGGTTTTTTTTGCAAATATACATTCCTCGATGTCACCCAATTCATATAAGTCCAATATCATTATAATACGTTGCTTGGTTCCAAAATTATACTAAATAATACGAGGGTCTGTAAATGCACGTTTTCGCTGCAAGGTAGCGTCGAGTAGCTGGTAGCCAATGTCCAGAATGGTTTGGAGTGCAAAGGGTTAAAATTATTCACAGCAGCGGTCCTTGGGTGAGCTGTCATGATTGATATTACAGTTCCTTTAATAGAAACAAGGGAAGTTAAGAAGAGAAGATTTAGGAAGGGAAGATACAGAGTTCAGTTTTGAACAGGATGAATTTGAGATGCTGTAGGATATTTAGATCGAGAACTATGATCATAAGAAGACTTAAAGCTTAAAGGGATGTTGGAGGGTCATGTAGTCTAACTCCCTGATTTTTCAAACGAAGAATTAAAGTTCAAAGAGGTTAAGTGAAGATGTTCAGCAAGCAGGTGGAGATGTTAAAATGGTATTTGAGAGAGATTAAGATTTGATATATAGATTTGGGAGTCATCTACATAGAGACTGTAACTGAACACGTGTAAGCAGATGAGATCAGCAAGGAGAGGGCAAATAATCAGTTTTTCCATTCCTATTGTCACTGCCCTAGACCTCGTTGATCTTTAATAACTCCAGGCCAAATTATTAAAGTAGCCATTTTACTTGTCTCTTTATCTCTGGTTTTTAGCAGTCTGTCCTTAGGTTCATTAATAAATATCTGGTTATCAAGTACAAAAGGGGAAGAGTGTGGATAAAAATGGCTAAAAAAAATAGGAAAACATCTTCTTTGGTGATATCTATGGCTTCAGTTGTCACCTCTATGTAAATTTTTTTCAATTTCAACCTAATACTGAAGCATTTGGTATGCATAAACACTGAGGTAATGTGTGAGGTTCTAGAGCCAGGGGTTCATGGCCTCTTTTTGTGTAAACCATCTCCTTTGTGATTCTAACTCTGTGTTCCTGTACTCTCCATGTTATTTTGACACAAATGTCAAAGATGGATGGAAAACCAAGAGAGAAAGCCAAGAAGTAGAAAGATCAGTTGGAAGGGTATTATAATAGTTGAGGTGAGAAGCTCTTGGAGTTTAAGGTAAGGTAAGGTAAGGAGAGTAGAGATAAAGAAGGAAGACACAGAATTAGAACTGTCAGGAATGAACAAGTGACTGGATGAGAAAGGGAAAAGTCAACAAAGATTTTGAAATCATAAATTTTTTTGTTTATATCTAATACTTTGGAATCACTTTTTTGTCACAGCGAAGAATTACAAACAGAATAGGTGCCTGTGAATGGTAGAACAAGTCATTCTAAATGAATGAAGTAGAATATTATTGTACCATAAAAAATAATGAAAGGAACGCTTTCAGAGAAACCTAGAAAAACTTCTATGAACTGATAACAGGGTAAAATAAGCAGAACCAGGGTAATTTATACAAAGACAACAATAATAATATGAAGAAAACAACTCTGAAAGACGTCAGACCTCTGATCAAAGAAGCAAACAAAAGTGACTTTAAAAAAACCCAATGAAACAACCTTCTCACCTGGTGACAGAAAGATAATGGACTAGAAATGCAGACTAAGACATGCAATCTCAGACAAAGCCAAACTTTTGATTTATTTTGCTGAACCATACAGATTTTTTTAAAACAAGACTTTTATGGGTGGGGCATTATAGTGTGCTAGGTGAGTGAGTAATGACAAACAAAAAGCGCCTCAATTTTTTTAAAATGTACCCACAAAAAAGCAGAAGTGGGCGTAGAAATGTTTACTGTCTTGTAAAATTATATCTATTTTTACATGTTAATTAAAAAGCAAACTATTGAAACAAGAGCTCCATTTCCTCTATAAGCTTCATTCTTTTTCTTCTTTGTATATTGAAATATCTGTGTTGTTTGTTAATGATTATTAAATTAATAAAAATAATAAAAATAATTTTAGTTTAAAAAAAAAAGAGTACAAAGTATGACTAGGACCAGAACTTGATTGCAGCCTGGCCACAAGTTCCCCACCCCTGTACTAGGAAGCTTCAATATGGAGATGAGGAAAAGGAACAGGTGAGAAGTTCAGTTTTTAGAATCTTGAGTTTGTAGTGCCAGAAGTACAGTAGGGAGAGGTGTATAGACAGCTTAAAATAGATGACTTGGGTTAGGTACAGAGTCTGAAACTGGATACAAAGATTTAGGGTTCATTTACATAGAAGTTACAGTTAAAGCTATAGAAAGCGATGAGAGAACCAACCAACCAAGAGAATGTAGAGGGAGAAGTGACTCTAGATCATTCTTACAGGGCATGCACACTGCACTGGTAGAAAGGCAACGCTGAGCAAGTGGAGGAGATTCAGGAGGAGTAGTCTGATGGCAAGGAGAACCAGAAGAGAGCCATAGAGAAAAGTGCCCGTGTGGAGACAGGGAAAGGATCATGAGGACTGAGAAAAAGTTGGTCAAATTTAGCAGATGGCTTCCAAATCTATTATCTCTGGTCTGGAGCTCCAGTCTTACACTTCTAATTGCCTGCAGGTTATCTTGACTTGTATATCATGTTAGGACTCAATGTCACCATGTCCAGTGTCCAAAACCATAATTATCTTTCTCCCAAAACTGCTTCTCAAATGAAATGCTTGTCTTTTGTATTTTATGAAATTTTAATTGATCCCGTTAAAAAAATACATTAATTTCTGAATATATACTCCCCTACCTAGTTAAGCCCCCCCCTTGTTAAAAGAGTAAAATAGTTCATTGTTTGGATGGCATTTCTTAGCCCCAGCAATCTGAATCTAATCTACCATTCATTTCCTTTTGCACACTTTGGAGGCAAACTGAACTATTTACTATTTTCTTATTTGTGTTGGTCCCTTTCCTATTTCCATGTTTACCTTGTCCCCCAAGCTTTGGATGAACTCCCTCTACATTCCCACCTGTCACAATCCCATATCAGGTGCACCTCCCTCTATGAATCTTCCTCTGACCTGTTCATCCATACCTAGAAATAACCTTTGTCTTCTCAGAACTCTCACGCTGCTGTTTTTTCTGTCACTAGGATTGTCAGTCACAATCAGTATCTTCCACTCATACTAAATAAAAGTTCTATTGAAAAAAGCGTATTCAGACAAAACATATTGGTGTCCCACTGGTCATGTTTTAATACATATATCTCATTCTGTACCGACGGTCTGTTATTCCACGTTACCGAGATGCAGGAAGCAAGTTTCATCAGGAACCTTGTGGAATCATCATTAGTCAATCCATTCCCTGGAGTTCTCAAGTCCTTTAAAGCTGTTTACCTTTAATATTTTGGTCACTGCCAACACTCTTCTCTCACTTCTGCTTACTTTGTTCTATGTCAGTTCATAAAATTTTCCCCAGGTTTCTCCGAATTTGTCTCTTTTATCATTTCTTTATGGCTTTAACTATATTCCATCACATTTATATATCATCGTTTGTCCCGCCATTCCCCAGTTGATGGAGACCTACTTTGTTTCAAGTTTTGTACAAAATGTGCTACTATAAATATAGTTTTATACATATGAGCTCTTTCCCAATTATCTTTGATCTCTTTAGAGTATGTATCCAGTAGTGCTAAGATTGGGTGAAAGATCTGCCAACTTTTGGGGTATAGTTCTCAACTGCTTTCCAGAATGTTTAGATCAGAATCCCAACAGTGAAATAATATGTCCATCCTCTCATAACTCCTGCCAAAAGCTGTCACTTTCTCTTCTTAAAATCTTTGCTAATATGAAGAGTGTGAGGTGAAACTTTAGAGTAATATTAACTTGCATTTCTCTTATTACTGTTTTTAAGCATTTTTCATGTTGTTTATTGATGACATGGCCTGTTTTCTTTTGAGAATTTCCTAATCATATAATCATTTATCTATTGGGAAATGGTTCTTATTTCTTAAAAATTCAAATTCTATTTATATTTGATGCAAAATATTTTTCAGTTGACTGTTTCCTTTCTAATTGCAATGCTACTTTTTGGTGCAACAGCTTTTCAATTTTACATAATTGATATTATCCACTTAAAATCCATCCTGTGTCCATAGTTGAAAAAAGGCATCAATTTAGCTTTTCTCCTAATTTTTAAAAGATAGTACTTTTTCTATCAGGGTCACAAATCCAGTTGGCGCTTATTGTGGCATATGGTGTGAAATCAATCAACAAGCATTCTTTAAGCAACTAGTATGTGTCAGGTACTGTATTAGGTTCAAAGGATACAAACAGATCAAAAGAAAGAATTCCTACTCACAAATAATTTACATTTAACAGAAGTACATACAGAATAAATATTAAGGGAGTAAATACAAAGCTAGTTAGTTTTAGAGGGAAGGTATTAGAATTTAGGGGATTTTGTTTTAAGTCTAATTTTCCCCAAAGAATTTAACTAATTTTCCCCAATAGTTTTTTGGTTAAATTTGGTCCTTAGCCTAGTAATGTATCTTAGATTATTCAAACACTACGCTATTATCTTTAAGTGCTTCCAGACCTTGTTTACCTAATTGGTTCTGCTGAACATCATGTAATTCTGACCATTTTTTATAATTACGTTTAAGATTCTTCCAATACTGAACCAACTCTACATTCCTAGTATAAATTCAGCTTCGCTACTGTATACAATCTTTTTAATATGTTGCTGTAATCTCTTTGCTAATGTGTTATTTATGATTTTGCATCAGTTTTCTTGGTTTTGTCTCTTCCTGGCTTAGCTGTCAAGAACATAATTGTTTCATAGAAAGAATTAGGTCAGATCCCATTTGATATTTTTGCAAACAATTTATGTAACACTGGAAATATTTTTTTAAATGTTTGATAGAATTTACTGGGTTTTTAAAATTGTTTTTTTACCTCTGTTTTAATGGCTTGTCAAACTCATTTTCTGAGATCATGTTATCTAAACTTGATTTCTTATTCCATTATTTTAAAAACATCATCAATTTCACTTGCCAGTTATGTTGGCACATAATTGGGTAAAAAGGTTTCTAATCATTTATTTTCTTTCTTCTGTTGCAAATTCCTTTGTGGGGGAGGGGAGTTGGGTTTTCCTCTTTGTGGGAGGATTAATTTAGTTAAAAGTTTCTCTATTTTTGTAATTTTTTAAAACAACTAGCTCTTCATTTTGTCAATTTGATGGTGTTTTCTATTTTTTCTTTTATTTTTCAGAACTTCTATTTTTGTTTTTTTTTGTTGTCGTTTTTAATTGCGTGCCCAATGAACTAAACTGTTCTCTCTTTGTTGATTAAAGTGTTCAAGGATCTAAACTTTCATCTAATGACCAGTCTGGCTGTAACTCCAAAGTTTCAGCATGTTATCTCACTATTTTATTATTTATTATTCCTATAATTTGTTTGTTTTATCCAACAATTCTTTAGCATTAAAACTTATTTGCTATTTCAGTCTGAATTCCATTCTACAAATGTGCCTTATTGATTATATTTTTAATTGCACTTTCCTGCATTTGCAAGTTTTTATGCTCTCTTTACGGTCTATTTTTTATAAAGATGCCATGGACATGTAAAAATAAGTCTACTTATTTTGATTCCTATCCAGTAACTTTCAGAGATATGTTATTTCTAAGATTTCTAAAATTCTATTCCGATATTAACTTCTTTATTGTTTATCTCTTTCTTAGATTTGTTATGATGTTGAAAGGAGCATGTTGAAGTCCCCAAATATGATAGTTTCCTTTTAATTGGGTTGAGTTTTCCTTTAATTATGTAGCTGCTATATGATTTGGTGATGATATTAGGTATCATGTTATTGTATTATCTGTGCTATTATTGGGAAACGCTCCATCTGATGAATCTATTAGGTACTGTATTGCTGCATTATCAAAGAACAATGCACTCGTCTTATCTCTCTTCACCATGCCACTTATTTGTGTCATATTGTCAGAGTTTATGATCACATCTGAAGTTCTGAAGATAACTGAGTCACAAGAAATTGTTACAACTCCTAATTTTCATGTTGTGTGAATTATTTTTGTTGTGTAAACAACATAGTAGATTTTGCTTCCTAATCCATTCAGTTTTTTTCACTTGTCTCATAGAAGAGTTCATCCCATTAACATTAATGGTTATGATTGTGAATTGTAGTTTTCCTTCCATCAAAACTT
This sequence comes from Pseudocheirus occidentalis, assembly GCA_028646575.1. Classification (NCBI taxonomy): domain Eukaryota; kingdom Metazoa; phylum Chordata; class Mammalia; order Diprotodontia; family Pseudocheiridae; genus Pseudocheirus; species Pseudocheirus occidentalis. The sequence goes on from CM053600.1 coordinate 3,441,615, forward strand.
GCCTTATACATTTTCCCTTCTGTCTTCCAATCCCTTCTTTACAAAGAAGTGGTGAAAGAAGAGACACCTAATCAATGCTAGTTCTCTATAACTGAAAAGGTCTAATCCCACTCCTCCCCAGGTATCCCTCAGGGTTCTGTGCTGGGTTCTCTTCTTTTCTCCCTCGATGCTACCGCATTTGGTGATCTCGTCAGCATCCAGAGACTAAATTATCATCTCTATGTTGATGATTCTTAAATCTACCTATCCTCCTGCGAACTCTCTACCAACCTCCAACATCACATCCTCAGTTGCCTTTCAGACATCTCAAACTGCATGTCCAACAGACATTTTGAATGTCCAAAACAGAATTTACCTTCTCCCTTAAAACTTCTCCACTGCCCTTTCCTATTACTGTAGAGGGCATCACCAACCTCTCAGCCCCCCAGGCTCAAAACCAAGAAGTCATGCTGGATTCTTTTTTTTATTTTTTGGGGGAGGCAATCAGGGTTAAGTGACTTGCCCAGGTTCATACAGCTAGTGTCAACTGTCTGATGCTGGATTTGAACTTAGGTCCTCCTAACTATCGACTGTGCCACCTAGCTGTCTGCCTCACTATTTTTAACTCCCATATATAATCTGTTGCCCACATCAGCCCATTTCACCTTTGCAACATCTCTCCTCCATGCCCCTTTATCTCCTGACAGTGCCACCACTCCAGTTTAGGTCTTCATCATCTCACATCCAGATTATTTCAACAGCCTGCTTGGTGTGTCTGCCTCAAGTCTCTCCCCACTGCAATTCATCTTCCATCCAGCCACTAAAGTGATTTTCTGAAAGAACAGGTCTGATCTTGTCACCCTCTACCCAATAAACTTCAGTAGCTTTCTAATGCATCCTGGAGAAAATGCAAAAATGCTCATTTTGGCATTCAAAGTCCCGGCAGCTTACATAATTTGTTGTTTGTCAGTGGAAAATTATTAAAATTAACCACTCTGAGTATTGGGAATTTGCAGCATAAGGTTTTATTATTTTTTCCTGTATGCAAGAGATAACTTCTTTCAATGGACACTTTGTTTTCTGTGTTTAAAAGTTCTAGGAAGTTTCCTTGTATTGTTCCTTTCAGTATGTTGTTCAGGTTTTTTGATATGTCACATTCCTTCGAGTTCTATAAATTTTTTTCCTTATAGAGGGGGCAATTGGGGTTAAGTGACTTGCCCAAAGTCACACGGCTAGTTTTTTTGTGTTACGTGTCGGAGGCCAGATTTGAACTCAGGTCCTCCTGACTCCAGGGCCAGTGCTCTATTCACTGCACCACCTGGCTGCCCTTTAGGAGTTCTATAATCTTTAAAATATTTCTCAGCATCATGTTTTCAACATCAGAACGTTTTGCTGGTACGAAGATCGTGCTTTGTTCTCATGCTGTTACTTTCTGTTCTCTTTTTCCAGATTGTCCTCTATACTTTTATGAATTTACAGTCAGTTATTTTCTCTTGTGTTTAGTTGGAGAGAAGTCACTATGGATTCGAGTGTTTCTATTTGTCATTTACTTCTGCTACAGACGTCGTAAATTCTGCTTTCAAGCTTCTTATTTTTCTTTTAAATTATTCAGGAACATGCTGAAAATTGTTTCCAAATCCACAGGGTCCTCTTCTTCTTCCTCAGGTGTTGAGTAACTTTTCTTTGTCTTGAAATATTTCTTCAGACACCTGAACTCTTCCCCCCAGTCTTGAGGTCATTTTCCCCTTGGTTACATTATCTTCCCTGTTGGTTTATCTGCTGGCTTATTCTCCAAGTCACTGAGTTTCATTCCTGAGATCTTTAATAACTTTAAGCTTTTTTCTTTGCTCACTTTCTGACTCTCTCTTTTGGTGGCAGTTTCCCTGGGGCTGGATTTTAAAGCTGTTTCAGCCTCCCCCCATGCTGGTAATTCACATTTCATGGGCCTGGGTCTATGCCCCAAGAGGGGACAGAACTAACCTCAACTGGAGGTTGGGCTCTTTCCCTTTAGCTTAGTGGAATGCCAAGTGGCCTCTACTTACACAAACAACATGCACACTTATGTCCTGCTCTTTTTCCCCATGTTTCTACACTCTCTGGATGAGCTTTGTTCTGGCACTAGGAATGAGGTGGGGTAGGAGACTGGGTAGGAGTTTGAGTTCTGTTGGAAATGCATGGGTAGGTTCATACAGCCCTGCTGGCAAAAGTGTGGGAGGCAGTGGGATACAGGGTGCTGAGTGAGAGAAGTCAGGATTGGGAATTTTTGACCTTGCTTGTGTTCTTGGCGTCAAAGGGCAAGAGAGCTATAACTACTTTATCTCTCACACATAATTCCTTTTCTTTGAGATGTCCGTCATGGGGAGCTGGAGAAAAAGTAATATGTGGTAATAAGCTAGAGTTTACTGAAGAGGTAGGCATAGTAAGACCCGAGCTTTAGGAATATCCCTTTGACAACTGAGTGGATGACAGACAGCCTGTAGACATGAGGTAGGAAATGCAACTAGGTTATTGGAATGGGCTGATATAAGACGATGAGAGCCTCTACCAAGGTGTCAGAGAGAAGAGAATATATAAAAAAGATTTAGTAAAACTGACAAAAAGTTTAGATGTGGGGGTGAGAGTGAGGAGTCACTGAGACAGAAAGAGGCAAGAGTTTGGGGAGAAAAATAACAAGTTCTGTTTTCTACACACTGAATGTCAGATATCCACAGGACTTCTTCTAGCTGTCCAGCAGGCATTTGGGGATAGGAGACTGGGGAGGCCAAGAAAGAGGTTTAAGTTGTGTAACAGATCTGAGAATCATCAGCACAGAAGTGATCACTGAATCCATGGGAGCTGATGAGATCACCAAGGAAACAGAACGGAGAGAAGAGGACAAAGGACAGAGCCTTGGGGGACAACTTCCTAGGCACGAAGAGGAGCAGGGTCACAAAAGCCTAAAGAAAAGAGGGTGACCAGACAGTGTCAAAGAATGCAGACGGCCATCATGTATGGAGGCTGAAAAAAGGTGATTTGGCCGTGGAGAGATCACCGGTAACTTTGCAGAGAACAGCATGAAGCGAATGCCGAGGGTAGAAGCCACGTCCTAAGCAGAGTGGAGCGCAGCGAGAGGAAAGGAAGAGGAAGCCTCGACCGTAGCTCACATCCTCAAGGAGTTTAGACTCGGACGGGGGAGGAGAAAGCGAGGGCAGGCTGAACACAAGCCATGGCTTTTAAGAACGGGGGCAGGGAGGGGAATACACGTTTTTGGCAGCAAGGAAGTGGACGACGGACCAGAAGAGATGGAAGATCACTGAGCGTGGAGGAGACAGAGGGGGCAATCTGAAGGGGACTGAAAGTGGGATGGCCTAGGACCATGTGTGCGCGCAGAAGGATTTGTGTTGGCAAAGAAAATGACCATCTCTTCATGAAAAGTAAGGGAAAGGGTTGACAGCCAGGAAACACGTCTGAATGATATAAGATGAGAAGTAGCGAAGAAGAAAATACTGGCAAAAGACCTCCGTTTTTTCTCTGAAATGTGAGGCAAAGTTCTCAGGTGAGGGGAGGATGTAATGAGGGGGAATGAAAAGGCTTGGAAATGTCCTTGTGATATGAGACAATTAATCACTTAGGGAAATATAAAAGGATTGCTTTGCTGCAGGGAAGGCCCAGTTGAGATTACGTAGCATAAATTTATAGTAGATTAAATAAAAATATTTTCATCATTTTTCACCAGCTTCATTCAGCACCACATGAACAACGGCACAGGCAGCAGATGGTAGAAATGATGCAAGGCTCAGGTTTGGCAGGACAAGACTGGCGACAGGATTGTTTGTCCCTTGTTTTAAGGAGGATCCACACATGACATTATGGGGTGATGTCTTGACTCCTGCGTGAACTGGATTTAAGTGAAGTGGAGCTACGCAGTCATCAGTCCACTGTCTTCCAGAGTCACTTAAGACCAGTGGTAGGAAAAAAGTCAAGACAGCTGGTGATAGCCCAGCTTGCAGTGGAATACGGCGGTGTCTTCCACATCTAAAGAACCTTTAAGTGCCCCCTAGTGCCGGCTTCAGCCACCTCCATGGCCTTTGGAACAAACTGTTCTTATTAGCCCATTCTATTGGGGAAAGTCTCCACATGCATGTGGCAGAAATCCCCCTAACTTACTGATGACTCTGAGACCTGTTGGTTACCCCAGTCTGGTGCGGCCGGTCTGCCAAGATGTTTTCCTGGGAAGTGGCTGCTGCACATGTTACAGTTTCTTAGATGTCTACAGGTGAGAATTTGGTGAAGGTGGATCCCAAAGGTAGATGAGCAGCCCTGAAAAGGGCCCAGCAAGTCCTCACACCACAGTTGCTAGTCCTCCCTGAACACCTCATATACCCAAGTGACAAGATAAGGAGGAAAGGAACTTGAGAAGAGGATAGTGTAGATTTGGATTGGTTCAAACAAGGGGGTCAAAATGGGGGAAAGGGGGAGAGTGTAGCCAGTACATGGCCTGGGAACACCAGCTAAGGGATGGAAAGCCTGGCAGTCACAGTGAGGATGAACGGGATTAGGAGTTGTAGGGCAGTGAAAAAAATGGAAAGATTAAAGGTTATGATCAGATAAAATAGTTCCATAGTTTATCATACATGAAGGTGTAAAACTTACGGCAGATGACAAAATCAAGGCTATGATCGTCTGTGTGTAGCTGAGCTAAAGTTGAGGAGCAGGTCATAAAAGTGAGCACACTGAGGACACTCAGCTCCCCCATGACTAGCAAGTCGAGTAGTTTAAGTGAAGGAATGAGCAGCACTAACAGGAGGGCAGGGACACCCCTTCATTAGCTGGAATCAGGTCTCAGTGCAAGAAGATGAAGGATGTGAGTCAGGCAAAAGGCATTCCAGAGAGAGCAGTGGAAGGGGAGGATAGAGTTGGAGCGGTCGGTTTTGGGGAGAAAGCGCACTGAAGGGTTGGGAATAGGGAGCAGGCTGCAGGACTTGGGAAACGGAGTCGGACCATGACACGTGCAGTTCAAAATCACTGGGATGAGAAGAACACAATGAGGTGGACGTGTGCTGACCAGCGGGGTTATTATCTTAAGACGCTTTGGGCCCTTTCCCAACACTCTGCCATTCTTGCTGTACAACTTTTATTTTTTTCCATGAATGATCGCATATCTGGCGGCTGTTTCGGTTGCTTGTTTCCTTCTACTTGGTTAAATGCGGTAATTCTAGAACTAATGCTTGCTGATGGACAGTGACCTGGCCCACCCTGAGACCACAGGTACATCTATTCATTGGTCTATAAGAACAATCTAGACTTTTTTTTATATTTTCCCTGCAGGAGCCCTGGCTGCTACCGTTATTCTAACAGCTTCAAGCCAATCACACAACCCCTAGGGAAGTAAAAACATAGTAAAACACTTGCTTTGTCAGCTTTTGATGTTTGCTGCACCACGGCAGGAAGATGAGTGATGGGGAAACGTGGCTTATTCCCAAGAGAAGGAACCCAAGAAATGGCCATCACGTCCAAGGAAGTTTGTAGGCAGGTCATCTTGTATTAGTCATCAACACCTTTTAAATTGGCAGGAACAGATCTAATGCAGTGACATTTTGTGGTATGGCGTGTAATGACTTAGGAAGATGATACCTTTCAAAGAGTTTTACATTTGAAAAATTTCTATTGACTATTCAACAATTTGAATTATTTGATTAGTCTGCTAAAATAATTCTATCAAGGGGGGCGGCTAGGTGGCGCAGTGAATAATGCATCAGCCTTGGAGTCAGGAGGACCTGAGTTCAAATCCGGCCTCAGACACTTGACACACTTACTAGCCGTGTGACTTTAAGCAAGTCACCTAACTCCAGGTGCCCTCCAAAAAATAATAATAATTCTATCAAGTGAAAGGTTTGACTTGGAATTCAGATTATTATCATTAGCAGGTGCAAAACATCCTAGGCCAGATTTAACTTTCCAGATAAACAAGACTCAGGAAGGAAAAAGACAAATTCTTTTAAAAGGACCTCCTAAAGAATGAGTGTAGATGTGGACATAAAAGCACACCGCGCTTCACTGGGGAATCAAGAATTGTGAGTTCTTGTTGCATTCGATGTTACGAATTAGCTTCATGAGCTCAGGGAAGTGACTCGGCTACTGTAGGCCCCAGTTTTCCCATTTGCACAATAAGATCACTTCAAAGGGGTCCTTAACAATTGTTTAACTCGCTGAAACTTGTTAAAAATGGCTGTTTGCTAAAACATTTCTCAGGGTAATTCTAAACAAAGAAAAACGGTTACAATGAAAATATCCAGCATTTTTATTTAGACAACTAGATCACTCAGAATCACTGCCTTGTGATGAATGAGGCAATTACTCTCACAGGAGGAAACACCACAGCCCACAACATACAAGCGGTTATTTTCTCGTAAAGTACTGCTACGGTTAATGAAGTTGTTGTTGATTAGCCAGGATGTCTGAGGAATGTCATGATGAATCAAATTCTCTGATCTACCTGAGGTTTTGTTTCTGACTATTCTTGGAAACCTTTCCAAAGTATATTAGTGCTTCAAAATACTTATAGCAGCACATAAACGGGCAAAAAAAGAACTTGAAATTACGTATCCGATGAAAGGGAAATGACGGGTCCGATTATGGAATAATAATTTAATGAAATGTTGTTGCACCATAAGGAAGGCTGAGGCAGCATGGCACAGTAGGTAGAGCTAGCTTTAGAATGGAAGAACTACATTCAAGTCCCATCTCTCCATGCATTTGACTATTCCTGCTTAGTCTCCTTCACTGGCTTTTCAAACGGTCACTTCCACTAGTCATGGTTGACCCCAGGGCTCTGTCCTTCTCCATTTACACCACTTCTCTCGGTAATCTTCTCAGCCAACATGGATATAACTGCCATCTCTAGACGGAAGATTCTCAAACAGACTTCATCTTATCCAGCCTTAACCTCTCGACTTCCAGCCTTGTATCTCCAGCTGCCTTTCAGGTATCTCACACTGGATGTCCAGCAGATGGCTTATACTCAACACATTCAAGACTGAACTCATCATCTTTTCCCCTTCCTGACTTCCCTGTTATTGCTGAGAGTGCCGCCATAATCTCAGTGACCTAGATGTGCGCCGCCCTCGACTTCTCCGTCTCTCACACACACCCCTGGCCCTGTCTAATCTGTTGCTAAGGCCTGCTGATTTCACCACTACACTATCTCTTAAGAGTATTTAGAGCATTGTATTGAATGAAAGAGATGCTGATGCTAGAGCAGAGAATATATATCCCTCTCTCCTGATACTGCCACCATCCTGGGACAGGTCCTCATCTCCTCATGCTGGGGCTGCTTCAGTGACCTGCTGATTGGTGAAAACAAGACGCCCCACATCTCTCACCCCTTGGGCCTTTTCTCTGGCCACCCCACTCCCTCCTCATCTCTGCTTCCCAAATAACTCCCAGTTTCAGCCCTAATCCTGTCTTCTATGAGAAGTCTTCTCACCCCCTCCCATTCTAGCGCCTTCCCTCTTTACTATTCTCTATTAATCCTGCATAGAGTTTGTATATTTTTGTTCCCATGTTGTCTCCTGTGAGCGCCTGGAGAGCAGGTATGCATCCTTTGCTTTTGTTCACATCCCTAGGGCTTCACACAGTGAGACTAACACATAGTAGGTGCTTAGTAAATGTTATCAATAAGTAAAATAATGCTTTGTTTTATATAAAAAAATGTTATCAATAAGTAAAACTAACTTATTGATACTTCATAGTGAGGTAACCCTGGGGAAGTGATTTGGCCTCCAGGTGCCTTACATGCTGCATGTGCTTAAGTAAAATGATAGATAGTTTCTTTAGTGGGAGTGCTTTTTACCAGTGAAATCACAGGGTCATTCAAAATAAAGGAATAATGAATATGAAGAATTCAGGGGAAAATAGAGAGACTTGTATGAACCACTAAGGCATGGAGATCCAAAAGAACAACCCACACTTTATCTATGGTAAGGTAAATGCAGGCAACACTAAAAGGTAATAACGGGTCAAATACAATGGATAATATTGGTTCCAAATGATTAAGTAAATTTTCCATAATCACTATATTAGGTAATTTTGCTAAATTTTTTTTTTAAATAAAAAGATACTGTAGATGCTGGGTCATTTTTGGTGAAGCGATAGATGTGTTCAAACAAAATATCAATAAGTGGAAATATTATTCTAAGTTCCTGCTAAATGAATGCTATAAATACTGGTTTGAATAGTAAAGATAAATAAAATGTATTTTGTTTTTATGACCTGCATCTTCAGGTAATCATTCTGAAAATCAATGAATACAGAATCTGACTTGTAAATCTGACTTTAGGTCAAGAAATTTAGTCAATAAAAAAATCTCTAACGTGAACTTGTTCTATTGTATGTATTTCTCATAATGTTGTGTATAGAAAACGAGCAGGGGGGTTTTCATTAACTTTCAGTCACTGGGTAGCTGCCTTGCCATGAGCTTCAAGAATTCAGGCGGCTCCGTCATCTGGCCATCGGCTGACCAACAACCAGGTTATCTAGATGAAAAGACAGAAGGAAAGCCCATCACCTTCCAGCGACTCACTGACCTGTGTGTCTTTTGTAGTGCTTCAGCATGTTGACCTTTTGAGCAAATTTCCTATGGCACTCGTTGCATTCATATTCCTTGATACCTTTATGGAGTTTCATATGGTGACGAAGAGCGTGTTTGGTTTTCATGCCTGTGAGAAAAAAAGAAGCAAAGAAGCATATAATGCCCAAATCCTGCCATGCCCTGGGGACTATATGTAAACTGGCAGCAAGAGTGAATTCTTTCATCAGCCGCCACATAATGCATCAGACCGTAACTTCTCAGGGCACCTAGTTTGTGGTATAATTCTGATTTCTCAAATATTTTACCCAGTCTTGAACCAACAATGCAGGTACAAAGCTATTAAGTTAGTGTCATCAAAAGCCTACATCTTAACCCTGGGACTATATATCTAAAGTATTTGGCATTAGGTTAAGCCAGTGGTTCTCAACCGTCCTAATGCCATGACTCTTTAATTCTTGTATGTGGGTGGACCCACCTGGGATAAAGGAGCGGTGTCTCGGTTTCTAAGACCATCTGAAATACGTGTTTTCCGATGGTCTTAAGCAACCCCTATGACCCCTTTGAAAGGGTCGTTCAACCCACAGGTTGAGAACCGGTGGGTTAAGCAATAATAAAAATAGCTTTAAAAGTTTTGAATAATTTTATTTGTGTTTTCAAGAAAACAAAGCCTAATATTAATTTAAAAAAGAAACAGCACTAAAAAGCAATGAGGTTTTTAAATTGACGAAAATTCCATTATGTAGATTTTAATATTAAACTTTAAAGCTACCTTTTAAAATTAATCACACAGAGGTCATCATGTGGATTTTAAACACACACACACACATATGCACACATATATTTACATATATGTAACCATAGCCTCAAAAATATGAATTCATAAAGGTCTCAATTATAGACTAATTTAAAAGAAATACCATATCATTATTCTCAGCATTCAAGGACTGTAGATAAATCAAGTCAGTGCCTACATGGGAAAGAACAAACCTACAGAGCACTAGGCTGAGGAGTACAGTCTCTGCTTAGAGCCATACCCTTTGATTATAAATGTGGGAAAGTGGCTACTGAAAAATACTGCCTGAGTAATAGCTCTCCTTTTCTCAAAGGGCAGACATCAGTCGCGTCATCTTTAAATATCAAAGGTTGTTATTATAAAGGAGTGCTCCTACATGGCTTAAAGAATCATTTGACTTTTTTTCGTTCAGGTAGATAAATATTGGCCCTTCTATTTATTCTGCTAGTAATCACATGGTAGAGTCCCCTAATTCTCCACCTGGTCAACTTTTCTCAATGATAGTGAAAAGATTAATTTTATTTTATTTTTTTTGCTTTTTGGAGGGCAGTTGGGGTTAAGTGACTTGCCCAAGGTCACACGGCTAGTTTTTTGTGTTAAGTGTCTGAGGCCGGATTTGAACTCAGGTACTCCTGACTCCAGGGCCAGTGCTCTATTCACTGCACCACCTAGCTGCCCCCAAAAAGATTAATTTTAGTCTAGCACTTGTAAATTATAAAACTAAAGTAGCAGAGTTTGAATTAACATGGGTTGATTACATTTCTTTTCTTTTCCCCCAAACCTATTTGAATAATTATTCACAATATTGACATAATGGACTGTGTGGCCCAATGGATAAACTGATATGCTGACTGTATGCAGCAGACTTCTTTTCAGCTGGTTTCTTTTGCCCTGGAACCTTCTTATTGCCTACAAGCTTCTTTATCCCTCCTCTCCTCTATCTGCTCCTTACCGCCATAACCTTCTTTAGCGTGGCACTTCTTTTATTTTCTCTGATTCTGCGACATGCGGCCTGGCGTAGAACTGTATTCTGGAGCATTGTCTTGGCATACAGATTCTCAAGTTCTTCGGGGGGTTCTTTCTGAGTACTCATCTATGAATCTTTTTGTGTGGCACATAGAGGGCCCTCTGGATCTTTGGGCTTTTCAAAATCCTGGTAAGCTCTACCATCTTGTGCATGGGAAGACTGTAGTGACTCTTCAGGGTAGCAGGCCTGTGCCATGTACCATACAGGTCATCATCCAACTTGTGGAAAGCACTTTCAGACCCAATACACAAATGCTCCCATGCCCATCAGGAGCAAGTCTCAAAAGGTTCGATTTACTCACATTAATTAGAGTGATACCAGGAATGTTTCTGAAGGCTTTGGATAATACCACTGTCTTCATTATAGACAATACAAGGTCCCTGACACTGGATCCAGTGGTTTCTCATTTTACCCTCACCAGCTCTCATTCACTGAGAAACATAAACCTTCCTGAAGTCATTCTATGCCTTCCACTTCTTAAGCAGCAAAACAGCTTCCTTGGTCTCCTTATACCCTTCAACTTTATCTTCACTCACTAGACAAAGTTCTGGGACTTCTTCACTTTGGTGACCTTTTGATATGACCAGTGCCAGCAGGGCAGAGGCTGCCAATGCAGTGCAGATGGCATAACGTTTTTGTGCCGTATTTACTCTGTGATGCCAACAGTGCCAAATCTTGGTAGGAACAAACATGTGACCTCCTTGGCACATATTTCCAAAAGCACCCTGGATAGAGTGATGAGTCCCTCCACCTTGAACATGAGGAATTCAAGGAACAGTTCTGCCAGTGCCCCAGGACTCAGCACAGGTTTGGTGACCTGCTAATTCACTGACAGCATAAGGTTGCTGATTATTTTTTTGGTATGAACAAAATTCACAATATCTGGATGAATAGGAGCCTTAAAGACAGCAAGGTAACATTTTTTTGCCAGATACTTCCCTCTTTTCAGCGTACACAAGTATCATGAAATGTACACAAGCCATGGAGGGTACCAGAGAGTAAGAGCCACCCTCCTCTCTACCTGATGGCTCCCGAGGAAAAAGGCAATTATATTTCTTTGCTAAGAATGAAAACAAGCCAATCCGCTATTTCAGGGATCATTTGAGTGACTTTTAGGCTGAACTATAGCACTATGTAGCTAGCAGAGGGAGCAAAAGTCTTTGAAGCAATTTCTAACTATTGTTAGGAGGAAAAGATGGAGAAGTGAAACTGAAGGAGGTGTTTCCAAAAATCAGCAGTCCTGTCCTTGGGCTTCAGATATGTGAGCGTCCCCTGCTGAAGGAAACTGGGTTTTCTTAGCCTCCTGGACCATGACCAAGTACCTGCCACACACAGCATTTTGGCTAGCTAAGGAGCAGGGAAATTGTTATTCAAGTCAAGATCAAAGTTAAATGAAGCTGAAGGAGAGAGATGTGACAGTGAAGAAAGTATTTTGCCACATCTGTATTGGATTAGCACCACTGTTTACTTCCCGCATGCACTATAAGTGAATTACATTAAATAGAATGACATACCTACCTTTTCCACATTCTGCACATAAGTATTCCCTGATGTTATCATGCACTCTCATGTGTTCTTTAAGCATATCTTTTCTGGCAAAGGATTTACCACATTGCTCACATGCATGACTTTTTACACCTTTAAAAAATTAAATCAAATTTAAATTAAACATCAAAATTCAAATTAATGAGTAAGCCACAACACTACATCTACGTAATGAGACAGATGTTCAAAATATGCACTCGGGTCTGAAAGCTGAATTAACTAGCGACAAATCTATTTAGTGCAGCACTTTATTTACAATCATGATTTTCGTCTTCTGATAACCACCTTGCCTCATACAGCACACATTTCCTGAGGAGGCTGCCTAGTCTGTCTGATAGCTTGTTCTGATCCTGGTTATCGTAAGACAGATGTGTGACATGGGTTGGAAGGTTCTGATGGGTATCATTCAAGGTTGTGACTCCTGACCCTACACAAGCTCATTAGTGTTACGTATATTTTGTTCAGAGTAATGTAGTTACAGCATTTTTGTTAGCTATAGACGGCTATCACTTCTGTTGTACTGGCTGTACAGTATTACACTGTACTGTATGGTAGGAATAGAATTGTAGACAAAGAGAGGGAGGCAGCTCTGCTTCCTCAAAGGGCTTGTTGGCTTACTGATTATAGATCTGAACAGTCCTTGAACCTGTCCATTTTTATATAGTACTAATTTTGTACTTAGGACAACTCTAGGAATATTCTAAATCAAAACAAAATTGTACATTTGAAGAGGGAGAAAAGTAATGAGAAATAATGTGTTTAAGAAACCATAAGGGAGAAAAATCAGACCGAATAATTAAATTAATACAAAGAGATGGCTGGAGAAAAAGAGGAATTACTCTGAGAAAAAGTTGTTTTCATATTAACTACTCTCTCTGCGGTTGAATGCTAGCACATGTTTTCTTCCCCCCCTTCTTCTCTATTACATGATTAATGAACCCTTAGAAAGGATAGAGCCCTGAAGAAGAAAGAATATATGTTTAATGATAATTTCACGTATTTAGGATGTGTTGGTCTATCTTGGCACAGAAGCGCTGTAACAATGAGTGAAACATTTCTGAGAGAATTAATTCCTAGATTTTATAACTTGCCTCATGAGATAAACATATCAGCAATGAAAGAAATATTCAATTTAAAGTACAAATTATAAAGGAATTCTCTATGGTATGACTGCTCCAACATTTCCACTGTCCTGACTAAGCTTCAGGGGCAAGAGAATGACAAAATGCAATTTAAATGGGACAGCAGGAATTTTGCTTAAATCAAAATTTAAAAGCCAGATACTTTACCATTTGGAAAACTGAATTTATTCCACATAAAATTTTAATGAGTAGTTATTTTTCTGACCTACAACTAGTGGCTGACACCTCCAATTACTGTTAACGTTTTGATGATATGATACTTCAATAGACAAGTACAATTTGCCATTTCAAAAACCAGAAGACTACCACTAACCTAATGAACCTAGTGATGGGGTTCATTTGAAAGTCTATGAATGTAAGAATTCCCTGAAATCCTGATCAAAAGCTCATAACCTAGTTTTCATTAATAAGAACACCTCAGTAAAGTGGAAAGGCTTTCATACTTGGATTCGTACCATATGAAGCAAAAAAGTCCCTGTTCCTGAGGAGTCACCAGGTCTACCATTAATCTGAAGAGACGGCATGAATGAGCTTTCAAGCCCTGGACTGATAACATCTTAGTGACCTTCATTTAGCCAGTTGCCAAAGATCTAAATCTGTCCAAACAGGACGAGGGAAAGCTCGCTCTATTCCTTCGCCCAAACACAGCCAGATTATATCCTAGTTAGCAATGGGAGTTCTGTGCCCCAGGAGGACAACCACACTGGATCTATACCTCTTCCTCTCTTGAAAGCCTTAGCAATAGTCATGAGAAGATCTGTTCTTCTGGGAGGGTAACTAGCCAGGTCTCCATGGAAGACCACTTCACTTTCCTTACCTGAATCAATGTCCTAATCTTTGAGGGTGTGACTAGTGGTTGCTGCCTTTCCTATTTCTTCTGCCAGTAAACTACTAGCAATAATATCTCCCGAAGAAATTATGTGTACCTTTTTATCTTTAACTTTTACAGAATCACTTGTCCCTGATTTTCAGAGTAATGACAGTTGTACTCTATAAGCATAAAAAAGAGGGATAATGTGGAATTTCATTTTGTTGTACTTTTGAGGAACTGGACAACTGTTTGAAAGGCCTACCAGTATTAGAGACTTTTCCCATGATAAATCTTGCTCCATCATTAAAACAACGGAAAGCCGCTTGCTTAGGCTGCTGTAATCAATTCTGTGTTAATATTTTACCTTCCTCCCAATGTTACAAAAAGCACCTTGGCCACCGAGCCTAACTGACTCTCACCATTTCCTAAAAATTGTTCGTCCTCCCCCGTCCCTGCTAACTTTGTCCTTCCCTCATTGGATTTTGTTTCCACAAGATTATAAATATCATTTGCCTTGCCCAGACACACAGCAGAGCTCCTGGGTGACACCAAGACACTGTGCCTGTGTCTGAGTGTCTCTGCCATCGCAAAAGCAATTAATAAAGAATAAAGTCTTGGGCACAAATGCTGGGTGAATTCTTCAACAGCTAGAAAAAAACAGCACAGTATTTTAAGCTAAGGGATTCAGTCTCCAGAACTTTCAATTCCCTGCTTATTACAGGAAAGAATTTTAGAGAGGTATCATAGAGATTGTCTGTGACATTTATTAGTTTTGTGCAGGCAGCCAAGTTACTTAATCTGTCAGAGCCTCAGCTTTTCCCTTCTGTAAAACGAGAATAAGAATATTTACATTGCCTACTTCAAAGAGTTGATCTGAGGAATTTTGTAAATCTTGAAATGTTATTTAAATGATTATTAGTTATCCTTCTAGCTCAAAGTAGGTTACTAAACAATTTCCCCAATAAAATTATGACTAACCAGTTAAGGAACATGTTAATATTAGAAACAGGAAATCTAGAGCTACAGGAATAAATTATACTACCTGTGTGTATAAGCTTATGTCGTTCCAAATTTCCTATGCTATTAAAGATCCTTCCACAAATTTCACATGGATGAATGTACCTAAAACAAGAGAAAAAGCCTATTTCACAGTGAGCTCATAGAAAGCTGTTATTTTAGCAATTTGCAATAAAACTGAAATTTTATTAACTGCTTATTAACTGAAGAAAAAGTAAACAAGAAATTGAACAGATTTTTCAAACTTCATCTATTGACAAGCACAAAAGCATGTACGTGGCTAAGCTTCTTCTGTTCTTGAAGAGTTTAAGAAGTATAATTGTCTACATAACAATGGAGATGAGAATAAAGAAATAAATCCTATCATTCTACTATATTTTTAACTCCTTATCAACACTATAAAGCAAATAAATGTGTGCATTAGCCACAATACTTGGAGAAAAATGTGGAAGTCCTGCAAATTACTCAATAAAATAATTAACATGGAAGTATAGCTATTCCTCTCAACCACATGCCAGCAGGTACTATGGAACGACCATCCAGAGGCAACATTTTGTCATAAGAGGCCTTACTTCTGCACGTTGGGGTCAGGCAGGTTCTCCCGGTGAATAACCATATGTGCGTTGTAAGTCGCTCTAAGGGCAAACCGCCTGTTGCAGATACTACAGCCATAGCCTTTCTCCTTGTGGACCTCCATGATGTGTTTGAGGTATTCTTTTCCTCGGCCAAACGTCAACTGTGGAATGTACCAAGAATAGATGATGAGGCAAAGAATGGAAAAGGTAGGAAAAGCTCTGATGTCCTACAGAAAATTTACCCCTTTGTCAAAGGAATGGTAAATTGCAGACCCCGGCAAATTTAAAACACAAATTCTCTTATATATGTGGAATGGCTTCAGCCTCTACAAGGCAACTTCCAAGACATAACTGCGTCTTTGGGTCTAAATCTTGTTCTCCTTTACTCCAAGTTAGAAGACAATCAGGATAGAAAAGGACACGGTTTGTAAGTTCATATTCTGCACCCTTCTGTTTTCCCTTTTTTGAATCTTTTGGTATTTCCATACCTCCCAGTGCCATTATCAATGCCCCTTGGTGTTTAGGGTCTATCAACGTAGATCTGATTTAGAGCTATGCTTCTGAAGTCCATCCCAAGTTATACCCTTTTCTCCCCAGTCACCGCATAGGAAAAAAATACCTGTTATGTCTCATTACATCACAGATTTGCTCACAAATCTGATAAATCCACATGAAGATGTATGTAACTTAAGTTTAATGAGTTTATATCATTCTACCGATACTGGGAATCACCTGCATCTTAATACTGAATCACCAATTTAAACAAATAAATTAGTAGTGGTGACATTTCTGGAATCATATGCAACCTAAGTAGATTTTAACAATATTCTACAGTTATTTTAAATAAAATTGTTATATTCTGTAGAGAGTGTTGGCAATCATATTAGAATGAGGTAAAAGGTCAGAATTGCTTTAGTTTGCATTTAGTGATTTAGATAATTTTTTTCATATGCAATGATAACTTAGATTTCTATGAAAACTGTTCAAATTTATTAGTAATAGACAGAAATGGCTGATTATTTGTATGGACCAAATTTGTGTCCTACAAGTGCTGACATTAATCATTGCTCTGATTAATATTTTAGTCGACTCTACAGGTGCTCTAATTCGTCACTCCTTAAACTATGGGTCATGAAGCACCGATGGGGTCTTCAGTGGGAAAAGTTTGAGAAACCCTGTTCTTACTAAGCCATCCCTATGTTTTCAGTCAGTCAGTCAATAAATATTTATTAAGCGCCTACTATGAGCTAGGCAACATGCTGAACATTGGGGATATAAATACAGTTTTTTTAAAAGCCCCTATTCTTGAGGAGATTATAGGATAATGGGGGAAGATAATAACTGAAGGGAGCTTTCTGAAAAGAAGGCGAAGATGGGAAACTAGTAAGGGAGTATGATGGAGTTTAAAGACGTCCAAAAGCAATGCAATTTGTAGGAAATGGGGAGAAGACTGCTGAGCCCCTTTATTAAACCTTGGAGATCTTGGAGACGGCCCTGCCCGCTACTCAGAGGCTCTAATCAGAAGGGCAGAGGGTACTGCTGGGATGTGAATACGAGATGGGAGTCATTACTTCAGGATAATGAGATTTCCTAAGCATTGAAGGCAATGACAAAGAGGTTCAAAGAAGTCTAAAAGCAGTGTAGCTTGAGGGGAATGGAGATAGAATCTTTATCACCTGTCAAAAGGGATGATTCTGTTTCTCCTTTGCCTAACCATTTTTCCCCAACTCCCTTTTCTTGTCTTTTGAGTTGATTCACATTTCAGTTTTTTGTTTTTTTTGTTTTTGTTTTTTGCTTTTTGGAGGGCAATTGGGGTTAAGTGACTTGCCCAAAGTCACACAGCTAGTAAGTGTGTCAAGTGTCTGAGGCTGGATCTGAACTCAGGTCCTCCTGACTCCAGGGCCAGTGCTCTATTCACTGCGCCACCAAGGCGCCCCCTTGATTTACATTTCTACACCTACGTTCTAATAATAGTGGTAATAATGAACATTCTTGCTTTCTTCTGGAATCTTACCAGAGCGGTCTCTAGTTTATCCTCACTACTTATTTTGATCTTAGTTTTTATAAGAATGGTTGCTATATTCTGTAAAGAGTGTTGTCAATCATATATATTAGAGTGAGGTGAAAGGTCAGAACTGCTTTATTTTGCATTTAGATAATTTTTTCATATGTAATGATAACTTAGATCTCTATGAAAACTATTCATATCCTTTGACCATTTATCCATTGAAGAATAGCCCTTATATAATCATATGATTTTTGGTTCTTTTTGAGAAAATTATGGTCAGTTATATTTATAATTTTTCCAATACTGGATCAGTTATTCATTCCTGATGTAAATCCAAACTAGGCGCAGTATATGATCTTTGTGATACACATTTGTGGCCTCCTTGCTAATATCTTATTTAAAATTTTTGTATCGATTTTTGTTTTTTTGTGGAGGGGGAAGGGCAAGGCAAACAGGGTTAAGTGACTTGCCCAAGGTGACAGAGCTAGCATCAAGTGTCTGAGGCTGCATTTGAACTCAGGTTTTCCTGACTCCTGGGCCAGTGCTCTATTCACTGTGCCACCCAGCTGGCCCTACATCAATATTCTTAAGGAATGTTGGTCTATAGGTTGTTTGGTTTTTGTTCTTCTCCATTTTGACTCTCCCCTGGTTTAAGTATCAAAACCTTATTTGTGCCATAGAAGAAATTTGGTAGGACCCCTTCTTTACTTCTACTTCCTAATAATTGCTTTTATTTCTTTTTCATAATTTCTTTTGATTTCCTTCCTTCTCTTTAAAAATCAATTCTTCTTAAACAGCCCCTAGTTTTATTTATTCATTGGGTCTTTTGCTTTCAGTTTTCTTAATCTCTCCTTTGATTTTTAATATTTCTATATTGCTGTTCAATTGGGTTTTTTAATTGGAAAGTTTTCTAATTTTTTTAGTTACATGTTTTTAGTTCCTTGACTTATTTGTTCTTTTTTTTTCCCAAGAAAACATTTCTAGATATAAATTCGTCATCTGCTCTTTTCCTCCCCCTCTTTCTCTGATGAAAGTGTTTAGTGGCATAAACTTTCCCAAAGGTATGATTTGGTTACATACCAAACTATTTGGTATATTATCTCATTATCATCGATGAAATTATTATTCCTGTGGTTTATTCTTTGGCCCATCCATTCTGTAGTACTGGTAGTTTCTAATTAATTTCTTCTCATTTCGCCAAAGATGCTTTTAAGTGCAAGTGTAATGTTGATGGAAGTTGAAGACCTTCCCTGCCCATTAATAGGCCTCACATGGAACCCAACAAGAGAAGCTTGATTAGGTTTTTTCAGGAAGTTCCACACCTTTTGTTACTTTGTAATTAGGTCTTGGGTCACGAGAGTCGTGATGTTGTGATGCTTCTAGCACTGAAGAAGGATATATATATTCTTGAGGCTTATTAAGTTTTCTTTGGAAAAAGAAATAGATGAGTGTTCATGTGATTTGGCCAGATGAGACTCCGGGTAACTGTTAGGGAGCCGCTGGCTTTGAAAACTCAGGTGTGGATGCTTCTCTATCTGGTAACTATGTATGTATGGCTTTGGTCAGACAACTAGAAGCCATCTGTTTATTTATGTTATTTTCTCTTTCTGTAATTTTTCTGCTTATAATTTCTGTTTGTATTTTCTCTGAAGTTAAGAGTACTGACTTCTTCCCCTTGAACTAAGTGAATTTCATATATATGTGTGTATGTATGTATGTATATATACAGACATGTATGTGTGTGTATGTATGTATGTATGTATGTATGTATGAGTTTCCTAGGCTCAGGTGAAACTGTGCACGTCTGAAGGATTGATCTTCTTTGAATTCTGCTCATTCACAGCTGTGCTGACTCATATAGGTTTGTGCCTAACGGCTCTAAGTCAATCAGGAGCTAAGCCTTTGTTATGTGTTCTGGGAGGCTGGCATTTTGATTTCCTGGTCAAGACTCTTAAGTGGCCATTTGTTAAGAGTGCCCTCCTCCCCCTACCCCAACTGCTTAGGTGTCTGTGCTCCCTTGATCCCATGACACATATAAAGTATATAGCAATATTGCTATCTATATTCACACAGCTGGAGCCCTGTCTGTGGATCTTTGTGCTAATCTGTCTGCTTGTATTTTCTTTGCATTTAGGGTGCTGACCTTTCCCCTAAACAAGTGATTGTTGCCCTGCATTTTTTAATTTTAGCTGAAGCATAACAGATTCTGCTCCAGCCCCTAATATTAAATGCATTCATATCTTTCTGTTTAAAGTCTGCTTATTATAAACAGCATATTGTTGGATTCTGGTTTCTAATCCACTTTGCTACCCCCTCTCCAAGTTCATCCTATTCAATCACAGTTAAGACCACTAACTATATTTCTCTTAATCCTAATCTATTATACTTTTCCTTCTCCTTGCCCCCTCCTTAAGAGTTCATATTGCTTCTGATTAATCTCTCCCCTAATCTATTCGTCTTTGGAATCCCCCTCCTCCTGCCTTTTCCACGAATTCCTTTTCCTCCTCTTTCTCTATTGTGTAAGATGTATTTTCCTACCCAACTCTGTGTGTGTGTGCATGCACACACATATGTATTCTCTCCTTCTTTGAACAGATGACAGTAAGGTTCAAAGGTTTCCCTTCCCTTATTATATATTAGTATAGAGACTTCAACTTATGTACCCCATTTATGTGGGATAATTTCCTCTAGTTTTCTTATCCTTTCTCCCATCTTCCACCGTTTTCCTGTTTCCCACTCTTTCCGTTCTTCTTCTGAAATCATTAAAGCAGTGCAGAATCACTCCCAGGCCTTCTGTCTGGTCAGACTATGTCTGTGATCCCCTCATGAGAGCAGAGTTCTCAGTGGTTACATGTGCTATCACCAAATATAAGAATGTAAACATTTAAACTGTGCTTAATTCTTCATAGCTGCTCACTTATATTTACCTTTTCATGCTTCCCTCAAACCCTATATTTGTATGTCAAAGCTTCTCATTAGCTCTGGTGCGCTCATCGGAGATGCTCCAAGTCCTAACTTTCATTAATGATCCATCTTCTCCCTGACTGGACTATACTCACTTTGGCCAGGTACGTTATTTTTTATTGTCAGTCTAGATCCTTTATCCTTCTCAAATATCATATTCCAAGGTCTCTGCTGCTTCAGAAGTGGCACCTGCTACATCTTGGGGGATTCCTCCTCAGTACTTGAATTCTTTCTTTCTGCCTGCAGTATTTCTTTCGCTTGTCTCAGAACTTCTAACTTTGGCTATAACGTTCCTGAGAGTTCTCATTTTGTGCTTTCGTGCATGAAGTGATGGGTAATTTCTTTCAATTTCTCCTTTGTTCTCTAGTCCCTAAGGTATCAAGGCAATTTTCTGTTACCATTTCTTGAAATATGACGTCAAGGATTTCAAGTTCATGTTTTTCAGTTAATCCAAAGATTCCAAAATTATCCTTACTCTGTTGTTTATTCCTTGAAATACTTTACATTTTCTTCTATTATTTTTAGTCTTGACTTTTTAAAAGAAGAAATTAGTTCTGAGGTCTTGTAGAGTCATTAACTTCCGCTTGGCCAATTCTAACTTTCAGAATTGTTTTTTTGGGGGGAAAGGAGGGTTGGTTGGTATAAAGTTTTGTTCCTCTTTTTCAAATCTATTCTCTTTTCATATTTTTCTTTCCTACCTCTTGTCTTTTTTCCCCATTCTCTTTTCTGATAATTTTATGGGTTTTTTTTTTTTTACCACCTTTCTGGTTCTTTTTGAACTTTTATGTTAGTTCTTCTAAGAATTCTTATTAGGCTTCTGCCAAAGCTCAATTTTTCTTTGAGGCTTAACTTTTATTTTTTTAAAAATTATTTATCTATAACATTTATTTTTAAAAATTTTGAGTTCCAAATTCTCTCCCTTCTTCACCTCCCTCACCCACTGAGAAGGCAAGCAATGATATTATTTGTACCTATGAAAGAACGTAAAATATATTTCCATATTAGCCATGTTAAGGGGAAAAATTTTTTAAAGTCAAGAAAAAGTACGCTTCAATTTGAACTCAGAGTTCCTCAGTTCCCTCTCTAAAGGTAGACTGTATTTTTCATCATGAGTCCTTTGGAGCTGTCTTGGATCATTGCCTTGATCAGAGTAGTAAAGTCTTTCACAGCAGATCATCCTTGCAATATTGCTGTTACTGTGTACAATGTTCTCTGGATTCTGCTCACTTGTACATCTTCCCAGACTTTTCATCATTTCTACAGCGCAACAGTATTCCAGCACAATCATAGATCATACTGTGTTCAGCCGTTCCTCAATTGTTGGGCATTCCTCTCAGTTTCCAATTCTTTACCATCACACACACACATAAAAAAGGCCTCTGTAAATTACGGGTTTTATTTTGTTTTGTTTTATTTGCATATGGCCTCTTTTCTTTTTGTTTGAATTCTTTGTGATATAGACCTAGTCATAGTTTTGCTGGGTCAGAGAGTATGTGTAGTTTTAAAATAAGGCCATAGTTCTAAATTGTTCTCCAAAATGGTGGGACCATTTCACAAGCCCACCAACAGTGCATTAGTGTCCCAATTTTTCCACTTTACCTCCAGCATTTGTCATTTTCTTTTTCTGTCATCTTAGCCAATCTGATAGGTGTGAGGTAGTACCTCAGGGCTCTTTCAATTATCATTTCTCTAATTATTATTAGAATAATCTAATTATTAAAGCACTTTTCATATGGCTGTGGATAGCTGTAAAGCCAATCAGCAGTAGATTTCTGAGAGAATGCTACTGTGAGGAGCTTTTAAGATTTGGATTACACAGTATTAGTGAACACTCTGTTTATTCCATTACAAATCTTTATTCAGTACGATGTTCACAGTTTCAACAGTTCACAAT
>CM053600.1:3464438-3484868 GCA_028646575.1 Pseudocheirus occidentalis
GAAATTCACACCTTTTCACCAATGGACAGAGTTCTGGAAATTCACACCTTTTCACCAATGGACAGAATTCTATACTTAACACTAGGTTACTAGGATCTACTTAACATCTGATCAAACAAATTAATTACCATTACAATAGCTTAGATTTCATCTTCTGAAAACTTTGGAAATTTAACAATGGGGCAATGGGTCTTATTTTCATACATTTGGCTCAATTTTCTATATATTTCAGAAATGAAGCCAATCCTTTGTCAGAGAAACTTGCTATAAACCTCCACACCTGTTTCCAGTTTGTGATAAAACTTTAATTTCATGTAGATAAAATTATTCATTTTACCTCTTGTCATCCTCTCTATCATAATTCTTGACTTATCCATGGATCTGACAGATAAGATTTCCCATGCTCCCCCTAATCTGGTCTCAAGGACATATGTGGCCTTCTGGGTGCTGGGGTGCAGCCCTGTGACTGAGTCCAAGTTTTATAGAACAAATCCTTTTACCAAAGGGTATTTGTTCTATGAAGTTTGAATTCAATCAAAGGGCTGTATTTGAGGACCTGTCCTAGGGAGTCACACGTGGCCTCAAGGCTGCTGGCTACCCACGCATCTAAATCATGTATCCATTTTACCCTCATCCTTTGCCAGTTTCCTCAGCAATTTTTGTCTAATAGTGAGTTCTGGCTCTCAAAGTTGGATACTTGTATTTATCAAGCACTAGATTACTACGGTAATTTACTACAGTAAATTGCGTAATCTATTCCATTGACCCACCATTCTGTTTCTTGGCTAGTAGCAGACTGCTTCAATGGTGAAGGTTTTGTAATAGAATACATAATAATAATAATATATGACATGTGACACATATTAATATACTATTATAAGAATATAATCTGGCATTGCTAGGCTACATTTCTTTATTTTTTTTTATTGATTCCGTTGACATTCTTGACTTTTTGCTCTTATGTAGACTCAGCTTACATAAGACCATTAAATATTTCTACAATTGGCTAGATCTGTCTATGTGTGAAAAGTGTGTTGTAATTGTGTTCATATAGTTCCTGGGAATGTTTTGACAGGCCGACTCCCAAGTATTTTCTGATGTCTGTAGTCATTTTAAATGTAATTTCTTTATCTCTTCCTGCTGTGTTCTGTGGATAATACATAGAAACACTGATTTATGTGCATTTATTTTACATCTTGAAACTTCAGTAAAGGTGTTAATTATGTCAACGATTTTTAAAATTTCTTCTCTGGCATCCTAAATATAACATCGCATCATCTGTAAAGAGTGATAGGTTTTTTTTCAATGCCTTTTCTTAATCCTTCTATTTCTTTTCCTTGTTTTATTGCAATAACTAACATTTTACTACAGTTATAAATACTAATGGTGATAACAGACATCTTTACTTCATCCCTGATCTGACTGGGAAGACATCTCATTTATCCCCATTATAGATAATGCTTTGGTTGCATTCCATAGATTCTGGCACACTGTCTCATTGTTGTCACTCTCTTTA
This sequence comes from Pseudocheirus occidentalis, assembly GCA_028646575.1. Lineage (NCBI taxonomy): Eukaryota > Metazoa > Chordata > Mammalia > Diprotodontia > Pseudocheiridae > Pseudocheirus > Pseudocheirus occidentalis. The sequence goes on from CM053600.1 coordinate 3,465,955, forward strand.
ATTAAACTATGGATTGTTTATATTTTGATTTTTGACCCTCTCATTCTTTAGGATTAGCTTTCAATTAATTTTAAATTTGTAGTTCCATGACCCTTTATTGAATTCATTTTTAAAATTACATTATGGTCTGAAAAAAATTCATTTAACATTTTTGCTTTTCTGCATTTGCTTGATACACGGTCAATTTTTGTGAAGGTGCAATACATAGCCAAGAAAAGGGTATGCTCCTTTCTATTCCTATTCAGTTTTCTCAAGAGGGATATCTTACCTCACATTTCTGAAATTCTATTCATCTCCTTAACTTCTTTCTTATTTTAACTGTCAGATTGATCTAGGTCTGAGAGGAGAAAGTTGAATTCCCCTCCTAGTATAGTTTTACTGTATGTTTTCCTCCTGTAATTGTTTAACTTGTCCCTGATGAATACAGATCCTCTGCCATTTGGTGTATATATACTTAGTACTGATATAATTTCATTGTCTATGGTACCTTTTAGCAAAATGTAGTTTCCCTGATTATTTCCTTTAATCGGTTTACTTTTGGTTTTTCTTTGTTTGAGATCATTACCTACTCCTGCCTTTTTTTTACCTCACCTGAAGCATACCAGATTTTGCTCCAGTCCCTTATTTTTACTTGTTACGTCTTTTTGTTTCAAAGTGTGTTTCTTGTAAATGACATATCACTGAATTTTGGTTTCTGTTTTGCTGCCTTGCTTTTGTTTTACGAGTGAGTTTATCTCATTCATAGCTGTAATGACTCATTGTATCTCCCTCTAGACTATTTTCTTCTTCCCTCTTTTTTCTCATCCTGTCCCTCCTCAAAAATCTGCTTTGCTTCTGACCGTGGCTTCCCTTCATCTACCCTTCTCTGTAATCGCCCACCCCCACCATTTCTTTTATCCCTTTCTCCTCCTACTCCTACTTCCCTGTTGGGTAAGATAGATTTCTATACCCAACTGAGAGAGAGAGAGAGAGAGAGAGAGAGAGAGAGAGAGAGAGAGTGTGTGTGTGTGTGTGTACACACACACACATATAGCACATATGTATTCTTTCATATTTGGATCAATTCTGATAAGAGTAACTTTCAAGCATTGTCTGCTGCCTTTGCCTTTCATGTTTATCATTTTAAGCTTTTAACAATTTAATATCTTATGCAGTATTTTAGTTTTCAATTTTTTTTGCTAATTTCTTTGATTTTCACAATTTGGGTGTTTAATCTTTTTTCAAGGTAACTAATGATATACATTTTTTAGCAGCAGGCTCAATTCATCACCCCATTATCTTTTTCTCTTTAACTGACTCTAGTGCTTTAAAACTTTAAAAATTTCCTTTAGTACTGTTTTTTGGTTTTGTTTTTTGCTTTTTTTTGGAGGGCAGTTGGGTTTAAGTGACTTGCCCAAGGTCACACAGCTAGATTTTTTGTGTTAAGTGTCTGAGGCCGGATTTGAACTCAGGTACTCCTGACTCCAGGGCCGGTGCTCTATTCACTGCGCCACCTAGCTGCCCCTCTTTAGTACTGTTTTTGCATTATCTCAAAAAAATCAATATGTTGTCTCATTGTTGTCATTCTATTTTGTGAAATTATTTTTTCTGATTTTTGTTATTTTGTTTTTTTCCCCTCATTGGTTTTTGTTGTTCTTTGTTTTTAATTAATTTTTAATCTTTCTTCAGTGGTACTTTATTGAATATCATTTTTATTGCCTTGCTATCAGAAAAGGGTGTGTTTAAGTATTTCTAGATTTGTTTTTTATGCCCTAAACGCATGGTTAATTTTTGTAAATAATAATTGCAAATATTTTAAAACAGGGTAGGGGAGAGATGGGGAGAAAATTTGGAGCTCAAAATCTTGTGGAAATGAATGTTAAAAACTAAAAATAAATAAATTCTGAAAAAAGTTATAAAATAATTTATATATAAATTCACTTGCAACTGAAAAATATGTATACTCTTTTCTATTCCCATTCAATAATCAATAGAACTATCATATCTAACTTTTTCCAATTTATATTCATATTTTTTACTTAAAAGTTTTTGCTTGGCTTTTTCTGGCTCTTTAATCACCTTCGGGCCCATGAAGAAATCTGTAATGAGGGGCGGCAAAAAAAAGAAGCAAGTCCTCAAATTTATGCTGCATTGTACCCTTCCTGTGGAAGATAGGATTATGGATGCAGCTCATTTCCAGCAGTTTTTACAAGAATGAATCAAAGTGAATGGAAAAGCCAGCAACCTCAGGGGTGGAGTTGTGAGCACTGAGAGAACCAAGAGCGACATCACTGCGATGTCAAAGGTGTTGTTTTCTAAAAGGTATTTGAAGCATCTGACAAAGAAACACTTAAAGAAGAACAGTCTTTGCAACTGGCTTCAGGCGGTGCTCAACAGCAAGGAGAGTGACAAGCCAGGGTGAGAAAGAAGAGGAGGAGGAGGATTAAACCTTCTTGGGTCTGGAAACGTCTGGTATATCATCTTACATATGATCGAATATGATCATATGAGTGTATATGACGTAAATAAAACTTGTACCCAAAAAAAAAGGTTTTGCTTAAATTTGTTTAGATCAGGAAGGGACATATTGACGTCCTTCAACAGTTAGTGTTTTACCGTTTCTCCCTATAACTCATTTATCTTTTCCTTTGAGTATCCTGGAGCTATGCTACATTTATTTAAAAGTATTCCTATCAATTCATGGTGTAGATGAATTTCAGCAAAATGTAACTTTCTATGTCTTTCAATCACGCCTATTTCTGCTGTTACATCGAAGATTAAACTGCTACCGCACCATTTGAGTCCGACTGAAGAATACTACATTCTGCTCAGGCATGTTATTTTAATTCTAAACACATAGTTACATTTAAAATATAAAGATATACTCAATATGTTTCCTGTAACAAACATTTTGTTGGATTCTGTTTTCTAATCTATTTTGCTATCGTATTTTACAGTTGGGTTAATCCCATTCACATTTCATTAATTGTGTATTTCTGTCTATGCTTTAAAAAAAAAAAACTTTTTCCTTTCATTGTCCCTTGCTCTGTCTTTACAAATAAAAGTGAGGAAAAAGTGAGTGTTTTTAATACCAGCGTTCTATGCTTGATGCAACTGACTTCTGTTCTCCTACTTGAGGAGATGGGGGATTTGGATACTGAAAAGGGTGAACAAGACAGTATCAGTAATTATCAATTTACATACAAGTCAACTGGACATGTATTGAAGGTATCCTGGACAAGTGCCTCAGTAGGGAGGAAGCCAATCTTAACAAGAGTTAGACAACAAGGGACCACATATTTACCATTTCATAATGAAGTGAAAGCTGTTAAGAATCCTGGTGTGCTTGTTTGTTGATTTTTTTAAAAAGGCATTGGATTAAGCAGAATAAGCTTCTTCTACAACTGAGTGCATCCTATCTATGCACCATCATTTGGAAATTTTGAAACAATATAAAGCACAATGCTATTTAATGACTCTCTGAAAATAAAACCTTAAATAAGGCATTAAACAGTGAGATGTATGCTTGCTAAAGTATCTGACACCTGAATGGAAAAGATCCAGTACAGAGTCCAAAACAAAGAGAGATTAATTTCGGATAGTGAGGTCTTCCAGATAATTCCATTTGCAATCACTGAAAAACTTTTGTTCATACACAGAAAAAAAAATCAAATGAAAGAATATCTAGTGCTCAAATTTTAGATATGTGTCCTCTAAATTCAATGTATGTCCTATTTCTACACAGGCCTAGATGGTATATTTCCTGGCTGCCCCCTTAGTGTGCTGCCCACAAATCAGCCATTGTCTCCGTCTTGTTCCCACCGCTGGAGACTTACATACTTCACCCGGAATGAGGGGCTTTGATAAGTGAGTATGTGCCTGAACTTTTCCAGTGCTAGGCTGCCAAAGAAACCTGGGGGGGAAGGGGAAGAGGTGCACCTAAAGTTTGCCACATCAAATACCTGGTTAGTAAAAAAAAAAAATCTTTTAGTGCACATTAGTTTGTGAGAAAGTCAGATCTCTCATATTTTATTACACCCAAAACATCAGGTAATCTATTCTGATCATCGTATGCATCTGAATGATAAGTGTCCATTCAAGGGATATACAAGCACAAGAATTTAAATTAAAAAAATTATACATTACCTGGCACCGTTTGCAGCTATACTTGTGAGGCTCTGAGTCTGCACTTTCATCAGAGTTGTCATTTTCTTCTGATGAAATACCAATTTTACCAATGAATTCTTCCCTCTGGTGGTCATCCATTAATGCAATGTCCTGGAAAAGAAAGAAAAAGTTTACTGGTACCAGTAGGAGAGTAGTTTTCAAAATCTTTTATCTTCCTACAGCTGGCATTAATGTTACACAGATGACAAAATAGTCCATGGATCGTTTTCATGGACTTCTCCAAACTCACATCAGAAAAGAAAATTCATCTTTATTTTCAATAACTGTTAATTAAAATTTGGTATTTCCTTGAATTATAAATGCAGGTAACAAACATCATTCTAAGGAGTCCATAAGTTCCAAAGAGGTCTGTGACATGACAAGGTTAAGAATCCCTGGACTAGATGACCTTGGAGAGTTTTCTTGCTCTATGATTCTAATTAGTACACTATCTTTTTGAAAATTTTCTATGGAAACACATCTTTAAAATTTATCCTGCAAGTTTAGAGTCTTAACTTGTGCTTAAAAATAAAAATTCTTTCATTTATCCAATAAAATTTTAGCAGCCTAGATTTGAGAACCGGTCACAGGTAAAGGAATTAGGACAAGTTCACTGAAGCTACTGTAAAATGAAATTATTAGGACAGGGAACAGAACAGTCTTTGAACTCTTTTTGGGGGAAGGGTGAGGGAGGAGCCAAATGGGGTTAAGTGACTTGCTTAGGGTCACACAGCTAGTCAGTGTCTGAGGCTGGCTTTGACTCCTGAGTTAGTGTTCCATGCACTGAATGACCTTGGCTGCCCTACTGAACTCGTCTCAAATCTTTAAGGATCGGTGCTCACTGAATGAATAAAATGCTATACCTTCAGTTTACCTAATGTTCTTGATTCTTCTCTTAATTTTGATAATAGTCTCAATTTTTTTCAGTCCAAAAGTATAACCTAATTTTCTACAAAAATCAAAAACTATGGGAAGTTTGTAAGGGTATAACTTCAATCAGACAAGCAAATAATTCTAATGAGAAGGAAAAAAAGGAGCTACTTTGAGGAACCAATGTGGACGCACAGAGAGCGAAAGCATTTTATTTTAAATGACGTGGAGAAGATAGAATCAGGAGCAGGTCAATGAGTATAATCACAAAATAACAGCATGGCACTCGAAGGGAAAATGGGGTGCTGATGCTCAGCGCAGAGGAAACTACACCTATGGATTAATGGCAAGAATGATTTTTAAAGTTAAGATTTTTTTTTTAAAGAAAGGACAAAAAGGCGATAACGTTATTTGGAATGGACGAGACAAAGACTAGTCAGACTTACTCAACTCTTCTCTTGTTTCTACTCTTTCTACCAAGAGACAAAACTGGTCCATTGAAGGGCACCTTGAAATCTGGACAACAGATGTCATTTACCTGCATGGGTTTTCCTGTGTAAATAGTTATATTATAATCTTCTGAGTGATTATAGGTTTTGTTTAGGAAGCTCTATAGTGTATTACGGTTTGATGCAATCAGCACAATGTTATCCACAAAAGGAAGCATCTGGAAGACCTAATCACTTATCTCGATGGAATCTCTTTGATTTGGGTTTCACACTGGATCTCCTTCAGGGCAGCTGCAGATATTTTTGCAGTGATATAATTAGAAGGACAACCTAGAGAGCAAGTCAATCAACATATATAGACCACGGATTGACAACGAACAGGTCTAAGAACTGCAGATCACCTTTGGGAAATTGTGTAGCCTTTTTTTTCCTACATGAATTCTTTCTTGATTTCTACTACTGCTAGTAGCTTCCCTCCCAAACAACCTTGTATTTAATTCTTTGTATTTATTTTGTATATAATTCACTGTTATCACATATATGTCACCATTGTCTCAACCAACAGAATACAAGCTCTTTGTGAACAGGGACTGATACATTATTTTTTTGTCTTCAATGCTTTAGCACAGAGTCTGGCACTGAACAGAAGCTTATTAAATGCTTCTTGATGATTAATTACTTAATTAATTAAGAGCTCCTGGTATGCAGAATCATAGGGGGACAAAGCGACCATTCAGAGGGTAATCACTCTTGCTTTGACCTGTTTAGATCTGGATTGTGGTCTTGGGTGGCAGTCCTGGGGTGTGTGGCCAGTGTGCCAGAGCCTTTGGTGGCTGCAGAGAGGGCGCCCTCCTCAGACCTCTGACAACACCTGCCAAAACCTGAGTGATTTGGGACAAAGCTCTTCACTCTGGAAGCAGAGAGCTCATAGCAAAGAGCTAAAAAGTCAAGTAACTGGCTGGCAAGATGAGCAAGCAGTGGAAACACAATTAGACAATTAGACAATTTGGGGGGACAAAAAGGATCAAATGGTAGACAATGAAGTCAGATCTCCTGCATCAAAAGCTTCCAAGAAAAATATGAATAGGTCTGAGGCATGGAGGAGCTCAAGAAGAATTTTGAAAATCAAGTAAGAGAAGCGGACTAAAAATTGGGAAGAGAAATGAGAATGATGCAAGAAAATCATGAAAAGTGAGTCAACAGCTTGCTAAAGGAAACCCCCAAAATACTGAACACCTTAAAAAATAGACTAACTCAAATGGCAAAAGAGTCCCAAAAAGGCATTGCGAAGCTGAATTTGCCAGCTGGAAAAGGAATTTCAAAACTCACTGAAGAGAATAATAATTCCTTCAAAATTAGATTGGAGTAAATGGAAGCTAACGATCTCATGAGAAATCAAGATACTATAAAACATATCCAAACAAATGAAAAAATAGAAGAAAATGTGAAATATCTCATTGGAAAAACCACTGACCTGAAAAACAGATCCAGGAGGGATAAGCCATGATCAAAAAAAGAGCCTTGACACCATCTTTCAAGAAATTCTTAAGCAAAATTGCCCTGATATTGTAGAACCAGAGGGCAAAATAGAACTTGAAAGAATTCAACCATCACTTCTTGAAAAAGATCCCCAAAAGAAAATTCCTAGGAATATTATAACCAAATTCCAGAGCTCCCAGGTCAAGGAGAAAATACTGCAAGAAGTCAGGAAGAAACAATTTGAGTCTTGTGGAAACACAACCAGGATAACACAAGACTTAGTAGCTTCTACATTAAGGGATCGGATGATATTCTCGAGGTCAAAGGAGCTAGGATTAAAACCAAGAATCGCCTACCCAGCAAAACTGAGTATAATGCTTCAGGGGAAACTATGGTCAATGAAAAAGGGGACTCTCAAGCATTCTTGATGAAAAAACCAGAGTTATACAGAAAATCTGACTTTCAAGAAGCAAAGAGAAGCATGAGAAGATAAACAGGAAAAAGAAATCATAAGGAACTTATTAAAGTGGAACTATTTACATTCCCACATGGAAAAATGATAATTGTAATTCATGAGACTTTTCTCTGAAACACGTGTGTGTGTGTGTGTGTGTGTGTGTGTGTAGACAGAGGGCACAGGATCAGTTGAACAGGAAGGGATGATATCTCAAAAATAAAATTGAGGTGAGAGAGGAATATAATGAGAGAAGGAGATAGGGAGAGATAGAATAGGGTAAATGATCTCATATAAAAAAGAGGCAAGAGAAAACTGTTACAATGGAGGGGAAGAGCAGGAAGGCAAAAGGGAATGGGACAACCTTACTCTCGTTGAACTTGACTTAAGGAGGGAATAACATACACACTCAATTGGGTATCTTATCCTACAGGAAAGTGGGGGGAAGGAGATAAGAGGGGGGATGATAGAAGGGAATACAGGTTGGGGAAGAGGGTAGTTACAACCAAACACTTTCGAAAAGGGATAGGGTCAAAGGAGAAAATAGAATAAATGGGGAACAGGATAGGTTGGAGGGAAATATAGTTAGTTTTTCATAATATATCTACTATGGAAACACTTTTCATAATTACACATGTACAGCCTATATTGAATTGCTTATCTTCCCAGTGGGGGTGGGTAAGGAGGGAAGAAGGGAAAAAATATGGAAATCAAAGTTTTAAAAACAAATGTTAAAAAATTGTTTTATACAAGCAACTGGGATATAAGATATACAGGCATTGGGGTGTAGAAATCCATCTTGCCCTACTAGAAAGTTGAAGGGAGGATGGGGTAGGATATAAGAGAGAACAGATTGGGGGAAGGGGTATTCAGCAGGCTTGCTATTTGGGGGTGAGGGATAGGGAAAAGACGGGAAGGAAATTTGTAACTCAAAATCTTGTGGAAATGAATGTTCAAAATTAAAAATAAACCAAAAAATTTTAAAATTAAAAAGATTTAGTGTAACTAAAGTAAGGGATAACTGAAAGGTGGCCTGTGCAGTTCCCTGTAACCCATGAATTATCAAGAGATTTAGAAGAGAGCCCTAGGGATGTGGGTAGATACTTTGTGGAAGAAATTTCATGGGTGAGTTATAAATTTGCAGTCTTAGAAAATGTAATGATATTGATGGGATCACAGATTGGTTTTATTTTTAAAGTTCTTCTCTGCCAAAGAGAAATCTGCTTGAAACTGGAAAGGACAGACCAGAAGAAAAAGGGCTATTGAGGCGTCTAAATGCAGGGTAGACGAGAAGACTGCAGGGAAGCCTCAAGCTGCCTCTGATGAGTTCCAGACACCAGGCTTAGGTGAAGTACATCTCAGGATACTGAAGAATTCATGGATGTGACTGCTGAGGTCATTTTGTTGATTTAAAAAGAAAAACTGTAATGGCCCTAACAGTAGCAAGCATTTATACGGCACCTATTCAGTGGCAGACACTGTGCGAAGGACTGTACAAATACCTCATGCGATCTTTGCACCAACTCTGAGAGGTGGGGGCTTATTATTATCCCCATTTTACAGGTTAAGAGACTGAGACAAAAAGAGGTTAAGTGATGTCCAAAGTCACACAGAAAATTAATGTCTTGAGGATGGCTCTGACCTCAAATCCTCCTATCTACATGGCAGGCCCGGCACTTATGCAACTCTGCCACCAGGCTCTCTACAATGATAAAGACTTGTAGTAAACAAGAGAGATGCTTTAGGACTGGAGAAAGACTTAAATAAATTCTCACATTCAAAAAAGGGTAGAGGGGCAGCGAGGTGGTACAGTGAGTAGAGCACTGGTCCTGGAGGCAGGAGGACCTGAGTTCAAATCCTGCCCCAGACACTTACTAGCCGTGTGACCTTGGGCAAGTCACTTAACCCCAATTGCCCTGCCTTCCCCCTCCAAAAAAAAGCAAAAAAAAAAAAAAGGGCAGAGATGGTGAAGTCAGTGAACATTGCTTTGATGAATATTTTAACCTTGGTACTATATAAAAGTCTAGAACATATTTATTAAAGTAGAGGCAACATAGTAACTTAAATAAAGGTATACATAGTAAGCTTATCAAGTTTTGAAAGGACACAAAACTGAAAAGTTTGCTAATTAATCAGCAAATATTTAATGAGAACATACTACCTGACAGATATCACCCTAGGCACTAGGCATATACATATAAGAAATGGAACAATCCCTATTTGCAAGTAGTTTCTAAGTTTACATGGACATATATACAGAACACATAGAGAACAAATGCAATTCTGGATTTCCGTCTTCATCAGAATGGCTAAGTCTTTCACAGATGATCCTCATACAGTATGGATGCGCTGCTGGTTCTGCCCATTTACATTTGTATCAGTTCATTTCAGTTTTCCTGGGTTTCCTGAAACCATCCCACCGGTCATTTCTTAGGGCTCAATAGCGCTCCATTACAATCATAAGCCACAACTTATTTAGCCATTTCCCCATGAATGGGCACCCCCTTGATCTGCAGTTCTTTGCTGCTACAAACATGTTTGTGCCTATAAATACTCTTCCCTCTTCTTTGATCTCTGGGATACAGGCTTAATAGTGGTATTGCTGGATCACATTATTCACCACAATTGTCGGATACTTCAAGTACAACTCTCCCACCGGCACATGAAAGTCCCAATTTTTCTACTTCACCTCCAATATTTGTCCTTTCTCTTTTGTGTCCTGTTGGCCAATCTGACTGGTGTGAGGTGGTACCTCAGAGCCGCTTTAATTTTTATTTATCTAATCAGTAGTGAAACATAACGTGGTTATTCTTTGTGATTCTCAACTTGGGATTCCTGGGCTCAGAAGCTGGGGGATGGGAATGGGAAGCTACTGCTTATCCTTATCTGGAAAGCCTCAAGGACAGGCAAACAAAGCTGGAGACTGAGAAGGGATCCAGATATCCATCATTAGCTCAAAAACATAGCTTTCATCTTCTCAGGTGTTTTTTTTTCTGCCACAGCTTTTCAGTTCATTTGCTTTTCCCTGTGCTTGTAAAACACTTTTTTTCTTATTCTTTGCATCATCTCTTTGTTAGCACTTGCCAAAGAAAGGGCCTCCCACATTCCAATTTCTTTTTTATACAATGTAAAAACAACAGCATCATTTCCAATTTTGGCTCTGCTGTTAATATTATCTGTGGAGCATAGAGAAATGCTTCAAATAAAAAGGGAGATGGGGGGATGGCTAGGTGGCACAGGGAAAAGAGTGCCAGCCCTGGAGTCAGAAGGACCTGAGTTCAAATTCAGCCTCAGACACTTAGCACTTACTAGCTGTGTGACCTCGGGCAAGTCACTTAACCCCAACTACCCTGCCTATCCTCCTCCAAAAGAAAAGTAAAAAAATAAAAAAGGAGAATAGTGGACCTTCAGGCAATTTTCTGTGCAGGAGATGTTGGTGTTCCCAGGCTGGGCACCTCAGAGTGGCAGATTTGATTTGCTGCCAGCTACAGTCCCGTGTTTGCAGAGGTTGCATCCTTGCCAGCTGTCTGTCCTCCAAGCCTAATTAATTTTTAACTTCTACTTCCATGGCCTTTATTGAATGTAATTTTTATTTTATTTTTGTCTTATGATAGTGCATTTAATATTCCTCTATATTTGTGAGGTTTTTACATCTTAATGCATGGTTAATTTTTGTGAAGGTACAAAGGGGCTATATACAGTGGAGAAAAAGGTATATTTCTTCCTATTTCCATTCAGTTTTCTCCAATGGTCGATCATATCTTCCTTTTCTAAAATTCTATTCATCTCCTTAACATCTTTCCTGTTTATTTTATTGTTAGATTTATTTAGCTCTGAATAGAGAAAGCTGAGGTATGGATTTAATATTTAATAGCTAGTGTGGATTTAATGGATTTAATATTCCTTCTGTAATTCATCCATCTTTTCCTTTAAGAATCTGAATATTATGACATTTGGTACATATGTGTTTAGTACTGACATTACTACATTGTTTAGGAGGCCTTTTTGAAAGATGTAGTTTCCCTGCTGATCCATTTTTGCTTTTGCTCAGCCAAGACCATGATTTCTGCCTCTGACTAAAGTATAATAGATTCTGCTCCAGCTCCTAATTTTCAAAATCTGTGAGTGTGTGTGTGTGTGTGTGTGTGTTTGTCCCTTTTTCAAGTGTGTCTCTTGTAAACAACACATTGTTAGATTCTGGTTTCTAATCTATTCTACCTGTTCCCATCTAACCCTGTGCAGAATTCTCTCCATCCTATTTTCTTGTGTTTATCCTGTTCTTTCTCTTCTTATCCTGTCCATTGTCTAAAGTCAGTTTTACTTCTGGCCACCAACTTCTTTTATCCACCTTCTCTTTTTTCACCACCATCCTTTTTCTCTGCTCCCTCTTCCCTCCCACTTCTCTGTTGAGCAAGATAGACTTCTATTACCAGTTGATATGTGTACACACACACACACACACACACAAACACACACACACACACACACCCATTTTTCCCTTTTTGACCCAATTTAGATAGAAGCGAAGTCGAAGTGTTGCCTATTCTTCCCCCACCAATCATTCATTTCCCCGTACACTGTAAAAGCTCTTCTTGGTGCACTTCTTTTACGTGAAATGTCTTCCTCATTCCTTCGTACCTATCCAGTTTTTTTTACATCATTCCGACATAACCAACTCACCCTCATGTCCTCTCTATGCAGCCTTCTAACTGCAACAATAATAATAAAATCCTTGGTTGGTGGCTGTCCTTCATTCTCAAAGAGGACCAAAATGACACCGCCAGGTTAGAGTTCTGTTACAGTGCGTCTGATTATGGTTGACCAAACCAGCATGAGCTCAGAATGCTCTGCCACAGGTCAGGCACAAAAAGTCCATGTGGACGATTGGCCTGGATTCTCTAAATCTGCACACCTCATGTTTCTTTTGAGCTGCCTCAACTCTGCTTTGCTGACAGAGCACAGCGACAGCATGCTGGGCAGTCCTTGGCTTCCAAAGTTCTTCAGAAAGACCTTGAGAGTGTACTCATATTGCTTCTAATGACCACTATCGTAAGCGCTTGCCTTGTGTGAGTCTCCTGTCAAGTAGTCTTTTAGGCAAGCATACATTTGGCACTGGAATAGCACGGCCGGCCCAGTGGAGTTGTACTCTCTGCAGTACAGTTTGAATACTTGGCAGTTTAGTTCAAAAGTTCTTAGAAATTACAAGTGTCTAGGACAGCTAGGTGGCACAGTGAATAGAGCACTAGGACTGGAGTCAGGAGGACCCAAGTTCAAATCCGGCCTCAGACACTTAACACATAAAACTAGCCGTGTGACCTTGGGCAAGTCACTTAACACCAATTGCCCTGCCCTCCCCCCTCCAAAGAAAAAAAGCAAAAAGAAATTACATGTGTCATCTTCCCACATAAGAATGTAAACTTCTTCAGGTTACTGAGTCCCTTGTAATTATTCTTTCATGTTGGAATGTTTGAAAGCCCTCTATTTCATTAAAAATCCATTTTTCTAGGATTATACTCAGTTTTGCTGGTTAGGTAATTCTTGGTTGTAATCCTAGCTCCTTTGCCTTCCAGAACATCATATACCAAGTCCTCTGTTCCTTTCATGTGGAAGCTGCTAAATCTTGTGTGAGACTGACTGTTGCTCTGTGGTACTTAAAAGGCTTCTTTTTAAAACGGCTTGAAATACTTTTTTTGACCTAACTGTTCTGGAATTTGGCTATAATATCCCTGAGAGGTTTTATTTTGGGATCTTTTCAGACGGTAATCAGTGTATTCTTTCTATTCCTATTTTACCCCTTAGATCTAATACATTGAGGCAGTTTTCTTTGATAATTATATGAAATATGACGTCAAGATTCTCAATTTAATCATTGTTTTCAGGAAGTCCAATATTTTAAATTATTTCCCCTCAATCTGTTTTCCACATCAATTGTTCTTCTGAGGAGATATTTCACATTTTCTTCTATATTTTTATTCTTTTGACTCTCTTATTGTTTCTTGATGTCTCATTGGTTTCTACTTGGCCAATTCTAATTTTTAATGAGTTACTTTCTTCAGTGAGTTTTTGTATTTTATTTTCCATTTGACCAGGTCTGCTTTTTAAGGAGTTATTCTCATCAGTGAATCTTTTATCATTCTGGCCAGCTATGTTTTTTAGAGTGTTGTATTATACAATATTTTTAACTTTTTTAAAAAAGCCAAGCAGTTGTCTTTTCAAACTTCTTCCTTCACTTTCATTTCTTTATCTAATTTTTCCTCTGCGACTCTTATTTGACTTTGAAAAATTATTTTTGGCTCTTCTAGGAATTGTTGTTGGGTTGTTATCTGAATTACGTTTTTTTTTTTCTTTTGTAGCTTTGCTTGCAGTTCTTTTGACTTTGTTGTCTTTTTCTGAGTTTGTGTCCTGAAATTCCCTATCACCATAGTAGGTTTTAATGGCCGGGTTCTTTTTGTTGTTGTGGCTTGTTCATTTTTCCACCCATTGCTTCATTCTGAGCTTTAAGTCAAAGCTGGGCTCTGTTCCAAACATGGCTAGGGAAGGTGCACTGCCTCAGGTTCCGGCTTTTTTACACAGCTGTTTTCAGTGCTAGAGCTGGAGGTTTTGAATTTTTTGGTGCTTCCAAGGCAGTGTGATATGGGGAGAGGTATGGCCACTGTTGTCCTGGTCTGCACTCTGGTCCTTAAGTTGGGGCTGGAAGTAATAGTGCTTCTCAAGACTCCTGCTCCCCGGTGACCAGAAATTATATTGTTCCTCAGGGTCCCCGATTCTTTATAACAAAAAGTGGTCCTAGAACTATGACCCAGAAGTGGGTATAAGCTACAGAGTTGCTCTTTCATGCAGTGTTAGCAAAGGGGTCTTTCTGACCAGTCACTAGTTCCCCTTGCTGTCTGACTCAAGAGCTCCTGAAGCTCCTGCTGCTACCACTCGTTCCACCACTGGAGTTTTATCCAGCTGGGCTCTGAGCAAGTCTCCCCCTCTTTATTACTTATCTCTCTTTATGATCTCCTACACTGACTTGGGCTGGAAGAATTTCTTACACTCACTTTCTGTTGGCTCTGCCGTTCCAAAATGAGATTTGAGATGTTATTTTAAAGTTTTCAGAAGGGCATGTTGGGAGAAATCAGCTGAGTGCTTCATCTACTCCATCTTGGCTCCACCTGAAGAAGTCTCTTCTTGGTCCATTTTCAAATACATACCTGACATTTCTGAAGAAATGATTCAAATGCTTCTCTTTTAATGACTGTCCATTTATTTTCTTTGATGAGTAGGATCAGATTTGCAGAGGAGTTATTTGTAGGTACCAATCATGCTTTTTAAAATGATTGCACTAAAAGAACGTAACCACAGAAAGCCTGTGCTAGTCCGGAACTATTTTTAAAAAGTTAATAAGGTATGTATATACTTTGACCTAGCAAAACCACTACTAGACCTATAACCCAAATAGATCAGAGAAAAGAATAAAGAAAAATTTAATATACAAACATATACAAAAATTTCATAACAGCTCTTTTTATAGTGGCAATGAATTGGAAACTAGGGGGTGTCCATTTTTTAAGGAAAGGCCAGATGGAATCCTGTTTGCTATAAGAAAGAGAAAATTTCAAAGAATTCTAGGAAAATTTGTATGTACAGAGATTATAGGGCTAGCTCCTTGGAAGGGATACAGAAGAGAGATAGAATCAATCAAAAATGCATATAACACATTAAAATATTTTTAAAATAATATTAATCTAAACAGGGCTGATAATTATTTCAGAATGCTGTCAAATCAACAATAATCCCAGCATCAGGCAACACAAAAGGCATGAAAAACAATGGGCAACAAATACCTTAAAATGAACATGAATATGGTCCCTAAGCACGTCTACTCGGAAGAATTTGCGTCCACAGATTTCACACGTATACTTCTTCTCTCCATGGGTTAAGAGATGTTTATTCATATTACTTCTACATGAAAATACCTATGAGCAGAAAAAAAAAAATGACAATTAAGAAAGCTTTTGTTTCCCATGACTTGAGAAATATAACTTAATGTCTGTTTATACAAAATAACCCATCTACAAAATCTCAATAGATGCTGTGTTCTGAGTGGTAACATCAATTGCTCGATTTGGCATTGATTTTAATCTTTAATATAGGAAATTAGTTTCCTTAATATACAGACAGCTGGTATTCCCCTTTATTCCACCCAAACTTGCACTAGGCAGTTCTGACTTCTCCTTTAACTTAACTATAGCCCTTCTACGAATATGTACATTGTCAATCTTGGTAAGAGAGATATTTCTTTGGGGTTTCAACATAAGAGAAAAATAAGGAATGGAAACTTTATAGGGAAAGTATCTTTTCAAAGTACGTGTTGAGTAAGAGAAATGCAAAATAAATCAACTGTTTTACCTCGCACCCAGAAAATTGTCAAAGATGACAAAAGATAAAACTAATAACCATTGGTGAGATTGCCAGAAGATAGGCACGTGAGACACTGATATGCTGTGGGTAAAGTTAATTGGTTCAACATGATGAAACAATTTGGAACTATGCTTTAAAAAGAAACGAAGAAAAGTAACTAAAACGTCCATACTCTCTGAAACCAGCACGTCCTGATGCTAGGCATGTACTCCAGTAAATTCAAAGACAGAAAAAAGCGTCTCATACACCAAATTATTGATAACAACAGTCTTAGTAGTAGTAAGGAAATGGAAACAAAGTAGAAGCTCATCAATGAACTAAATAAATTGGAAATAAATAAATGGAATGGAATATAATTATATTGTAAGAAATAAAGAATATGAAGAGCTCAGAGACACATGAGAAGACATTATTGAACTGATACAGAAACAAGATGACTGAAAAAATATAAAGGGAAAGGACAAAAAAACCCCAAAACAGAATGCTGTCTATTTATAACCGTCAAGATTGATCCTGTAGGAAGACCTCGCTTCTTACATTGTAGAGAAACATGGAAATACAGAATTGCATATACAGTCAAACAAGAATGAAATATTGGTTAGTTTTAACAATTTCTCTCTTCCATTTAAAATCTTTGTGACAAGGTGACTCACTAGGTAGGGGAAGATGAAGCTGTAAATTTGGGAATGGTGATTTAAAAACAAAAGTTACCAATCAAATAATCAATAAAAACCTTTTATTGGTGTATGTGCATGTGGAGGGTGGTGTGGGGGCGGGGGAAAGGTAGCAGTCTAATTGTTATACTTTACATGAAATAACACCAAACAGTCAACCAATCTCCTCCTGAAACTCCAAAATGAATATTCACAGGAACACTGTAACCAAAAATCTATGGATTCCAGGTCAAAAAATATTTCCAATGTCTGGAGAGAACTCAAGGACTAAGGAACCACAGTAAGTATAATACAAGATTTAGCAGGGTTCTTTATAAAGGAGCTGAGAACATGGAATATTATATTCCAAAAGGCAAAAGATAAAGGGTTACAGCCAAGAATAACTCACCCGACAAGACTGAGTATAATTGTACAGGAAAAAACCACACCTTTAATGAAAGGGAGGACTTCCAAGCATTCTCGATGAAAAGACCAGAGCTGAAAAAACTTGTTTACAAACACGGGAATAAAGAGAAAGATAAAAATGACAGGCGGGCAAAAAGGACAATAGAAGGATGAAATGTTTCCATTTTAATGGGGAATGATACTAGAATCCCTTAAAAATTGTGACGTCATCATAGAGAAAGTCAAATAAGGCAGAAGGCCTGCGAGTCATGTTCGTTGCTTTGATGATCTTAAAAGAAAGGAACAGAAAAGAGATAAAAGAGGAGGGAGACATAGAATTAATCGGGTACAATCGATGTCTATACAACAAGGAAGACGAGGCCGGCTACCAGCTGAACTGCACTTTCATCTAAACTGATCAACAGAGAGTGCAACATGCAAACACACACACGTGAACACACAGAGAGACCATTTTAGAGATGCATTAAACTCAACAGGGAAACAAGGGGAGGGAATGAAGGGGAGAGGAGATCAATGGAAGGATCAGTCATAAGTAAAAAGAGAAAAAACTCAATTTCATAGGGGTGAAAATGGAGGAAAAAAAGGAAGGGAGAAGTAGAAAGCTCTCATTTGGATCTGCACCAAGGGAAGAAAAGAGGAGTATGGACGTGAAAGCTCTTTCAGACAAGCATGGGCAGTGGCTCCCACTTGGCGGTTTATAAACCCCTTGAGGGTTCATGACAATGGTCCAAGGAGTTCATACAAAAATTATTTAATGGGGATTAATTCTTTAATATTTGTATTAAACAACTGCAAAATATAATGACAACATATTAAATTACCATAGGGGCTTCACAACACAATTTGTTGTTCTTTTTTTGAAAAAGATTTGGGGGGACAAACTGTTGGAAGTCACTAATGTAGAGCACTGGTGATGAGCAACATTTGTCTTCCACACTTCTCTTCTTCTGTATGAAAGGAGTTTGAGGAGGAAAGAGAAGAAAAACGTAAGAGAAGAAGAGGGAGACAAATGCATAAAATGTAAACATTTTGCCACAAACTCAAAACAGCTAAGTTTAGAAGGGAAGCAGTTAACTAGGGAAAAAATCTTCCATCAGTTTCTGTGATGAATAGACTATGGAACTGGTTCAGAGATAAGAATGACAGCTGTTCTCCAATTTATAAATGGTCAAAGGATATAAAGCAATTCTCAAGGGAAGTAATCTAAGTTTTTTATAATCATATGAAAAAAGACTCCAAATGACTATTAGTTAGAAAAATGCAAATCAAAACAACACTGAGTTTCCAACTCACACACATCAGGTTGACAAAACTGACGAAAATCCAAACTGATAAAGAGGCTTTGGAGCTAATATAATAAAAATGACAATTTTACCTAAATTATATTACACATTTAGTGCCATACCAATCAATCTACCAAAAAATTACTTTATAGAACTAAAAAAAATAGTGACAAAATTCATTTGGAAGAACAAAAAGTCCAGAATATCAAGGCAATTAATGAAAAGAAATGTTAGGGAAGGTGGCCTAGCCGTACCAGATTCTAATCTCTATTATAAAGCAGCAGTCCTGAAAACGGCCTGGTATTTGGCTAAGGAATAGAATAGTAGATCAATGGAATAGAATGGATACAAAAGACTCAGTAGTCAACGACTATTGTAACATACTGTTTGATAAGCCCAAAGACCCCAGTTTCTGGGCTAAGAATTCACTATTTGACAAAAACTGCTGGGAAAATTGGAATATAGTATGGAAGAAGCTGGGCATAGACCATCACCTAACACCATACACCAAAGTCAAGTCTAAATGAATGCATGATCTAGATATAAAGGTTGATACTGTAAATAATCTGGAGAAGCAAGGAATAGTTTACCTGTCAGATTTATGGAGTAGGGAAGACTTTATGACCAAAGAAGAGTTGGAAAGCATTATAAAATGCAAAATAGCTAATATTGATTACATCAAACTGAAAAGTTTCTGTACAAACAAAGCCAATGTAACCAAGATTAAGAGAGAAATGGAAAATTGGGA
>CM053600.1:3485368-3502163 GCA_028646575.1 Pseudocheirus occidentalis
ATGTGTGATGAGCAACTTTGAAAAACTGGACTCCTCTCAGCAACACACAGTTAAAAGACAACTCTACAAGTCTCAGGATGGAAGGAGATTCTACATTCAGAGAAAGATCCAGAAAGACCAGAGTTTAAATGAAGACTGAAGCAATGCATGCTATCATTCTTTTCGATGTTTGGTTTTTGTTTCTCTTTTCTCATTGTTCACTCCATTGGCTATAACACGTATACAGCCAGACTATTGTACAATGTGATAGAGTTTGCAGATCCTATACATGATTGCATGCCACCATGGTAGGTCTGGGGGTTGGGGAGGAAGGGGAGAAAAATCTGAAACTCAAGTGACTCTGGAACTGAATCTTGTAATCTAAAAGTAAACAAACAAGTCAGTAAAATAAATTTAAAAAAAATAAAGAGGCTGTGGGAAAACCAGGATCATTCTCAAATCTGTCTAATGACACCCAATCCTGAATCTCTGACTGACTTTCAAGCATCTCAAACTGGATGCTCAACAGATACCTTAAACTCAACTTATCCAAAACTGAACTCATCATCTCTTCCCCCTGAATTTTTCTGCCCTCTGGGTTTCCTATTATTGTCAAGAACTTGTCCTTCCCCTAATCCGGCTATCACCCCAGCTTGCAATGTAGGCATCACACGTAGCTCCTCATTCTCTCTCACCTCCATATAAAACATTTGCCACAGCCAGTCCACTTCACCATTGCAACACCTCTCAGATACATTCTTATCTCAGCTCTGATCCTGCCACAGCCCTGGTACAAGCCCTTACCACCTCACGCCTGGACGATCGCAATAGCCTTCTGCTTGTTCTGCTCGCCTCCAATCTCTCCCCACTCCAATCCATCCTCCATTCAGCAGCCAAAGTGATTCTCCTAAAGAGCAGTTCCTAAAGAGCGAGAACGTAAGTTCTCGCCTTGATAAGCTCCAGTTGCTTCTTACTATCTCCAGGATCATATCTTTGTGTATTTGTTTTTCAGCATTGGGCACCTTTCATAGCCAGCTTTCTCTCCTCCCGGCCAGTCTTTTTACACCTTGTTTCCTGATATGTCCTCTTGATCCAGTGACACTGGTCTCTGGGCTGTTCCACAAATAAGACCTTCCATCTCTTGGCTCTGGGCATTTTCTCTGCTTGTCCCCAATGCCAGAATGATTTCCTTTCTCGCTGCTGCCTACTGGCTTCTTCAGAAGTTTCTTTCAAGTCCTAACTAAAATCTCATCTTCTACAGGAAGTCTTTCCCAACCCCTCTTAATTCTAGGGTCTTTCTTCTTCCTATTTCCTATTTTTATACCTTGTTGGAACATATCCGATTGCTTCTTGCCTCTTCCATTACACTGTGAGTACCCTGAGAGGAGGGATTGTCTTTTGCTTTGTTTTGGACCCTCTACAATTATATCTGGCCCGAAGCAATTGCTTAATGCATGTTTACTGATTAACTGACTAAAAGGTATATTATTGTACTTTTGGTCCATGAATTTAATGGAATACCATTGCGTTGTAAAAAAAATGAAAAAAGATGGTTTCTTAGAAGCCCAGAAAGATATATATGGACTAAGGCAGACTGAAGCAAGGTCAATTAGTAAAATTATTCATACTGTAACATCAGCATTTAGACATGAACAATTTTAAAAGGCTTAAGAACTAATTAATTGAATGTTCAATGGCGATTCTAGAGGAATGGTGACGCTCTCTTCCTCCTGATGGATAGATTAATTATCTATTAATTATCTGTGCAGAATGAAATATTGTACAGAATGCAGAATGCACATCTTTTGACATGGCCAATATGGGAATGTGTTTTGCTTCTCTACACTTATGTGTTCTAAGGTTGTTGGGTTTGTTTGTTTTAGTCCTTTATAAAATGAATTCAGGGGGAAGTTGGAGGGAGAACAGTACATTTGATAACTTAAAAAAAACTAATTTTAAAAATCTAACTTTAAAATGTTAAAAGTGATCCACAGAGGGAAAGACGACAACATAAGGCTTGTCTCCAATAAAATGTACCTCAATATCCTTGAGTTTCACTGCCCCCCCTTTGCTGGATGAGCCCTTCCCCTCTGGAGCTGCACCTCACTGTGGTTACAACCTAAACTAAGGAGTACCCAGAGCAGCCTCACAGGTGTGAGTGATCGGGGTTTCTATCTGCTCCCAGGACCCTAAAGCATCTTGTGGCTATGGCAGGCACCCCATGAAAGGCAAGCCTGTGCCCTGAGGGACAGAGTGAGCATGGAGCAACCATTCTACTCCCCATTTTTGCCTTCGTATGAAATCTTCCGTTCTGTGAAGTCGGTTTGGATGAGCTGCCTTTGGGAGTCAGTCACAAAGAATAAGCAGGCATGGCTGGTTTGGATCTGGATCACAGGCATCACTGTACCACCTTTCCCCCAAAGCTTACCCATCTTCCTAACTTCTCTATTGTCATGAAGGGCACCAACATCCTTCCAGTCACACAGGGTTTCACAACCACTCTGCCACGCTGGACTCCTCACTTTACCTCAGACCACATCCACATTTACAGACGTCAGATCTTGTCAGTTAGAGCTCCACATTTCTCACATCACCCTAATAATGAGAGCAACAATGACAGCTGACATTCCTACAATGCTCTAAGGTTTACAGGGTTTTACAAGTCTCATTTAATCCTTAGAACAACCCTCCCAAAGACGTACTGCCATTACCCTCCTTTTGCAGATGAGGAAACGGAGACACAAAGAGGTCAAGTGATCTGGCTGGGGTTTTACAGTCGTTAAATATCTGAGGTTGGACTTGAACTCATGCGTTCCGGCCTCCAAGTTCAATACCTCATCCAGTGTACCACCCAGCTACCTGACCCTGGTTCACACCCTCATGATCTCTCACCTAGAATACCACAATGGCCCTGCAATTAGCCTCCCTGCCTCCTCTCTTTCCATTACCACAGCTGTCAAAATGAATTTTTTTAAAGCATAGGCCTGGCCTGTTATTTCTCTACTTTATAAACTCCAGGGGCTTCCTGCTGACTCTAAGAGCAAAAGTTACTTTATATTAATCATATCCTTTTCATTTCTGTTTTAGGTATGGGTTTTATAAAAAACATAATTATTAGTACAGTGGTTCCCGTATTTAATTCATAGATAGGAAAATACAGACATCGAGCTTATGTGCTCAAAACCTTTTTACTGATGGGGAACAAGAGTGTTGGGTATGAGGAACAGCAAGAAAGTGAATTTGGCTGAAAAATACAATGCCAGGAGGGGAGCAATGCCTAATGAGGGCAGGAAGGTATGCTGGTACCTAGTTGGGGCTTTCAAAGCTGAACAGTGTAAGGTGTATTTTATCCTAAAGGAAATAGAGCCATTGCGCATACTGAGGATGAGTGTGCCCAGAGCGCTACCTAAGATAACCTGCTGGGTTATAGGAAGAAAATATTGCAAATTCTATTTTTTATTCTAAGTATGCATATAATCTAAGCTTTACTAATATTTAATATACAAAGTGATACTAGTACTGCAATTTAATGTGGTTTTAGAGGTATCATGACAAGAGCTTGGGAGCCCCATAATTTGGAAAGAAATGCCAGTGGCTTCCTCATCGATCCTTGTCTTAAAGCGTATATTAACATTCTGCGGTTTACGCTTGCCCTTGGACTTACACATAATGTTACCTGGTTTTAACTAAACTAGCCACGACAGGATAAAGAGGAGGCATTCAAAGATTTCTGCATAGGATGTCTGCTTAATTCTGTACTAATAATATGTGCAGAAGCAAACAACAGTGACAATAACTCCTAGCTCCTGACAGCCAAATTACCGGGTGAAAAACAATAACAGTCTAAGGAAGGCCAATCCATTCTAAAATTATTAAGGAAATTATTTAAAATGTGATTTTATATCCACTATCCCTAACAATGAATCATGCCCAAAATGTTCATTGTGTGGATATATTAGCCAGTTATAACTGGCCATAACAATGAGCAAGACAATAAAAATTAGGCTTCTATTATCAAGAATTATCTCAATATGCCCACCTACCAAATCTCTTCATACTGCATATATACCCTTTCACCCTGGGACTCAATCACTAGACCATTCATAAGAAGAACACCCCTATATCCATCAAACTATTTATAACAGGGATGGCTAGGTGGCACAGTGAATAGAGCACCGGCCCTGGAGTCAGGAGGACCTGAGTTCAAATCCGGCCTCAGACAGTTAACACAAAACTACTAGCTGTGTGACTAGGGCAAGTCACTTAACCCCAACTGCCCTCCAAAAAGCAAAAAACAAAAACAAAAACAAAAAGCTATGATAAGGAATAGCTCTTTTGGGAGGGGCAGGGGTGCTCACAGAAATTATGGGTGATATAAAAGAAGCAAAAGATTTCAATAAAAATTTAATCTAAAAGAATCTCACAATTGCACACTAAAATAACTTGGAAACAATTTTCTCATGTGTTTAGAAATCTTTCCAATGTAGATTCAGTGGGTCTGAACTCATTTTTTAAAAATATAAAAATGCAGCACCTTCTGATTACTTTTAAAGGATGAGTTTTCAGGCAAGATGGCAACGACTGACCGAAATTAAACACTCTGCATTGTGAGGGGATGAACCTGAAAAATAAGCATCATGATTTAGTGAGTAAAGCCCACAATGCACTTCTGCTTGGACTTAGGGATCACGGCAAGTTATCTTTTTCAATTATTATGACTCTAAAAATGAAACAGCTAAATAAAGGAACTAATGCTAGTAAAGTCTGTAAAAATAATGAAGTCATATTCTTCTCACTAAAACACAAACATTTTAGTGAAAACAAAAAGGTTTCTTTAGCCATTCATGAAATATAATTATTTTTAAGTATTTCATAAAAACTATTTTAAAGGGGTAGCTAGGTGGGGCAATGAATAGAGTCAGGAGGCCCTGAGTTCAAATCCAGCCCCAGACACTTAACACCCTTACTATGTGCGACCTCGGGCAAGACACTTAACCCCAATTGCCTTGCCTTCCCCCCTCCAAAAAAATATTTTAAAATAGTCTTTTTTATCTTTATATCATCCTTTCTTAATTTCTATTTTTGTCAATGTTTTACGGCGTACATAATACATTTGTAGTCTGTGTATGTTTGCCTATGTAGTAAGAACTGAGTTACATCCTGGGGATATAAAGGCAAAAAACAAAAAAAGAGAGAGAGAAAGAACCAATGCCCTGCGGATCCTCTACTGGGTGAGATAACATGCAGATATGTAAGAATGGGCACTATCGATGAATGGTTGTGCCATATGGTACAGTAAGGGGAATGATGTACAATGAGGCTGAGAATTAAATTTAGGGAGAATTTGCAAAAGGACTTAAAAGCCACACAAGAGTTTCTGTCTAAGTCTAAAGGCAACAAGGAACCACGGAAGTTTATTAGCAGGAAAGTTATACGCACTTAAGAAAAATCACTGCCTGCCGCAGAACATGGCGGGGAACGGGGAGAGTCTTAGCAAGGAGGCCCGTTCAGAAGCCACTCCAGCAGAACAGGCAGGGCTGGCAGGGACTTAGCTAAAGCTGAAGCTGTGCAAGTTGGCAGAGGGGTCAGATGCAAGATGTGTTGGGGGATAGAAACACTCGTATTGACCAACAGACTGGATGTTTAGAGTTGAGGCAGGGAGACCAAGTAGGAGGCCACTGTAAGTCAAGGCAAGATGTGAGGAGAGGATGGTTTAAAACGGTGGTTATGTAGATGAAGAGGAAAGGTGAGATGCAAGCCATGATGTGGAGGCGAGAAATGGCAAGGTTTGCAGCTCACTGGACATGCGGAGTGAGGAAGAGCAAGCTGAGGATGATGTGGATGCTGCAGATTTATTTAAATGGAAGACTGATGGAGCCCTTGATGGAAATGGGAAAGTTTAAGTAAAGAGGCAGGTTTTAAATAGAGAGGGCGTTAGGGAATAGGAAAGATGAGTTGTGTTTTGCATAGATTGAGTGTTAAGATTTCCTATAATGAACTGAAAACCAAGTGTCTAACAAACAGCTAGCAATGCACACCTGGAGTTTCAGAAACAGACTAGGAGCTGTCCACACAGACCACTGAAACCCATGGGAGGTGATGAGTTAGTGAGAGAGAATGCACTTTACTGTTCAGTTCTCTACCTCCATTCACCAGGGTCACAATAGTCAGATGACGGGAGTCAGACTCTAGCATTGGGGCTTAATAACGTCCAAGTGGTGAGAAGACAGTATGGAGCTAAACTGGTTAACGATAAGGTTTGCAGGTATTTGCTCAAGAGTTTAGGCTTCTTGACTGTATATTGTGTCATCTCCCTGTCTCAACTCCTGGTCATCTGGAAGGGTCTTCGGCTAGACAGACTGGGGCCACTATGGCCTCTACTCACTCAAGTTTACTTCTAACCATGTGAAGGGGCCAGATATCTCAGGCTGCTTTATTTGTTCCTTCATAGTGACCATTTATCCCCCTTAGTCCCTAGATACTTTACGTGAAATGGCACAGAAAAAGGGGGGCTTCTTGCCCTCTCCCAAAGCAGACTAGGCTCTGTTCTCTCACAGATTCAGTTCTGTGACAGTTCTTCTATCTGTGTGACCTTGCCAAAGTCACTCAACTTTTTTGGCTTGCAGTTTCTTCATTTGGGAGATGAATTCATCAGACAGACTTTTCCACTGAGTTTCCAGTGCCTGCTCCTCCTCTAAGACAGCTCTGCAGTTGGAGCGTTTGCAGCAACTTCTGATGTTTTACAAAGATGCTCAATTTCTATGATGGCTTTTCTGACTGATGGTTTTCTGACTGGCAGCTGGTGCCATGTGCAGTGTGCATTATGTTGTCGTTTATGCTTCTTTCAAACACACCCTATTTTTTGCAATCCCATTTGGGGAATTTCTTTGAGAAAGATACTGGGGGGCAGGGAGAGCTAGGTGGGCAGTGAATCAAGCATTGGCCCTGGAGTCAGGAGGATCTGAGTTCAAATCCAGCCTCAGACACTTGACATACTTACTAGCTGTGTGATCTTGGGCAAGTTACTTAACCCTGCCCTTCTCCTCCAAAAAAAAAAACCAAACCCAAGAGAAAGATTACTGGAGCAGCTTGCCATTTCCTTCTCTAGCTCATCTTGCAGACAAGGAAACTGAGGCAAAAAGGTTTAAGTGACTTGCCCAGGGTCACACTGGATGCTCATCAAAATGACTTAGTCACTCAGAGTTGTTCTTTTTTTTTTTTGCTTTTTGGAGGGCAGTTGGGGTTAAGTGTCTTGCCCAAGGTCACACGGCTAGTTTTTTGTGTTAAGTGTCCGAGGCCGGATTTGAACTCAGGTCCTCCTGACTCCAGGGCCGGTGCTCTATTCACTGCGCCACCTAGCCGCCCCCAGAGTTGTTCTTAAAACAATATTGCTGTTGTAATATACAATATTCTTCTCTTTGTTCTGCTCATTTCACTCTTGATTATTTTGTGCCAGTTTTGCTAAGATCACTGAGCTCATAATTTCTTACTGCGCAACAGTATTCCATCACAATCATACCCCACAGCTTGTTCAGCCATTCCCCAATGGATAGGCAGCCCTACAACTTCCAGGTCTGCCACCACAAAGGGGGCTGCTATAAACATTTAAGAACATACAGGTTCTTTTCATTTTTTCTAGTCATCATGGGAAATAAGACCTAGTTTATAAATAATACCTAGTGGTATTGCTGGACCAAAGGATATAGGTGGTTTAATAAATCTTTGAGCGTAATTCCAGATTGCTCTCTAAAATGGTTGAATCAGTTCACAACTCCACCAACAATGATTTACTATCTCAATTTTTCCACATCCCCTCAAGATTCGTCACATTTCCCTTCAATCATTTTAGCCAATCTGATTAAGTGTAAAATGATTTCTCAAGGTTGTTTTAATTTCCATTTCTCTAATCACTAACAAGCATTTTTTTTTTGGTGTGACTATAAATTGTTTTGATTTTTTTCACTGGAAAACTGCCTGTTCATATCATTTGACCATCTATCAATTGGGGAATGATTTGTATTCTTATAGATCTGACAAAGTTCTTTATACATTTTTATATGATTTCTTTATCTGAGAAACTGTCTATAAAACTTCTTTGCCAATTTTCTGCTTTCCTTCTGACCTTGGCTACATCTATCCAAACCCTTTTTAATTCAATGTAACTGAAATTATCCATTTTATACTTAATTTTGCTTTCCATGTCTTGTTCATTTATTAATTGTTCACCCATCCATAAGTCTGATGAGTAATATGTTCCAAGTTCTTCTAATTTTCTTGTAATCTCTCTCTTTATATAGAGGTCACATATCCATTCTGACCTTTTCTTGGTAAAAGGTATAAGATACTGGTCTCTGCCCAGTCTCTGCCATATTGCTTTCTGATTTTCCCAGTAATTTTTACCAAATACTTCTCATCCCCAAATGTTAAGTCTTTACACCTGTCAAATGCAGCATTATGATGTTTATTTTCCACTGTTTATTATAGATGTACTCTATTCCATTGATGTACCTTTTATTTCTTAGCTATACCAGATTATTCTGATTTAATTACTACCTTATAGTTTAAAATCTTGTACTGCTAAATCTCCTTCTTTTACACTTTTCATTATTTTCTTTTATATTCTTGATGTTATTCTTCCAAATGAATTTTATTATTTTTTCCTAATTCAGTAAAAGAATTTTACTAATTTTGTAATAATTGTACCAAACTATTTTTTTTTTATTGATGCATTTTTTTTTTTACATCATAGTTATTTCTGGACAGAACAAAATCACTCTCCTCTCCCAACCCTACTGAATCCTTCATTTAAAAAAAAAAAAACAGTTAAGTAAAACCCAAACCCTAAAACAGACATAGTGACTGCACCTGATGGTGTGGGCATCATACTCCTTGTCTCCCAGATCTTGGAGAAGGAGGAGGTAGGATTTACTCTGGCACCAGGATCAGTCACCAGAATTACTTAAGAGTTCAGCTCTTTACTGCTTTCATTTATGTTTCCAAGCAAATGAATGAATTGTTAAGCATTTAATACATGAAGCTCCCTGGAGATAGAAAAGTGAGTTCCTCTTTTCATGGAACTCCCACTCTAAAGATGGAGGCAACCACATGCAAGAAACTGGTTACAGGTAGACAGAAAGGTCCAGTGCTCATAGGATTATAGATTCAGATTTAGAAGGAACGTCAGAGGACGTCTGGTCCAGCCCTTTTATTATACTGATGACAGACTGAGGTCAAGAGATGTGAAATGTCTTATTCTGTATTCAGAATACAGGAAGTGTTCAGGAGGGCTTTGAATGCCAGTCTTCCCGACTCCAAGTCTAGCACACTTTGTCTACTACACTCAGGCCTTTGTGGGCAAGGCTTCATGATTCAAGTACCAAGTAACGCAATCTAGCAGGAGCACAGAGAGGAGATAAGGCAGACACACAAATACATCCTCTATGATGCTATTTCAAAGTGATAAAAACCACACCCATTTCTATCTGACACAGCCAAGTCAAGTGAGAAATTTCCTTTCTGGATCTCTGGGAGTTGTGGCTGGTGAAGGGGGAGAAGAGGCCGAGCACCAGGCTGCTGTCTGTCTGTCTCCGTATGGGGGGGGGGGGAGGGGAAGCCTGGCTGGGGACATGGCCAGTGGCCTGGAGGGCCGTGCGACAGAGTTCCTTACTGATGCCAGAGGAGGGGCAGCAGCGGCTTTACCAGCTCTGTTCATGCCCTTCTCTGGTGCCTCACTGATTCCTCTCAGTGCAAGAACTGGGCAACAGAATATTTGTATCTGTCATCATGCGTATTTTTCCTTCTATTTCTTTCAGATTGCATAAGTTTTTCATATTTTAAAAATAACACAATAATATTCCTTATCACAATCATGCCACTCTGATGGGTGCCTACCTTTGATTCTAGCTTTTTACCACCATAAAAGGGGAAATTAGTATTTTATGTTGTATGTATATACGGGCTTTTTCTTTCTGGGTCAATGGCCTTATCTGTAGGACCTCTTCTCTGAGGCTTTGTCCTAAATGTCCTTCACTTGTCAAAGAGCTTTGCATCACTGTCACTGTGGTTTTGTGACTTCTGGACAAGGCTCCCACAGCTCTCGGCTTGGTCCAGCAATACCTTACTGCTCTGCCACTGCCACTGCCGCTGTAAGGCCATATGGTTACTTGCTCTCCTGATAAGCCATCTGGGAAATCGGTCTGGGTGTGGGTGTTACAATTTGTACTGGTGCAAAGGGTACTGAATTACTGAAATACTACCTAGAGCTTCAGTAAGTGTCCTTAAAGCTCCCAAGATATGGATACAAGTGGTAACGCTGACTTCTCTTTTCCATCTCAATCTGACACCTAACTAGTTTTCAGTGTCACAGAAAAAGCAGACTTGGCAATGCAAAAGGGAAAATAAACATTTTAAAGGTGAGTAAAAAGATCAGTTGCATCAACTTTCCATTTCTGTCCATACTTTTGATCTTGTCTCTCTATTATGAATGCTGTGGACAACTTTCCCAAGACTTCAAAAAAGGTGAAGGGAGTAATTGTGGAATGGTTAGAAATAAAGAAAATGACCATATGGTCAGAAAACAAATCAGAAAAACTTGTGTCTTTCAGAATATGCACTTGGTTCTAAAATGAAAAGATCAAAATGAAAAAAAGACATAATTGAAGTGCCCGGTCATTTGAGTTTTTCAAATAAAGATTATGAACCACTCTGATAAAACAACAGTATTGGTCTCTACTATTTATATAACTTTAAAAAAATTACTTTTTTAGTGCTCAAAGACTGAAATTTCTAGTTTTGGTTCCTATTTCTTGAGCAAAATAATCTTAAGTAAATAAAATATTGAGTAATCTTGAGTAAAAGACTCTATATTTTCTTAAACCAATGAGAAATTGTTACCTTTCCACACACAGGACATCCTGAGGGTTCCTTCTTATATCGGACCACACTTTCTCCACTGGTTTCAAACTCTTCTCTCTTCACACGCCTGACTCCTTCAATTGCCAAACACCACCCCCCGATCAAAAGAGAAAAAAGAAATCAGTTTTTACATTCAGTACAATGAAAGTTAGCGCTGCAATGGCTGAATGCCCCATGTTATTTACAATGATATATTATAGTGCTTTATACCGTAAACCACATACTGCTCTGTTCTGAGCTTTGATTCTGATTGTTATCGGACAGCAAAATACCCTGGTGTTATTGGAAAACACCGTGTGTGTCTACGTTAGAATGACTCCCTTTTCAAATACATGACTTGTAGCTCAGTCACTCAACAAGCTCTCACCAAGAGCCTACTTATGTGTAATTCCGGGCTAGGTCCTGGGGATACACACGCATCCTCACCCTCCAGAAGCTCCCATTCTCCCGGGAGATTTAACAGGCCTTCATACGATGCAAAACATATTCAAAAGCAGAATCAGGAACATGATGAGGCACAAGAACTATTACCATGTAACTACAAAGAAAAATAACGAAACAGCCAAACCCAAATGCTGCAAAATTGTACCGCTCGGGTCTGGCCTCCAAAAGACAGGAGAAAAAGGATTCCCTGACGGAGGGGACGATGGGTGCAGGGCACTGCGTACAAGACCAGACTTTTGGGTTGTGCTGTTTAGCTAAAAAAAACCTTCTTTTTCCTGCTTTTATTAGAAGGGATGGCTAATCTGGAAGGAGGCAGAGGAATACAACAGAAAAGACAGGTGATATAAAGACAAAATATATATTTTTAAAGTCAAAATAAATATAAATGGGTTTTGTTGGGGGTAAGGGGAGTGTCGAATCATTAACATCTGGGGTGATCAAGATGAGCCTCTAGAGCTGAGTCTTGAAGGGAGCTGGAATTCTGAAAGGCAGACGTGAAGAGGGGGAGTATTCTAGTCATGGGGAGTGAGAAAGGGAAGGGAGAAACAGAGCCTGCACAAAGGCTCAGGGGCAGGAGAGGAGCTGTCGTCTGTCATGTATGAGTTGCTGCAGAGTGTCTGAGAGTGAGGAAATGCGTAATCGGTCTAGAAAGGTAGACCAGAGCCAGAGGGCAAAGGGCTTTAAACACCACACACAAGATTTTGTACTTTATCCTCGAAGCAAAAGGAAGCTGCAGAAGCTATCTGAGCAGGAGAACCACGGGTGGAGTCCCGCTCTTCAATAATATCAATTTGGCAGCTCTAAGGACAACGGATTGGAGAAGGAAGAGACCAATTAGGAAGTTATGAGAACAGTTCAAATGAAATGCGGTTGGGGCCTAACTAGACGGGTTGTGGTATGAGTACAGAGAAGGGGACAGACAGGAGACGTTAAAGATGAGATATGTGAGGTGTGTGAGATTGAAGCATCAAGCAGAATTCCCAGAACAGGGAGTTTAGGAATAACAAGTACCCGGGTCTAAGGGAAAGAGGATGACTTCTGTTATGGACACGTTTGAAACGCCCACACAGCATCCAGGTGGAGACGTCCTGCGGAGAGTCAGAGACAAAGAACCGGACCTCAGGAAAGAAAGGGGAGCTGTATGTGTAGATATGGGATTCCTATGGATAGAGAGGATAGTTGAGCTCATGGCATAGAGGGAGAAGACACAAGTTGGAGCCCTGTGGCATATACCCAGACATAGCAAGTGAGACATAAATGATGATCGAACAAAAGAAACTGAGAAGGATCAGTCAGACCAAAAAACAACAGGACCACAAGAGCAACGCCATTAAAACTGAGGAGCGAGGGAGAATCTAGAAAGGGTTAACAGCAGCAGACCACGACAGGAGGAGGAAGCAGTGAGAAAACGCTACCCCAGTTAGCAAAGAAGAGATCGCGGATGAGCTCGGAGAAAGCAATTTTGGTTGGATGACAGGAACAGAGACCGGACGGTCAGTCTGTCAGTCCATCGGTCTTCGGAAGTTTGTTAAAGGCTACAGTCCTAAGTTCTGGGGATGCAAAGAAAGACGAAAGCAGCTCCTATCACCGGGAAGCCGACATTTCAAAGGGAGGTACACGTCAGTGATAAGCCATATAAGAAACACACAGAACAGATGTAAGACAGCCCTGATCACCTTTAAAAAACTCAAATCCTAGTCAGCGTCCATCGTCCAAGCACTCTGGGATGTATAGTTTCATGACAGAAGTTTTCAAAATGGCACTTTAATAAAATCATATTAATGCAATAAAAAGTTCTCATACGGAAAAACCTTTTCTATCATCGCTGCTACGTGTTTACGTCAGAGTCACAACCGTTACATCAGCGTATGACTCAGCACTCTTTCATTTTTAAAATAGGATTAACGCTCCTGTTTCCACTGGAATGTCTGTCTAGCGCTTAGCATCTGACATCCACACGGAGCATTTTTTCTCCAAGCTTTTTATGGGAAGAGAAATTCAACACTCTCTTCCTGAGCACAGAGGTGTGACTAAGTGATGTTCGATTTATATTGATACATACTATGACACTGCAAAAGGAAAGGATGACAGAAGTATTCACTCCAGATGTATTCACCTTCCAAGTGTCTCCTTTGGTGGTCCAGCATGACATCCTTCCGGTAGAACATTTTATTGCATACCTCGCAAGAAAATTTCTTATCTCCATGCTTCTTCTTATGTTTGGAGAGGTTACTATTGGTGGAGAAAAATCTGAAACACATCTCACATTGGAATGTCTTCTCGTCTGCCCAAAGAAGGAAAAAAATGCTTTCAAACAGTAATTATTTCTAGAAAAAATATATAACTCACCCACAGCAGTTCCCTTCATTCATAATGATAACAAATATCAGGAGGGAAAGGCGAGGAAAAATCATTATGAAGTGAGCACAGGATGAGGATTCCCAGAAGCCAAAGTTGACATTTAAAAATTTCATCTGTACCTATGAATTTAATAACTAAAGAACTCCCAAAGCAGCCTTATCTAAAAATATCTACCCTATTCCAATTAAATTAGTAAGAAAGAAGGACAGCCATAACATTTGGGAAGTTCCTCCTTTGAAAGTGACTTTCCAAAGCAGAGAAATGTCGGTGTTCTCTAAACAAAGTCGCCCTTTTGTAGCTTTTAACATGAGACTAGAGAAAAACTGTCCAAATATTCATTTCTCTGTTGAACGCAGGCCATGGTTGGGCATGAAGGACAGGGGAAGCTGAGTGGCTGTATTATTTATGTTTGTAAATGTGCACCTTTGTCAGTTATGAGCCCCACTCCAAAAGATGTACACAGAAGCCAAATGATCCTTCTGGATGAAAATTAGTGACATCCTAAGTATATCACGGAATTTTTTTTTTTTTACTGCTGTTTGTTTTCCCCAACTCCTTAGCTCTAGTCAATGTTTATACCATTTTATTTTTAATGCAAGTTTATTTGTGGCATCCCCTGACAAGTATGGTTATTCAGATAAATGAAGCATTTGTTATGGGAGCAGGGAAGTGAGAGACTGTGATTTCATGTCTAGACAGGGGTGGGGACCTATGGCCTCGAGGCCACATGTGGCCCTGTAGGTCCCTAAGTGCAGCCCTGTGACAGAATTCAAACGTTACAGAACAAATCCCCTTAATAATTTTTTTTTAAAATTGTTCTGTAAAGTCTGGATTTAGTCAAGAGGCCACACTTGAGAAGACAGAGGGCCACATGTGGCCTGGAGGCCACAGGTTCCCCACGCCTGGTTTAGATACATGGAATAAGGGGAAATGAAGAACTGAGCCATGATGACATTGCAAAACTAGAGCAATGACGGCGCCTTGAACAGAAATAGGCTAGTTCAGAAGACGGGCAGGTTTGGGCGAGACATAACGAGTTCTCTTTTGGACATACTGTGCATGGAATTCTATGGAGGATCCAGTCTGACGTTTCTAGTAGGTGTCTGGTGAGGCAGAACTAAAGCTCAAGAGAGGGACCGGAATGTGATCATCTGGGAATGATAAGTGATTAAAGCTGTGCAAGGTGATGAAAAAACCAAGAGAGAGCGGAGGGAGAAGAGGGTCAAAAGCAGAACCTTTGGCTACACCTCTAAGTGAGGCAGACGAGGAACCAGCAAAGGCTACAGGAGACCGGAACGGACAGCCTGACACACTGGAGGACTGGCTGAGAGCAGAGTCACAAAAACACATGTAAGAGAGAATATGCAGGAACAGAGAACGGTCACCAGGGTCAGACCCCGCAGAGAGATCAAGAGGCACAAGGATGGATAAAAGAGCGTGTGATCTGGCACTGGGTAACTTTGAAAGAGCGGCTTTTGTTGCCTGATGAAGCCTGACTGCAAAGGGCTGAAGGATGAGAGAGAAGAAGTGGAAAAAATGAGTATAGACAGACTTCTCTTCCTAGGATTTCAGCTGAGAAAGGGAGAAGAGAAATAAGATGACAGTTTGAGGGACAGCAGAGTCTTGTGAATGGTTTTGGGTTAACAAGAACATGTTTGTGAGAAGCAGGAAGTTCACCAGGAGGCAGGGAGACTGGAGATCCGAGAGAAGGGACGACGGAAGAACGGTTTTCAGGAAAGGATGGGAAGGTTCTCTAATCCCAGTTTCTCTATTCATTCAATGATATCCATAAGACTGCTTTGTAGGATGGAGTGATTCTGAACGACTGTCCACCTTGTCGTCCTCCTTTCCGGGATCGCTTTTAAGATTGCTCACCTTCTGTCCGTCCTGAGTTAGACTTACTGACCAGGGAGAGAGCCTGAAAGTCTGAAGTATTACCCTGGCTTCATGACCACCAGCACAGTGTCATTTCCTAGATGTCTTAATTTTGTTCTTTCGGTTACATTTCTCTTTCTCAGGGATCAGCTTTCTCCCAGCTTCCGGTTTCCCTAATAAAGTGTTTTTTCCCAAATGAATGGAAAAAAAGGTGGGAAGAAGGTTGTTAATTGAAAAAAATGAAATTTAATTTTAAAAAAAGTTATGATTTTGGGATCTCTGTCCTTAACATATCAGCTAAAGTGACGGACTTGCAGTCTTGAAGCCTCTGAACTCTACCCATGGTTTTGTCACTTCATGACTCTCTGACTCTGGGCAAACCACTGGGGTGAGCCCCAGTTTCCCAGGTTCCAGAATGGAAATAATGATTTCTTTAAAAGTTATTAGAGGGGGCGGAGCCAAGATGGCGGCGTAGAAGCAGCAAAGCACCACAGCTCCCACACAAACATGCTAAAAAATGCATAAAATGGAACTCTAAACAGATTTTCAAGCTCCAAAACTCTCCACAAGACAAAAAGCACATCTGTTGCTACAGGCAGCTCAGCAGGTGAGGCTCTTCTCAGCAGTCTGGGACCTGGGCTGAAACCCTGACTGGGTCAAACCCTGGGGCATCGGGTCCGTCTGTAGGAGAGCAGATCGGCTGCACTGGAGGCACAGTTACACATTTATCAGGCCAGAAGACAAAAAGGCTAAGGGACGAGAAGAGCGGGTCTGGCCAAACTGCTCCCAGGGCAAGGAGGCAGCAGGAGGCGGCTGTAGCAGCAGGAACAGAGCAGCAGCAGCCTCCACTGGGATGCTTCAGAGCCCTCGGCCTACAGATAGCAGGGGGGCTGAAACGACTGATCAGGGCCAAGGGCTGTCGCGTTGAGCGGACTGAACCTGGATCGTGATCTTGAGTGGTGGTCCTGGGGTGCGCTTTCAGTGAGCCAAAGCTGGGGGGGGGGGTTGCAGCACCCCACTAAGAGCTCCGGCAGCTGTGAGGGCCCCAATGATTTGGGACAGAGCTTTCCCCCTCCAGGAAGCAGAGTTCCACAGAGATAAAAACCCAAGCAATTAATAGACTGGCCAACATGAGAAAAAGGAAGCAAGCTAGGAACAGCAGTAAAACTCTAGAATCCTTTTTTATGGACAAAAAAGATCAAAGCATAGAGCGGGAGGAAGA
>CM053600.1:3512490-3538878 GCA_028646575.1 Pseudocheirus occidentalis
TTGAAAATTATTGGTCTACCTGAAACCCATGACCAGAAGAAGAACTTGGAAAGCATCCTTCAAGAGATCCTCAAAGAAAATTGCCCTGATGTTTTAGAATCAGAGGGCAAAATAGAACTTGAAAGAATTCACAAAAAAAAGAAATGTTTCGTGTAACTACACAGGTACAACCTATATTGAACTGCTTGTCTTTCCAGTGGGGGTGGATGAGGAGGGAAGAAGGGAAAGACTTTGGAAATCAAAATTTAAAAACAAATGTTTAAAAAAATTGTTTTTTACATGTAACCAGGAAATGAGATATACAGACACTGGGGTCTTGCAATACAAGAAAGTCAGAGGGGGGATGTGGGAGGATATAAGAGAGAGCAGATTGGGGGAAGGGGTATTCAGCAGGCTTTCTATCTTGGGATAGGGGGTAGGAAAAAGGGAAAAAATTTGTAACTCAAAATCTTGTGGAAATGAATGTTGCAAACAAAACATAAATTTTAATAAATACAAAAAAAGAATTTCTTCTACTCTGCCATTTAAGCTCTACCTCCTCTACTGTCACTGAATTTTTTAAAATTAGTCATGTGATATAATCAATGAAAATATTCCATAAAATACGGTTAATTATACTATAACTCCAGAACAGAGCCTGAATCAAATGTAAGAGGAGGTGGAAGTGGTGCTGGAAGCTGATGAAGCGGCCCACATGAGACCGTCCACACTGGCTGAACCTTGTTCCTGTCCTCCCGTAAGTAAGTCACGCTGAGTCCATCCAGCGTGGGGATGCCTTCAGCCTCTCTCTGTACCAATCAAGCACAGGGACTGCTGTCCAGTCATCCCTGATATCACAACATGACTCATACACTTCTCTGATCCACCCTTTACTTCACTCTTAATTACGTTTCATGGCTCGTAGCCATACAACGTCGGCATAAATACCAGCACTAACAGAATGGCTGTTTGTTTCCAGGAGGCACTTGGGATTTGTAAAGGAGTTTTGCAGCCTCCCAAAGGCTATTTTCTTATTTAATTCTGGGTACAAAACCCAATGTCCATCAAACTGCCTGCCATTACCCGCACAGCAAGCACTCCTTATCGACTTGTTGCTTCTGTGAGGATGGTGAGAGCAGATTGTCTTGAGTGGATACGGCTCTCACTTTGGAGCTTCTGTAAATCTAGGGCTGCCTGACCGACGTCATACAAAAACAGGAGCATCTGGAGGACCTTACCATCCATAGATAATCCTTGTCAGCGTGGATTCTGTGCCAGACAACTGTTCTAACAGCAGTGAACGACTGGTGAAGACGCATCTCCCTGCTCCGTGTCTATTAGTGAGTGATCAGACACTCGTCTTGCAGGCTTACGTGTCTTGCTGTACCTTTCTTAAATAACTGATATCTGTGTGGGAGATTCCTGTTGGATAAGCGCCTTTAAGGTAGTCTTTGATATTAGCAGACTAAATGCTGTTTTAGAGGTCAAACTTATCAAATAAAATAATATTTTAGAAAGAAGACCTTTTTAAAAAACGAACAGGAATTAGTGTAAAGTCATATTCTTGTACTGTAAAAAGCACAAAACCAAGATGGAAGAGGCATAAATAGAGAGCAGCTCATGTAAAAAAACCTGAAGTTTGTAGTGAATGGATACAATCAGAGCAGACAGAGGCTACTGCGGTCTTAGGCAGAATTAATACAAGTGTGGCATTCAGAATGAGGGAAATGACATAACTGTATCATGGTAGGAGTACACATTTAAAACTGAAAGAGCCTTGGAAGGCTCGCAAGCTCAGTCCCCTCATCCTACAAATAAGGAATCTGAGTATCAGAAATATAAAAAAATGTGTCCAGAATGATAAAGTCACACCGGAGGCTTTATTGTAGCCCAGGCTTTCTGGACCCTCATGCCGAGCTCCTTCACAATTTCATGCTGCCACTTCTATGCCCTATGCTTTGGTTAGACCAGTCATCAGAGACTGGGCTCAGTTCTGAGTTCTGATATTTTTAAAGAGAAACCAACAAGGGTGGCTAGGTGGCACAGTGAATAGAGCGCAGGCCCTGGAGTCTGGAGGACCTGAGATCAAATCTAACCTCAGACACTTAACACTTACTAGCCGTGTGACTTTGAAGGAGTCACTTAACCCCAATTGCCCTGCCTTCCCCCCCTCCAAAAAAAAAAAGAGAAACCAACAAAGTGGAATGTGTTCAGAGGCTGGAAACCAGGATGGGGAGAAGGCAAAGGAACCTTGATACATAAGAATTAGATTGAAGACCTTGGGATATTTACTCACAAGGCAATAAGGTGGTTTAAGACGGATGTAGGAAAAATGTGGTAACTGTCTTCAGTTATTTGGAACAAGAGGGAATGAAATTGTTCCTTGTGGTCCCAGGGGACAAAACTAGAAACAAGGGAAAGTTTAAAAGAAAGACAGATCGGATTCAGTGTAAGAAAAAAAAACAACTTCCTAACAATTAAGAGTTGTTGTCCCAAAGTGGTGTGATCTGATTTGAGAGGTAATTAATTAATTCCCATTATTATAGGGCATCAAACTGAGGACCGGCTATCGTGGAAAGTATTACTGTTGAGGTACAGTCTGGACAAGATGAGTCTTTGAAGTTCCTGGGCCTGACTGAGCTCTGTGATCAGCTCTGTGATCACCAGAAAGGAAAGTATGTGGAAGGGACAGAAAGAAATTTTTGCAGATATTTCCACGTAGAGACGGCAAAAGGAGGAAGAGAAGGAGGCAGAGGGGATGAAGAAGAAACTCAGAGAGGAAGAACAAGGGCCTTAAGAATGTGGCTGCACAAAGGACAGAGAAAACACATCAAGAAAGCGGCCAACCCTGTACAACGGTCAAAGACAACGAACGATGAAAAGGCCCCTGAATATGTCAAAGAGAAGGTCAGGATTTACCTCAAAAAGGGCAGTTTCCAGAAAGTGGGAGGGACAGAAGCAAGAACATAAGAGGCTGAAGAAAAAAGGATCGTTGGGATAAAGCCAACAATGCAGAATATTTTTTCAAGAACTTTGACGATGAAAGGAAAAGAGTTGGACTCATAGTCCGAGTAATAAAAAGACCAACGGAAGGTTTTGTTGCATAGGGAGACTTAAGCGCGTCTGTAACACGTCAAACAATAGACGATTTCACCCTCCATAATATTAAATAAATCTTCATCAAGTCACTTTGAAACGCGCCTTCTCTCTTATAAAAGGAACCCCAATATTTCTTCCCGGTTCTTTTACTCTGTCAGCAATGAGAGGAGAACAAAAAGTTTAACCGATGACTTACTTTGGAACTGAGCTGATTTCTTTTGTTGTACTGGGCAGCTTTCCTAAAACCAGCTCCATAATTCGCTCATCTGTGGTTGAGTTAAGGTCTTCATCAGGTGGGATTTCTGTTATGATTTCTGCCACTTGATCCGCTGGGGAAGGGCGGGAAATATACATCCATATATAATATACATAAAAAAACCAAAAGACTAAAATTATTTGTAAAAATAACACGAGTTATTTGGCAAAATATCTGAAACAAACTAAGAAATGTTTATGAAAGCACATTAAAATCATGTGCTAACTAGAGTAAGTTTGGATTAAAAAAAACAAAACAAAGCCAAGGTCAAATGAGTCATCTTGCAGAATCCTGGTGGTGTGACACGCAGGAAGAGAAAAGCAAGCTCTTGCCCTTCAAATTGGTTACGTGTGCGATGGTCATAACGAATCGGCACAGCTCACATTCATCTGGTGCTTTAAAGCTCACAAAGTCTTTTCCTTATAACAACTTTATAAAATAAGTAACATAATATTTATTATTATATTCATTTTTAAATATGAGGAAATGGAAACTCTGAGAGTCTTGTCATTTCCATGGTCATGATCCTAATATGCTGGGCCTTATTTCAGGCCTTCTAACATCAAATTCAGTGTTCTTTCCACCACACCATGCTGCCATAAATGTTAATTACATTTTAAATCCTTAAAAATAAAACTAAAAAGCCAAGAAATTACTTTTCCATATCTGCCATAATTCATAATGACATCAGGCACATATATTACAATGAATGTTTGTGTTTTTAAAAGGCCGAAATATTCCAATTCCTTCTACTCAAAGCCACCAAAAAGAATTTCAAATGTATACTCCAGTAAAATCTTTGAGCTTTACATATCCTTAAATGTATATGAAGATGATTACTGAAAATCTGTAGCTAAGTAGTTGTGACGCTTTAAAAATACTCAAAATTAGAAAATCTATAGGAATGAAAACTGGGAGTGATAATGTAATCTCCAGCCCTTAGGGGATTAAACATTCTAGAATCATAAGATAATGGTATCAAAATTTTGGTGGAAAGAAAATTTTATTCTGTTTTTCTTTCTTTATACCCATCTTCTTTTCTGGTACATGAAAGAGAACCTTCTGCACACCAGGTTCCACAAAGAAGCCCGATGACCTGGCAATGTGCAAGCTGGAACACCAGTCCCTAAGAAGCACTCTGGTTGAGCACGCTAGAAAAACCTCAAGTGGAAAATTTCAGAAACTGGAACGTATGTGGGAACAAAATAATCTTATCAGGCTGCTGAGCTTGAATATGTTACGTAGAAGGTCACTGTTCCCAGTTTAAGAGATTTCAAAACTCTAAAATAAACAACAAAATCTAATAGACATGATTAAGGTGCATATTTTCTTGGTTCTAATCACCTCACATATAGGAAGCTCAGATGCAGAGAGGGAAGAACCCTGGGCTTGGTGTCCACAGAGATGGTTGGGGTTCAAACCCCGGCTCTGACAGCTGCAAGTCTACCAGCACGCCCTTTAAAACTCTCCACACCTCAGCTTTCTTCTCTGTAAAGTGACTACAATAACACTCCTACTCCTTGCTGCATCGGACGACTGTAAAGAAAGTGCTTTGTAAAACAAATATTAAAAAAACCATGTTGTTTATTATCATTACCTGTGCTTTTACAACGATCTCATGATTCCAGTCTCTATCCACTCAGATCTCCCTATACAACAACGCCACAACAACCTTTTTAAAACACTGCATTACATACATCACTAAGAACCTCAGTTTCTTTACCTGTCAAATGAAAGCACGAATTAAATTATTTCTCTGAAGTCCTTTTCATCAGTAAGGTCTGATCCCAAGAAACGGGACTATCTCAATGATCAAATTGGCATCCATTTCCCACGGATCAGCACTCACCTGCTGGTTCCTTCTCTTCGATGATGACAAGAGGTTGTCCACCTTTTGAAGTTTTGGGTTTTTTACCTCTTCGGGGCTTTTTCTTTGGTTCTCTAGTGGCACTGCCACTTTCAGAAACAACAGGTGTATCCTTAGGAAGTATTTCTATTTCCTTCTCTGGAGCTATTTCATTATGGCTGGCTGGAGGCATGCCTTTGATTTGTTCCAGATGACTCAATACATGTTCTAGAAAGAGAGAAATAATCAGAAAAAACTGTGTATTTCAATGGAGTTTGATGAGATGATCTCTAAAGTCTCGTCTAATGTTAAAGTTCTTTATATGAGCAAACAAATAAATATTATTTTACCATTATTCCCTTTCCTGTTATCAGCCTGGAAGGTCAATTTGTTTTGTTTTGTTTTTAATTAACTTTTGTTTATTTTTAGTTTACATCATTCATTCCCACGAGATTTTGAGTTACAAATTTTCTCCCTGTCTTTCCCCTACCCACTACCCCCCAAACAGCAATCCCACTGTATGCCCCCTCCCCAATCTGCTGTCTCCTATATCCTCCCCCATAACCCCTCTTTCTGGAAGGGCAAGAAAGATCTTTGTGTTTGTTTTCCTGAGAGACAGCAAGTTTCACAGTAGAAAACTTGAAGTCATGAGACCCAGATTTGAATTTTGTCTGAGACAAGCACTAGCTTCGTGAGTTCCCTTATTGGATCAGATGACCTCCACCATCACCGTACAGATCTAAATCTGATTCTACAGCATTTCAGAGGCTCGATTTCGTTAAGTATAAAATGAGGGTGTAATCATTTTTCCACCTACAGAGTTCTTGTTAGGAAAGTATTTCGTAAACATTAAACAACTATAAATATAATGCATTACTCTCCTATTGTTATTAGGGAAAAAGGTAAGCCCTTCACAAAACATCATGATTACTTCTTTTTTTTTTTTTTTTTTTGCTTTTTGGAGGGCACTTGGGATTAAGTGACTTGCCCAAGGTCACACGGCTAGGTTTTTGTGTTAAGTGTCTGAGGCTGGATTTGAACTCAGGTACTCCTGACTCCAGGGCCGGTGCTCTATTCACTGCGCCACCTAGCCGCCCCCCATGATTACTTCTAAAAAAAAAAGTCACACAGATATAAAAGTGGAAACAAATTGTTTGCATAAGCTTGGATCACCCTAATGCTGCGATCTTTAGAACTTTAATGACTTTTTACCTGCCCATAGTTAAATTGTTTTTCTGTGTGTCATCTCCCCTTAGCAGAAGGTGAGCAATTTCAGAGAAGGAACTGTCTAGCCTTTTTTTTGGGGGGGGGCTTTTTGGAGGGCAATTTGGGGTTAAGCATCACACGACTAGTGTCAAGTGTCTGAGGCCAGATTTGAACTCAGGTCCTCTGACTCCAGAGCCAGTGCTCTATTCACTGCATCACCTAGCTGCCCTCAAGTCCAGCCTTTTCTGTTTGTCTCCCCAGTACTCAGAACAATGTATGGCATGTAGTAAGTACTCAACAACTGCTTTGTTCTTTCATTCATTCATTTTGAAAAGCTTCTTTACTTGTTTTAAATATGATCAATTATATTGTTTTCCTGACATTGAACCATCTTTGCATGCTTGATATAAAATCCAACTTGATCACAATGAAAGACAAATTAAATTACTGTTGTAAGTTTGACAGATTTATTTTTGTCTTCAATCGATATTGATTAATGATAGTCACATACAGTTCTCTTTCTTCACTTTATCCTTTCTTAGCTTAGCTATTAGAACAATATTTGCCTCTTAAAAGGAATTCGGTACAATGCTTTTTTCCTCAATCTTTTGAGAATAATTGGTGTAGGGATGGTATTAGAACGGTATATGGAATTCTCCTGTGAATCAATCTACCAAGACCAGGAGATTGTTTTCTGGCAGGTCCTTTACAAGAGCTGGTTCTATTTCCTTTTCAGATACTGAATTCTTTAAGATCCCTGTTTAGTCTTCTGTTCATTTCAGTATTTTTGTAGGTAACCTATTTCTTTTCTGTTTTCAGTTTTGTTAACATGTGACTCGGTATGGCAGGTTTTGATCATTTTTTTATTTCTTCTGGTTTTCTTGTAATTTCACCCCATTCGTTTGCTATTTTGGTGATTTGTGTTTCTGCACTCATCTTTTTAATCAAATTTGTTAAAGGTTTATCAATCTTTTCAGTATTTCAAAGAACCAGATTTCAATTTTGTTAATTGCTTCTGAAGTGTTTATTTCCGACTGATCTGTTTGTCTCCTAATTTTCAAAATCTCTTTTTTGTGTGTGCTTATTTTAGGGTATTTGTTGAGTGACTAGTTTTTTAAAGATATATTCAAGTTAGTATCTTCTATTTTCTTAATGCATGTTTTTAAACAGATTCTACTTTTCCCCATAGGGTTCTTTCAGCTTCAGCTCAGAAATTCTGATACATTGTTTCATCAATGTCATTATTTTTCACACAATTATTTTTAATTAATATTTTACTTTTTGATCAATTAACATGTAAAAACAATTTTAATATATATATTTTTAATTTTTAATATATATATTTTAAATTTGGAGTTCCAAATTCTCTCTCTCCCCACCTTCTTCCACTCCCACCCTCATTAAAAAAGAAA
Organism: Pseudocheirus occidentalis; assembly: GCA_028646575.1. Taxonomy (NCBI): domain Eukaryota; kingdom Metazoa; phylum Chordata; class Mammalia; order Diprotodontia; family Pseudocheiridae; genus Pseudocheirus; species Pseudocheirus occidentalis. Next base: position 3,520,289 of record CM053600.1, read on the forward strand.
GCAATCTAATTTAGCAAAACACATTTCCACGTTAGTCATGATGTGAAGGAAAACACAGAAAAAACAAACAAGAAAAATAAAGAAAAGGTATGATCTAAACTACATTCACACTCCATCAGTTCTTTCTCTGAAGATGGACAGCATTTTTTATAATAAGTCCTTTAGAAATGCCTTGGAGCATTGTATTGCTGAGAAGAGCTAAGCCTGTCACAGATGATCATCCTTACAATGTTGCTGTTACTGTGTATAATGCTCTCCTGGTTCTGCTCCTTTGATTTGCATCAGTTCATCTAAATCCTTCCAGGTTTTTCTGAGGGCATCCTGCTCATCATTTCTTATAGCACAACAGAATTCCATCACAATTATATACCACAACTTGTTCAGTCATTCTCCAATTGATGGACATCCCCTCAATTATCAATTCTTTGACGTCATTAAAACAAACAACCTGCTATAAATGTTTTTGTACAAACAGGTAATTTTCTTTTTTGCTTATCTCTTTGGAACAAAGATCTACTAGTGATATTGCTTGGTCAAAGGGTATGCATGGTTTTACAGCACGTTGGGAACAGTTACAAATTGCTCTTCTGGACGGCTAAATCATAAAACTTCATCAACAGTATATTAGCGTCTCAATTTTCCCATATCTCCTCCAACAGCTGTCATTTTCCTGTTTTGTCATGTTGGCCACTCTGATAGGTGTAGAATTATTTTAATTTGCATTTCTCTAATCAATAGTGATTTAGGACATTTTTTCATATGACTATAGATAGCTTTTATTACTTTGTCTGAAAATTACCTATTCATATCCTTTGACAATTTATCAATCAAGGAGTGACTCTTATTTCTACAAATCTGACTCAGTTCTCTATATAAGAGAAATGAGGTCTTTATCAGAGAAACCTGCTATAAAATTTTTTCACAGTCACGATTATTATGTATCTTCCTCCATTCTATTTCTCCCCTATTTACCCTACTCTCTCTCATTTCACCATGTCTGTTCTCAAATGTTTTGCTTCTGACTTTTGCCTCCCCCAGTTCTTTCTACTAGCCTAAGTCTCCCCTCTCCCTCCTATATTTATCTCTTTTTCCTCCTGCTTTCCTATATAGTAAAACAGATGTCTATACTCAACTGAGTATGTACGATACTCCCTGTGAGTCAATTCTGATGAGAATGAGGTTCACACAATCCCTCTCCCCTGTCTCCTCCCTCTCACCCTCTACTGTAAAATCTTTTTCACACCTCTTTCGGTTAGATAATTTACCCTGTTCTACCTCTCCCTTTCCCCTTCTCCCAGGACAGTCCTCTTTCTCACACCTTAATTTTATTTCTTTTAGACATTCATCCCATCGTGTTCCACTCATACTCATACTCTTTATCTATCTAGACTCCTAACTGCCTTAATAAGAAGAAGATTTTTAGGAGATACAACCATCATTTTCCTATGCAGGAATATAAACACTTCAACCTTATTGAATCCCTTATGGTTTCTTTCCTGTTTTTATGCTTTTCTTGGATCTTGTATTTGAAAGTCAGATTTTTCTATTGAGTTCTGGTCTTTTCATCAAGAATACTTGAAAGTCTTTTATTTAATTTAATATTTATTTTTTTACACTCAGTTTTGCTGGGTAGGTAATTCTTGGTTGTAATCCTAGCTTATTTGTCCTCCAGAATATCATATTCCTAGCCTTCTGGTCCTTTAATGTAGAAACTGTTAAGTCTTGTATCATTCTGACTGTGGCTCCATGATATCTCATTTAGGATTTTTTTGGCTGCTTGCAGTATTTTTTCCTTGACTTGGGAACTCTGGAATTTGGCTATAATATTCCTAGGAGTTTTCATTTTGGGATCTCTTTCAGGTGGATTCTTTTAATTTCCATTTTACCCTCTGGTTTTAGACTATAAGGACAATTTTCCTTGATTTTGATAATGGCTTTTAGGAATTACAGTAATTCTTAAATTATCTCTTCTGGATCTATTTTCCAGGTCAGTTATTTATCCAATGAGATATTTCACATTTTCTTCTTTTTTAAAAAAAAATCCTTTGATTTTGTTTTATTGTTGCTTGATGTCTCATGGAGTCATTAGCTTTCACCTGCCCAATTCTAATTCTTAAGGAATTATTTTCTGCGGTGCGCTTTTGTACTTCCTTTTCCATTTGGCCCATTCTGCTTTTCAAGGCATTTCTCTCTTCACTGGATTTTTGTGCCTCTTTTATCATTTGTCGTATTCTATTTTTAAATTATTTTTAGGGGTTATTTTCTTCAGTATTTTTTTTTTGTCTCCTTTACCAAGCTGTTGATTTTTTTCATGATTTTCTTGCATCACTCTGCTTCTGCAGTGGAGAGGGCACTGTCCCAAACTTCAGGCTTTTTATACATCTATTTTTAGAGATTATTCTGGGTTGCTGTAAGTTTTCAGTTCTTCCAAGGTTTAGTACTAATCTTCTGGCCTGTGCTCTGATCTGTGAGCTACTTCAAGCACTCATTTCTGCCCTGAACCTATGACCCGGGTCCCAGCAACCTTGCAGCCACAAGCTCTGGTGTGCTAAGTGTTCCTCCTCACCCTGGAACTAAGACCCAAGACAGCAACCCAGACCCATATTTGGGCAATGCAAAAGAGTTCTGTCCTCCATACCAACAAAGAGACTCCTATAATCTCCTGACCTGACCTAGTCTGTAACTCCTTTATCATCTGTGGGCTGAAAGGTCTGGAAACCACCCCTGATTCAGTCACTCTCAGCGCTTACTAACAGTGTACCAGGGCACAGCTTATGCTCCACTCTTACCGCAACGCAACAGATCTTTCTTGTCGACCTTCTAAGTTGTCTTCAGATGTACAATTGTTTCGTTCCATCCTTTTGTGAGTTCTCCTGCTACAGATGATGTTTTGGGACATTATTTAAAGTTGTTTAAAGGGGTTTGGGGGAGAGCTCAGACAAATCTATGCCTTTTATCCATCCTCCCATAATTATTATTTCTAAGATTTGTTTTTTGACTTTATTTAGGACATTATTTTTGACATTATTTAGGATTTTATTAAGTCCCCACTGAGGTCTGTGTATTGTTTTGTGTTCTTTAAACTGCTTACTATCTTTATTATGTTATGGTCTCTAAAAGATGTCTTCATTATTTCTACCTTTTTAGATTTATCTGCAATGTCTCTATGCCTTAGTATGTGGTGAATTTCTGAAAAAGTTTCATTTAATGATTGTTCATCATAAACAGACATCACACCATATTGTCTTCTACATTTAGGACAGAAGTAGCTGACTATATAACAAAGAGTTTAAGTAACTTAATCCTTAAGAATTGGTGGGTAAAGAACAAGTCACAGAAAGAGAAAACTTCATCAAAGAAAATGACAAGAGACATATAATAAAACATAGAAATTGTCATTCAGCTGTTTTTCAGTCATGCCCAGTTCTTCATGACTCCTTCTGGGGTTTTCTTAGCAAAGATAACTACAGTGGTTTTCCATTTCTTTCTCCAGATCATCTTTTTTTTGTCTTTTTTGGAGGGGGGAAGGCAGGGCAGTTGGGGTTAAGTGACTTGCCCAAGGTCACACAGCTAGTAAATGTTAAGTGTCTGAGGCTAGATGTGAACTCGGGTCCTCTTGACTCCAGGACAAGTGCTGTATTCACTGTGTCACCTAGCTGTCCCCTCCAGGTCATTTTTACAGAGGAAGAAATTGAGGCAAATAGGGTTAAGTGACTTGCCCAGGGTCACACTTCTAGTAAGTGTTTGAGGCCAGAAGTAAACTTAAGAAGAAGAATCAGGAAGACTCCAATCCTGGCACTCTTTTCACCATGCCACCTAGCTGCCCCTAAAATGTAAAAAACAGGGACAATAAGCACCACTGTCAAAGATGTGAATTGGTCCAGCCGTTCTAGAAAGCAATTTAGAATTGTTGACCCAAAGCCACGAAACAGGGGCTGTAACCATTTTTTGTATCCTTAAACTTTTTCTGTGTGCCCTTTGGCAATCTGGTGCAGCTGGACCACTTCGCAGAAAAAACATTTTTAAATACATAAGTTATATAGAAATGCACAAAATACAAAGGAAACTAAGCGTACTAAAAATACAGTTATCTATGAAACATGTTTAAGAACCAATGGAGAACACTGATCAAGTGGCTCCTCTGTGCCAGACATTGGGCTAAGTATGGGGATACAAACAAGAAAAAATCATTCCTGCCGTCAAACTGCTTATAATGTAATGCAGGCGACCACATGTAAGCAAGCCACATACAGGAGAAGTAGGAAATGTTTACAGAGGAAAGGCACTGGGGAAGGTTTCCTATAGAAGAAGGGATTTTATTTGGGACCTAAAGGAAGCAAGAGAGCTCACTCGTCTAAGCAGAGGAGGGAAAGCATTTTAGGCCTGGAGAAGAGCCTGAGAAAATGCCCAGAGCTAAGGATGGAGTCCCTTGTTTGTGGATCAGCAAGGAGGCCAGTGTCACTGGAAGGCAGGAAGCTTAGAAAGATCAGAAGATCAGAAAGGCAGCAGATGGCAGGGTTACACGGGGCTTCAAATGCCAGAGCACTTTGAATCTGACCCTGGAGGCGACGGGGAGACATTGGAGTTTACTGAGCAGGGAGATAGGGGTGGCGCCATGATTAGCCCTGTACTTTGGGAAAACTACTTTAGTGGATGAATAGAAGGATGGATTAGACTGAGTGTGGAGAGAATAGACAGCCCGACAGCAGGTTATTATGACAATAATAATACACGTGTGAAATGATGAAAGGCTGGACTATATTTGAGAGATGTTACAAAGATGAAATCCATAGGCCTTGGCAACAGCTTGGATATGGATGGGAAAGGGGTGGTGAGAGAAAGTGAGGAATCCAAGCTGATTCCTAGATGGTGAGTCTAAGGGACTAGGAGGATGGTGTTGCCCTTTACAAGAATAAAAGGAGGTAAGAAGGAGGGGCAAGACGAGGTTTAGGAAGAAAGAAGTTTTGAAAAAAGTTGTGCCTTGGACATAATGAGTATAAGACGTTTGTTTGCAATTCAACACGTCTGAAAGGCAGCTGGAGATCAGCAGAGATTGGAGCAGATAGGAAGACCTGAGAGCTGACAGCACAGAAACCATAATTAAATCTCTAAGAGCTGATGAGATCACAGAGTGAAGCAGTAGAGGGAGAAGGCTCAGAACAGAACCCTGAGGGACACCTACAATTAGAGGGTGTTACTTCAGGAAGAGGCAGCAAAAGAGACAGAGGAAGAATGGATGAAAAGCAGGAGGGAGTGGAGTCCCAAAAACTTAGAGAGAAGAGAGCATTAAGGAAGAGAGAATGATCCACAGCGTCAAAGGCTTCGGAGAGCTCAAGGAAAATGAAGATGGAGAAACGGTCGCTGGATTTAGCTACTAATCACTTGTAAATTTAGAGAGAAGTTTCAGTAAAAAGATAAAGTCAGACATCAGATTGCAATAGGTTAAGAAGAGAGGAAAGAAATGGAAGGAACCCATTGTAAAGGGCCTTTTTAAGGGGCGATGGCCCTTTAGCTATAAAGTCCAGATGGAAGTGATACAGGACAAGAGTTTAAGGCGATGGAAAGAACAAGAGGGGCTTTGGGGGGGGATTGGTTGGGGTTTTTTTTTGAGGATGGGGAGACGTTGGCATGTTTGTAGGCAGGAGAGAAGCAGCCAATAGATAAGGAGAGATTGAAAATAAGAGCAAGAGTCGGGATGACAAGGAGCAATCTGTGAGAGGAGAAAGGGTGGAACAGCATCACTTGAACAAGCAGGGGCATTAGCTACGCTTAGGAAGAAGGCCGCTTCATCACGTGAGACAGGGATGAAGGAGGGAACGGTGGCGGGAGATAGCTTAGTGATAGGAGATGGGAAAGAGGAGAGAAAAGGGAGCTCGATGCATATCACCTTAAATGTTTCCTGTAAAACACAAGGCAAGTTTCTCAGCTGAGAGAGAGCAGCCATAGGATGGTAGAGAAGAGATGAAGGGGTTTGGGAGAGCCAAGACAGTAGGAAAATGAGCTGATAAGTGAGGTATTGGGGGGCTGTCTAGTAGCACTGAACATTTACCTAGTGCTGGAAGGCTGGCAAAGCCCCCTACAAATATGGTCTCATTCTATCCTTAGAACTATCCCGGGAGGCAGGTGTTATTAGCACCCGCATTTTATAGATGAGGAAGCTCAGGCAACAGGAATTTATGTGATTTGGCCAAAGTCACCCAGCCGGTAAATGTCCGAGCCCAAATTTGAACTCTGATCTTTCTCACTCTGGGTCCACCACTTTATCTGTTGTATTGCTAAGTCTATTAATAATGAAATAAGCAGAGACAAGTAAATGATATAGTAACCACCACAAAACAACCGAAAACAAAGGTTGCAAACTTATAGAGACCGAATTTAGCCACAAAGAAGAGACAGGAGTGGATGCCTGTCCCCATTGCAGGAGGAGTGGGGAGTGCCACAGGAGTAGAGCATTATAGTGTGTGTGTGTGTGTGTGTGTGTGTGTGTGTGTGTGTACATAAGTACACACTCTCAATTTTTACATACTGATCAGTTTTGTTGGGTTTTTTCCCCTCTTCTTCCTTTTTTCCTTTTAAAGAATATTTGTTACATACTATGACTTGGAAGTGGTAGAGAAGAAATACTGGAGGAAATTTGGTTGACGTGAAAGCAAAAGACATCAGTAACAACTCATGGGACAGAAATGCCTGAGGACTCTGATCTACACAACAGCCTGCTACAATTTCAGAGAACTGATAAGGAAGCATGCGATCCACTTCTTGACAGAGAAGTAAGGGATTCAAAATGCATACACAGGCAATGTGGGATGTTTTCCTTGATTCATGTTCGTTGCAAGGGCTTTTGTTCCCTTCCAAGTGGAGGTAGAGGGCAAGAGAAGGTAGGTGTGGGGGGATGGATGGGTGGAAGGAAGGAAGGGAGGGAAGAAGGAAAGAAGGAATGAACAAATGAAGGACGGAAGGAAGGAAAGAACAAAGAAAGGGAGTTTATAGGATTTAATCCATTATGGAGTTTATTTATATTATATACTGTAAGACTCCATAAGATGTGCACGTCAGTTAAACAGGATGTAGATGCCAGCCACGTAAGATGACATTTAACACGATGCGGTATTGCAGTCCAAATGTATGCCACTTCCTGCCATACTTCTACTGCCTCCCCTCTCCCCACCCACTCCCTCAGAAGCAAAGCCAGACCAAAGGGGAAGGAGCATCTTCACAGAGGTCATAGAAGAGTTTTGTCTGGCAGACACCAATAGGCACCTTTGAAGATGTTCTAAGGAAAGGTTTTGAACCATGTGATAATTTTATGATAAACTCATCTGTGTGTGTGTACACACACACACGTCTATATGTGTGATAGACTGTGTGTGTGTGTGTGTGTGTGTGTGTGTGTGTATTGTTCAGTTGTTTCAACTGTGTCCAACTCAATTTGTGACCCCATTTGGGTATTTTTTTGGCAAAGATGCTGGGGTAGTTTGCCATCTTCTTCCCCAGATCATTTTACAGATGAGAAAACTGAGGCAAACAGGGTTAAGTGACTTGCCCAGGGCCACACAGTCAGTAAGTGTCTGAAGCAGGATTTGAAGTCGGGTCTTTCAGACTCCAGGCCTGGTGTTCTACCGCGCACTGCCCGGCTCACTGTGTGTGTGTTTTCTGCCTTCTGGTGCTATCATCTAATAAGCACCATCACTAACGGGGTCGCACTGTGATACACAGTGACCCAAAAGGCACGGCTCAGTTTTGAGCATTAACAGCTTAAAACTGGACAGCCTCTACCTCAAGGAGTCCAGGATTTCATCAACATGAGGATTTTCTTCAACAGTACAGCTTTCAATTCATCCACATCACCGTATCCTGAGGACTTTTTGTCCAAGTCCTCCCACAAATGCTCTATATACATTGCACCCAGGCGCTACGGGGCCAACTCTACATCCTCAAATCTGATGGGTCACAGTGCGACACTCACAGTCTGCATCTCATCTCCTGCTCTGTCTTGACTGTGAATCTGTTTATCCTTTACTTTACAAGACTGGTCTACATCCTTTTCAAATTGTTCTTTTGCATAAAAATATCTAATATCCCTTTTCAAGTGCTAGTTATTATGGGTAATAAGTAAGAGCTTGTTTCACTTTTCATTACCATTTGTCACTCATATTTCAATGATTCACAGCCTTACAGTATATCCCAAGAAGAAAGCTAGCTGGTATTTAAAAGCCGGAATTGTATGCTAAGGAGCAGCTTGGAAATACTGAAAGCCCAGTGGACTTTCCCATCTGCAGTCAAGCACTTTCCCTTCTGAGCTCACCATCAATATTCAGTACATGACAATACCTGTCATGATGAAGTAATGAGCTTTAATCCAACCGCATATCCTAATCTCGGCAACACCCATTCTACATCTACTTGGCTTTTCCTGTTGTGCCTGACAGACTGAACTCTTCTGAGTGGCTGTGGGTCCTTACTGAGACTGTTCTATCCAGGGGTGGGGAACCTGCAGCATATGGCCTTCTAGGTCCTTGGGTGCAGCCTTTTGACGGAGTTCAAGTTTTATAGAATAAATCCTTTTATTAAGGGAATTCTGTGAAGTTTGGATTCAAAGGGTCACACTTGACCTAGAGGGCCACATGTGGCCTTGAGGCCACAGATTCCTTACCACTGTATCTATATAATCCGATGGCTTAACAGAATCAGGATAATGTGATTCACAAATACGAACATCTGGGGACCACTCCATTTTAAAGGAGCCCCTTCTGCTATTTATGTTCGAATTGTAGACTGATGTTCTTCCCAAAAGAGACTAAAAAAAAATCTCTATTTTCAAGGTCATCAGTGAGAATGACGTGTCCCTTTTACACAACACAATGATGTCACTGTAAAAACAAAGAAGGAAATGGATCTGAAAAAGCAAAGAGACATTCTGACCTGAGTCAGGTGGTTAGAAAAATGTTACGTGGAAAAGAAAGGAAAGGACCAGTGAAATCTGAAAGCAAAATGTTAAATAAATCTGTAATCCTCAACAAACAGGAGACAGCGGAGCTACTCAATTTCAAAAAGGTCAAATGTTGACCCATTTATCAAAAGAGAAGACAGCAGACTCTGAAAACTCTAGGACCAAGGGTTTAATTAAAATTTGCTGCAAAATTCTAGAATATTATTAAAGCGATTACAAGTTAATATGTGGAAAAGGAAAGAGGGATCACGATGAAGTCGTTCCTCTTCTGATCGTGCTGTCATTATCCAATACAATCATGAGAGGCTGACCCTTTGAGAAAGGATTTCTAGAATGGATACCTAGGAAAGGCTGGGGACATAATGTGATCTTTTTTTTTTTTTTGCAAAGTAATTGACAGATTCTCTCATGCTTTTCTTATGTACAAAATGAATGCTGGTCACTGTGAATAAACCCTAAAATTGCTATCTGAAAAAATATTTTCTGCAGTTTAAGTGACTGACCTCTGCCTTCAGCCTTTCCTAATCTCTCTGTATCTCTCAAATCAGATAGGTCAGACTTCCCTGGTACCTACATTATTCTGAGTTATCGTCCCATAAGACCCTGCTCTGAAGGAGCCAAGGCACAGAGTTAGTTTTATCCCACCTTAAGACACCAGCATTAGAGTAATCCTGAAAGGCTTTTCCCTTTAAAAACCAAAGGAATAACTCTTTAATGACAAAAGTATCAGATACTGTAACAAGTCACAGCGCTGGCGGCGAACTGCAGCCAAATCCCCTGTCTTTAATACCACCATGCTCCCGTTAATGCTATGTGGGGGACACTTACAGGGGGACGGGAAGAGAAATGGTCGGCACAGGTAAGCCCCAGCACCTTAGCTAGGATGACTTGCACACGAGTGGCATCAAAGACATCATAGGGATCTGTATAACCTCAAGAGGAGGTGGGTCAGTTACATTAATTAAAAAAACAAAACATGGACACTTTGTGCGCTGCCCTGGCATACACAGAGATACAGAAAGAAGGAGGTCTCCGCTGTGTTTGTTGTGTCTTCTAAGAAAGATCTATGGAAAGACAGATAAAAAGCAGCCAAAAGGACAAGGCGCGAAAGGCCACAGATCCACACAGGCAGAAGGAACGGCATCCATAAAAGCACAGGTCCATCAAGGTGTAAATGACAGGCAGTGCAGCGGATACCTGGGGAAGAGAGCGGGCGCGCTGCCCTTCGCAGGCCTACCCTGGCAGCGCCAGTCTGCGCTGCAGCGCCAGGCCCTGTGTTAAGCAGAGCAGACACGGAGGAACACAAAAGACCTTCACTGCTCTCAAGGAATTCAGTCTAACGAGGCAACATGCAAACAACCGTGTAAGATCAGATTCAGAGACGATGAAGAGAGGGGAAGAAGTGCCACGAAGGGAGACAAACAGAAATACGGCCGGTCTAGTATTTCTCTGGAACCAAACACAATAACGCCAACCATGATTGGTTTATTGAGGAAATGCACCAGAGTTGTCTGTGGGCACTTTTCTTGGGAACTGCCAGCCTTACCACTCAGCAGCTGTGGCTCTTGGAAGGTAGGAGAACATACTTGACACATCCACTGACTGGACTCTGACTCAACAGGAACACTGTTTTTTGCAGCGCTGGCTAAAAGCCAAAAAAAGTGAGCAGCAATCAGTTAATCCTACAGCGAAGCCACCCATGGTGCAGATGTTACTCCCGTAAACGAATGACACCTCAGCCTTTGTAATACAGGATGCACCAATTTGCTTGTGAAATTCTGGGATTAGGGAAGTTACCGTTGAATAAATTTAAATTCATCTGCAAACATCCATTTTAATTTTTCAGCACGTCAGCAGCGCATTAAAATGAACGAAGTGCCCTCGGAGAATCAATTTGTGACATTCGTGCCCTTTGAGCTAGAAAGGGCAACATGAGAGCTCTGTGCACTTTGGGGGGTGGCTTATGTCTGGATCATGGCTGTTAAACCATGACAAGTACTGACCTTCAGAGTCAGCAGATGGTACGCTTTGCTCTTAAACCTTCTTATGGAAGGCTGCTGTAGTTGGAAATTTAGGTGAGATTCTATTCCTTTGTCACATTCCGTTCCAAACATGAAGCAATCAGACAAAAGGTAAAACAGCGTGTGTGTGTGTGTGTGTGTGTGTGTGTGTGTGTGTGTGTGTGTCCCCCTTTACATACACATATATGTGTATGTGACTTTCCTTTTCACGGCTTTTTGGGATTTTTGTTACTATGACAGCGTGAGTCAGGCATGTACAGGACCCACCTAATCACTGATTCTAAGGTTTGGCTGGTAAAGACCCAAAACTTCACGATCCATGGGCTCTAACCTCATCTCTGCACTGCTGTAATGCTCCACAGCAGAAGTAAGTGAGGAAGCCATCCAGTACGGCAGAGATAACACTAGATCTGGAAGTGAAGGGCTCGGATTCCAATCCTGTCTGCTGTTGATTATTGACCTGACTTCTCGGCCTCTGTGGGTCTCCTGTTCCTCACTTGTGACATGAGAAATTGGATGAGATGATGCGAACAGACCTTCCGTCTGCCTCTGTGACCCTGTGAAAGCTTTCCCTCCAACATTATAGTATTTCTGATGTGATTCTGCACAATTCTCATTCACACTGACAAAGAAAACCCCCTGGATGTAAACAAAAGTTGTTCAGAATTAAACATCTTCTGTATCTAAAAAGCTGTGATCTTTTATCCTCTTCAGCCTTCATAAAGCACCTGAGACAAAGAAAGGTCACAGTAAGAACGCCGCGGCAATTATTTGCATGCATTTAGCCCAACGTCTTTGATTTTTTTAATCACAGAGCTGACTTTATTTTGTTTCTGCTACCTCTACACATTTAATCTCTGCTTATTTAAAGTCTTCTCATCCTTTAAAGTTCAGCTCGGGTACCATCTCTTCCCTGAGATTCAGCCCTTCTTCATATACTATGCCCTTCTCTATACTGTTCTCATTTTAATTTAGAAATATATATTCATACCTATCTTTTTTTTTTTTTTTGCTTTTTGGAGGGCAGTTGGGGTTAAGTGACTTGCCCAAGGTCACACGGCTAGATTTTTTTGTGTTAAGTGTCTGAGGCCGGATTTGAACTCAGGTACTCCTGACTCCAGGGCCGGTGCTCTATTCACTGCGCCACCTAGCCCCGCCTTATTCATACCTATCTTAACTTCAGCTCTTTGAGAGCAGGGATGATGACATTTTTCATTTCTGAGGAGAATATACACCATTTGCATATAATTTGTTAGCTGAATGGATTAATAAATGAATTACTATTTATATTAATTTAAATGTACTAAACTAGGTGCTATACCTCATCTCAATACCCCTCATCTCAAATTCAACCAATTTAAAATAGTGCCTTGCATGTAACAGGGGGTTGGCAAATGATTTAACTGAATCAAATCTTTACCCCAGATCAGTTCTTCCTCCTGCTCAAAAGATACCATGACTCTTTCTGCTACCCAAGCTGAAATTCTGAAGGTGCCTTATATTCTTCCCTAATCCTTCCCTCCCACGCAGAACCAGCCGCCAAATGCGATTTTCCTTCTCATTTCTATCTCTACTAACAGAAGACTCTCTTATCCAAACATCTGTTTTCCAGACTCTTTTAACTAATCATAGACTTCAGATTAAGGGACCTTAAAAGGTTGCTGAATTCAATAGTCCCGTTTCAGAGATGACAAGACTGAGGCCCGGAGCAATTAGGTATATTTACTGAACAAGTCTATTTAGTGAACAAGGGTCATCCTGCTAGTGACTGGGGAGAGATCTCGAGCGAGGTCTTCCTCACTCCGTTTCCAGTACTCCGTCCACAATGCCATGTTGCTTGTAATCTTCCTGCCTGTAAATGTTTCCTTCTATAATCACTTAACTAAAAATATTTTCCTAAAACTCATCTTTGACCCTTCAGTGACACCGCTTCATCACTGCCCTTAAAAGAACATGCTCTATACTTAAAGAACAGAAAAATAAAATTCCTAGAAGTTTCAGATAGCCAGAGAGGGACATCTTAAAAGGCAAAGCATGTCTACATAAATTAGCATTGACAGGTGTGCAAATACTGCACTGAAAAAGAATGAAGGGGGCAGCTAGGTGGCACAGTGAATAGAACACTGACCCTGAAGTCAGGAGAACCTGAGTTCAAATCCAGCCTCAGACACTTAACACAAAAAACTAGCCGTGTGACCTTGGGCAAGTCACTTATCCCCAATTGCCCTACCTTCCCCCCTCCAAAAAAAAAAAATGAAGAAACTAAAAATTCAATCAAAATCAAATTTTAGCCTTAGATGAAAAAAGAAATATGCTTCTTATAATGGGAAGCTAGGTGGTATGATAGATAAGAGTCCAGGAGTTAGGAAGACCTGAGTTCAAATCTAGCCTTAGGTACTTACTAGCTGTGTGACCCTGGGCTAGTCACTTAACCCTTTTGGACTCAGTTTCCTCATCTATAAAGTGAGCTGGAGACAGAAGGGGCAAACCACTCCAGTATTTTTGCCAAGAAAACCTCAAAGGGGTCATGAAGACTCAGACGTGAATGAACAATAACACGTATTATTAAAATACTCTTGCTTCTCTTGGACAATTGATCTGTTTATTCATCATTTTTCACTGAACTGCTTTTCAGTGTTGGTTTGGAAATATTAAAAGAAGTCCAAAGCTGAACTTGTTACATTTCCAGACAAACTCTCACAATATTCCTATTATTGCTGAGAACACCACCATGACCCTGGTCACCAAGCTCCCAACTTCAGTGCCACCCTCAGCTCCTCGCTCACACTGACCCTATACATCCAGTACTCTTGTCAAGGCCTTTCTCTGTCACCTTCATATCAGCACACCCTTTTCTCACCAAACATTCGCCATCTTGATGCCTGAAACACTACAATTACCTTCTGGGGGGCCCACCTGCTTCACTTCTCTCCCCACTATCATCCACCCTCCACTTGGGTTGTTTTACTTAAAGTACAGGTCAGATGACATCACAGCCTCTCCACCCATACACCCCAGTGGTTCCCCATCATCTCCAGGAACAAATGTAAAATGTCGTTCGGCCACTAATTTAAGATCATCTAAAAGGCAGGTGGGGATGTGGGGAAGGAGTTCAGGAAAGGGACTGGAGCTCGACAACAAGATCTGGAAATCATTTGTACAGGGCGGATATTCGAATCCTCAGGAGCAAACGGGATCACCCCATGAGATAGCAGAAAGACTCCAGGGCCTGGAAGACACCCACGGTGAGCAGGAGCAGTACGGGTGAAGATCCAGACAAGAAGGCTGTCAGGTAGGGAGGAAGAGAACTTGAAAATTAGAGAGAGCGGAGGGTACGTGGGAGAAGAGGACAATCAGTGCTGAACGCCACAGAGAGGTCAAGCAGGGTGAGGGCTGAGAAGACCGCCGGCTGCACCTTGTCAGAGAAAACGGGTGGGGATGCACTCAGAGGTACACATAGAAGGGTCTGCCCCAAGGAAGAGAAGGGTCAGCTCCTTATGTCATACAAGGAGGCAGGAAAAGATACTGAGTGACATGAGATGAAGTGAGAATGACCTCGTCTTTTGGTGAGATACAAGGTGAAGTCCTCAGGGAGACAGCGGAGAAGAAAGAGCTGGGGAGGCTGGAGGAGGAATGAAGTGTCTCGGGAGCATGTGGGTGAGAGCAGCTGAGGTTAGCTGCTGATGGGCAGCCATGGCGTTCCTCCCTTTCTCTGCGTTCCTGGACTCGATCCAGCGTCTGACGCACAATAAGCATTTAGTGAGTGTTTGTTAGAAGAACTTTCATTTCTTGGTGGTCTATCGCATCATCAACTTGATTATGATTGTTTGCATGACCAGTCAATAAGCCTTGCTTAAGAACAGCCAAGAACTGAATTTATTCTTCAATTGAACCAATTGTTGGACCAACCTCTTCCCCTTCACCCCCCGCTCCCCAACTCAACGGCTACAAAACATGGTTCTAGGCCTCATCCATTGTGACCCAGACTACAACAACAGTGTAGTGACCTTCTAAGCTTGGAGGCTCATTATCTTCCTAAAGCCCAGGTCTAAATATATCCAAGGCAGCGGATGGTGTAGCGATAGAGGGGTGCTGGGCCCGGAGTCAGGAAGACCCGAGTTCTGATCTGACCCATAACACTTCCTGCGCTCTGTGACCCTGGGCAGGTCATTTAACTTCTGTCTGTCTCATTCATTTCCAAAATAACCCCTACCCCTCAAGGCTAGTCTGAGGACCAAATGCTGCCCACAATATATAAGGCCTAGCCCAGGGCCTGGCCCACAGCAAGTGTCTACAAATGGTGCTTGTTTTCCCACATCATATTATGTCATCACCATGATCATCACCACCATCACCATCATCATCATCACCGTCATCATCATCACCATCATCATCATCGCCATCATCATCATCATCATCGTCATCATCATCATCATCACCATCATCATCGTCATCATCACCATCATCATCGTCATCATCATCATCATCATCACTACCACCACCATCATCATCACTACCACCATCATCATCATCGTCATCATCATCGTCATCATCACCATCATCATCATCACCATCCATCATCATCATCACTACCACCACCATCATCATCATCATCGTCATCATCGTCACCACCATCATCATCACCATCATCATCGTCATCATCACCATCATCATCACTACCACCATCATCATCATCATCATCGTCATCATCATCATCATCATCACCATCATCACCACCACCATCATCATCATCATCACCATCATCATCATCACTACCACCATCATCATCATCATCGTCATCATCACCATCGTCATCATCATCGTCATCATCACCATCATCATCATCATCACCACCACCATCATCATCACCATCATCATCATCATCTATCATGATTATCGAGAATTTTGAGCGACAACCTACTATTTCTTGAATAAAATCCAAACTCACCAGCTTATCATTTAAAGCCCTTCCCAACTGGACTCTATTTCACCTTTCCAGAGTCTTTTCATACTGTTTCCACCCCAAGAAGTCAACTTGGACGACGCAGTATTTCCCTAGAAGTTTTTCATCACTGAAAAATAACAGGTTCCCCCCCCCTCAGTGAGATTAAAAAGTTCTGCTTAATTATCTCAAGCAAGTAGACAGAGGGATTGCTACCCTTCCTTGACCAGGCCTGACAGTTTCCCCCTAGAGGAAAAGAAGACCCTCACTTGGGCAGTGCAGAAGTAGCCTTGACTCAAGGCTTACTAGGATAGGGCAAAACCACAGTAAACATAACTGAAAGGGGCTGCCAAGAGCATGTTGTCCACAAGTTCCGACGCTCGCCTCTCCTGCCGGCCTCATGTCACATAGCAAACGAGCGATCAAAGAGCGTACGTCATCCGGCTTAATAAACTGCGGAGCAGGATGTGAATTCCAGTCCTGTGACTCCAAGTCTAGGACTCTTCCCACAACACTACAGCTGCCTGTAGTATTTTATAAAATGTGAGGGAAATAAAGAGCGAGGAAAAAGTCTAAGACGAAGTTGATAAGAGAAGAATTTTTCCAATTAAAAGACAAAAGATACTTTCTTAGAGAAAGAAAAAGCTTTAGAAGCAACACATTATCCTTCATAAACAAAAAATAATGTTATTGCTGCTAGGTGAGCAGGACTAGAATTTGAAGTGATTTTTCCAGTACTAATTTAGTTATCCTTTAACATTTTCTGGCCTGGTTCTTTTGCAGGGTAGATGACAGGGAAGAAAAATTGAAGTTTTCCACAGGTAAATCATTTTTATAATTACAGGAAAGTAAAGCCCATGATTTTTTGAAAAGTCACGACCAAATCAAACCACCCCAAAGACAAAAATCTACCCTTCTTAAAAAAGGTTAACCCAGGACATGAAACAAGCCTATTTTATTCATTCTGAATTCTCTGCTAGGTGTGTACTACCAGGTCAGCTAAAGGTATAAATGGAGTTATATTCTGGCTATACATCCAGAAAGGGGGATAAACGCCTGTCATTCCCCCACATACCATGCACAATATTGGAGACCTGCTTCAGCACTGGCTTCTCCATTTTTTTGGCATAAAAAGCTGCATACCACACTCGCAACTCGGTGCCGGGAGGAATGTCCCGGGAGGTGGTGAAGTAAATGTCGTTGTCGTGCTGAAACGCAGTCAGGTTCTGATGCTCATACTCCACTGCTGGCCGCACCATCATCATCCAGTTGCAATCATCCTCGTTGGACGTATCAAAACAAATCGAGTGTCCGTCCTTCTGGAAAACCTAAGAAACGGAAAGACAATGGTACGGTCATCTACCAAGACAGTTAGGAAAAAATACTACAGAAACGTTGGCCCCAAAATTGAAAAAATGAGGGCGCAGAGTCAAGATGGCAAAATAAAAGCAGGAGCTTGTCTGAGCTCCTGCTCCAACCACCTCCAATACCTGTAAAATATGACTCTAAACAAATCTCCTGCTGAAGGCAGCCTGGCAGGCAGGCAGGGAGGGTCTATCACACCCAGCTGGGAGCCAAGCAGAGTCCTGCATGAGCCACAGGGTTCCAGCCCTGAGGTAGCTCCACCCAGCCGGCCAGACCAGCCAGAGCAGACTTTAGGAAAGTAAATCACCAGCAGCTGTGCCAATTTCCAGACCTCTCAAACCATAACCACCAAAGAGAAAGTGAAAGATCAATGGGAAACTGTTGGAACTGGATGACAGAACAGTGCCATCCAGCCCCTGCCACTGGGGCGAGAGGTAGCAGAGGCACAGTAGCTGCAGCTGCTGCTTTGTGGCTGCCTCCAGAGCTCCTGGCCGGCAGATCAGATGGGGCCTAAGCAACCATTTAGAGAAGTGGTTCTCAACCTTTTAATAGTTGTATGTGGGCATGTCTGAATGTGAGTGGACCCGCCAGGAGATGGATAGAGGAGATTCCTAAGACCATTGGAAAATACATATTTCCAATGGTCTTAGGTGACCCCTGTGACCCCTGTGAAAGGGTCGTTCAAACTCAAAGGAGTCGCAACCCAGAGGTTGAGGACTGTTGATTTACAGGGAATCACTCTTGCTTCAACCTGCTTGGATCTGGGTTGCTGTCTTGGGTGGTGGTCCTGGGGTGTGTGGCAGTGTGCCAAAGCTTGGGGTGTCTCTGGAGAGGGCATCCTCCTCAGAACTCTGACAAATTTGCAAAAAACCAGCGATTTGGGACAAAGCTCTCTCCACTCTGGAAGCAGAGTTCTACTGCGGCAAAGAGCTCAAAAGTCAAGTAACTGGCTGCAAGAAGAACAAGCAGAGGAAGCACAATCAGACCATAAAATCCTTTTTTTGGGACAAAAAGGATCAAAACACAGAACCAGAAGAAGTCAACAAAGGCAAGACTCCTGCACTGCAAGCTTCCAAACAAATATGAACTGGTGATAGGCCATAGAAGAGCTCAAGAAGGGTTTTAAAAATCAAGTAAGAGAAGTAGAGGAAAAGCCGGGAAGAGAAATGAGAATGATGCAAGAAAATCATGAAAAGTGAGTCAACAACCTGCTAAAGGAGACCCAAAAATACACTGAAGAAAATAGCACCTTGAAAAACAGATGAACTCAAATGGCAAAAGAGGCTCAAAAAGCCAATGAGGAGAAGAATGC
>CM053600.1:3539378-3556167 GCA_028646575.1 Pseudocheirus occidentalis
TGGTAGTGGACCAATATAATCTATTTGCCATATTTGGGCTGGGGCTTTTCCTCTTGCTATCTCCCCAGTTACTACCCGAGGAAGAGCTCGTTCCTTTTCCAATTGACATATATGGCATTCTTCTGCTATCTGTTTTATCTGTTCAGGACGACGGCTGGCAGCTGCTTGCACTTCCTCGAGTGCTGATTGAATTTTTATAACTTTTCACGCCTGTTTAAGTAAACAGTCAACAGCAGTTTCTGACAACATAGGGTAGATAAGTGCCGCTTTTCACAGCAGAGGCTGGGCTGGAGAAAAGGGCAGGCTTTCCAGGGAGAAGGGAGCAGCTTCTAGAGAAATATTGACCATGACTTTGTTATCAGAATGGGAAGACATTTCCTGAGATGTTCAAGGGCAGGAGACAAGGGCTGGTGATTGATACTTTTTTTTTGTGATTGTGAAAGAAATCCCTTTAGACCAAACCACTGCGTCGAGGTAACCAGACTGCAGGCGTCGCTTATCCCAGGAAAACAAATAGTTGTGAAGGGCCGTCTATCAGACCTTCCTCTTTTTACTGTTTTTACGTAGTTTGTTATGTTTCTTCTTCAGGAGCAGCCGTGAATGACTGTGAGGTGACCGACCAGGTGATCGTTAGCCCATCAAAACGTTGCAAAATGATTGTGGTTTCAATTTTTCCCCAGGAAGTGCTTTACACACTTTTAAGTGTGTAAAAATTTTAATTAATTAATTAATTAATTTAATTAATTAAAAATTTACCCAGGCTGGCGAAAGATCCTTTCTTCATCCGTATTAACTGATTCCTTTCTTTTGTGTTTTGATAGGTTTCAGAAATGGCTGAAGATGGCAGCGATGAAACTATGTTTATTTGTGAGTGTATCACATGAAAGAATGTTGAAATTACTCAAATATTTAGAGAACTGAGTCAAATTTGTAAGAATAGAAGTCATTCCCCAGTTGATAAAATGGTCAAAGGACATAAACAGGCAGTTTTCAGATGAAGAAATCAAAGCTACCTCTGGTCATTAAATTGCTATTGATTAAAGAAATTCAAATTAAAACAACTCTAAGGTACCACCTCACATCTGTCAGATTGACTAATAAGACAGAAAAAGAAAATGACAAATGTTGGAAGGGATATGGGACATTTGGTGGAGTTGTGAGCTGATTCAGCCATTCTGGAGAGCAATTTGGAACTATGCCCTAAGGTTATAAACAGCATGCTCTTTGATTCGGCAATGGCACTAGTAGGTCTGTATCGCAAAGAACTTAAAAAAACAGAACAAAACAGAAAAAGAACCTATATATACAAAAATATTTATAGCATCTCTTTTTGTAGTGGCAAAGAATTGGAAATCGAGGGGATGCCCATCAGTTGGGGAATGACTGAACAAGTTGTGGTGTATGATTGCAATGGAGTATTATTGTGCTTAAGAAATGACCACGGGAGGCTTTTAGAAAAACCTGGGAGGGCTTATGTGAACTGATACAAAATGAAGTCAGCAGAACCAGGAGAACGTTGTACTCGGTAACAACAATATTGTACAATGATCGACTGAATGACTTGGCTATTCTTAGCAATACGGTGATCTGAGACATTTCATTACGATGAAAAATGTTGTCTACCTCCAGAAGGAAAAAAACACGATGGAGTCTGAATTCAGATCAAAGCCTACTTTTTAAAAACATTTTTTTTTCTTGCGGGTTTTTTTGGTCCTTGTTTTCTTTCCCAGTGTGACTGATATGAAAATAGATTTTCTATGACTGAACATGTGTAACCTATATCAAATAGCCTGCCTTCTCAAAAAGGGAGGAGAGGAAGAGAGGGAGAGAATTTGGAACTAAAATTTTTTATCGCTTTTTGGAGGGGGGAAGGTAGGGCAATTGGGGTGAAGTGACTTGCCCAGGGTTACTGGGCTAGTGTTGTGTTAAGTGTCTGAGGCCGGATTTGAACTCAGTTCCTCCTGAGTCCAGGGCCGGCGCTGTATTCACTGCGCCACCTAGACTCCCCAGGAATTTAAAATTTTTTTAAAAGAATGTTAAATATTGGGGGTTTTTTTGCATGTAATTGGAAAAAATTATTTTAAGAAAAAGAATATTGAGATGAATTTTTTTAGTCATGTAAAATTATGATAGATTTTTTTTTAATATGGAAAAATATTTTCTGAAAATCCAGGTAGTTTTTTTAAGGGGGTAGGGGAAACTACAGGAAACTCATAGTAGCTTTAAATAGCCCCACTTATTAAAATGGGGAAGACTGTAAATAGTTTTAGTGTAACAGACTTTTTCCAACCTTCCTGCAAACAGAATTGTGTAGGTTTTAGACACTGATTTAGAAAAGTAATGTGACATCGGAAACTTGAGAAATATTTTACATTTGCAACTATACCAGGGATTTTGGGTGTTTTTCCCCCCTTTGGAAAAAAATTTCCTGGCTCTTTCAAAGAAATGACTACAGGTGATTTGTAGACATTTCCTTAGAGTATGTTCTGTATTGATGGAGTGGACTGTGTAAGACACGGCTCACTTAATCCAATGGGTCTTGTCTTTTACTTGTTTCGGTGATCTCATTATTCATTCACATTCCTAGTAACCTCAGTCCACAGCTAGCAGTGTGTTTTGCCTCTTTTTACAAGTTTGTTGGAGCATTAACTAAAATTTTCTAGGGGTCTGGTTGAATTATAGCTAACTGTGAATGATGCTATCTTTGAAGTGATCTATTTGTCTGTTTACAGGGTGTGAAGACTGCGGTCAGTACCATGATTCAGAATGTCCAGAGTTGGGCCCAGTGGTGATGGTAAAAGACTCCTTTGTATTGAGCAGGGCAAGGTGAGTAACTTCTAATGAGCTGTTTATTTTAAACTTGTTTACATATGTGTACACGTGTGTAAGTTACACGCACACAATACATGTATAAATGGTTTTAAAATCTTTTTCCTCAGTTTTTCTAGTTTTGTCAAGCAAGGTTGCTTAACAGCTTCAGTGAGACAGCAAAAAATTTAAGTTTTCTAAGAAGAAAGAAGGACTTAAAAGGTTTAAATGGAGCTATTAGATAGACTTTTCCTCAAAATTTCTGGAAGGCATAAATGATTTTCATCGTAGCGTGACTTGAACAGTTTTTTGCTGTGATGAGGAAGGATGTAACTTAATTTTTCTACAGTAAACTGTTTTTATCTGCTTTGAATTTCTTAAAATGAAAGTCCTAGGGTACCAGTGATGCGATTCTTTAGGTAACCACATGTGACACACTGCTAATGTGAGACGGCGCTGGTGAATTCAAGTCAGTGAAGTCTGCTAGTTCTGCTACACCGTATTCTGTGGCTGCAGATGACAGCCCTGACGTAAACCAGTGTCTCCGAAATCTATTCCACTGGTAAAATGGTGGAACCAGCTAAGAGTCTATGGATAGCTTAAACAAAAGCCCATTAGTGCTTCTAGAAAAGAACTCAATATAATAAGCTGGCAATTGATCTTGGCTCGCTTTCTGTGGCTGCCCCCTTGGCTTAGGTCTTTGTTAGTTTTTCCCCAACAAGTCCTCCATCTGACCAGTGTCCCCATGTCTAGTCCCTCCCCAGCATAATCAAGGTACTGGCAATACATTTTGCTATGGTAGGTCCCAGGTTTAAATCTGTGATTCTACTCATTGACAACTAAACTAAACTAATCTCCCCCCGCCCCAATTCCCCACTTCCAAATTTCCTTATTTCTGATACCTCTCTTTTTTATAGACTCTTAGGTTTGTACCTTTTTTGTTATCCTCAGCTCCTCCCTTCACCACATGCCATATATATACATATATTTATATGTATGTTATATATTATATATGTGTATATATGTATATTATACATATAATATACATTATATATACATTTATTTATATATATTTATATAAATATGTGTGTGTATTTATATAGCCAAATTCTGTTACTGTCTGTTTCTGTTGTTGCTGGTTGTCAAGATCTGTTTTTTCTTCCTTGATTACATTTCTTTCATTCTGCCTCTTCTCTCCACGTTCATAGCTACTGCCTTAGCTCAGGCCTGAGTACAGAAACCTCTTCTGCCCGCTCCAGTCTGTTGCCCGTTGCTGCCAGAGTGATTCCCTTAAGTGAGAGTCTAACCGTGTCACTCTCTGGCTCCATAGCTGCTCCAGCAGCCTCCCTAGGTCAAACACAAACTTCCCTTCAGCTTTCAGGTCCTACCCACTCTTGTCGCACCTCCTGTTTCCCGACTCATTGAACACGCTCACCTTCTTGTACTCTTCGGTCCAGCCAGACTGGTCTTCTCTCTGGCCCTTCCGTCTCATGCTTGGATCTCGGCCATCCAGCCAAGCTTCCTTTCTCTCTTCTTCACGCATAATGTTCTGTATTCATTATGGCCTTGGACCTGGCCATTCTCAGTACCTGACTGTACATCCTCCTCACGTCTGTCTCAGAATCCTCTTTCTTCTAGATGCCCGTCAAGCACCACCTTATACATTAAAGTTTTCTGGATCCTCTCGTTTGCTAGGATCCTCTCTCAGACTATTCTGCATTTCTTCCTTTCATGTTTCGTCTGTATATGCTACTCTTTTTTATTGCTTCTTCTTTTGGAGGGGGGAGGACAGGGAAATTGGGGTTAAATGACTTGCCCAAGGTCACACAGCTAGTGTTAAGTGTCTGAGGGCAGATTTGAACTCAGGTCCTCTTGACTCCAGGGCCTGTGCTCTATTCACTTTGCCACCTAGCTGCCCCTGTATATACTTTTCTTTCTTTCCTTCTTTCCTTCTTTCCCTCCTTCCCTCCTTCCCTCGAATATAAATATAGGAATTGATTCCTTCATTGCATTCCTGTAGGGTCTGGAATTCCCCCATTTAGAGAACTTTGTACCTCCCTCCCAAACAGTGGGGCAAGTTCAGTACCAAAGGAAGAGGCCCAAGAGCTCCAGATTGAATATAGGTAGTAGTCAGTTGAGCACTTACATTGGGCAGTATGATGGATCCCTGCCAAGAGTTTAATGGTCATCATTCTGGGGTGGCAGCCAGACTACAGGAGGGTCCTTGCAAAGACCCCAGGAAAGTCCAGTGGTAATTACAGAAATCAGACAAAGGAGGTGGAGCTATAAAACACATTGCTGATGACTGGTGGATAGTTTGGGGTTTCTATTTAGTAAAGAGCTCATTTCCAAGTTGAGGCATTAAACTACTGTTGAGGGTAAATGCCCAAACACAAGATTTTGTACTGTCCGTGTTATAACTTTCATCGGTCACAGTAATGGCATTTTAATTGGGATGGCATTGAATTAGTAGATTAGTTTAGGTAGAATTGTCATTTTTATTATATTGGCTCAGCCCAACCATGTGCGATTAATATTTCTCCTGTTATTTAAATCTGATCATTTGTATCTACAAGGTTTTATAGTTCATGGGTTTGGCTTGGAAGGTAGACTTCCAGGTATTTTATACTATCTACAGTTATTTTAAATGGGATATCTTTTATCTTTTCTTGCAGGGCCTTGCTGGGTGATACATAGAAATGCTGGTGATTTATGTAGGTTTATTCCCTGTCCTGCTACTTTTCTAAAATTGTTTAAATTAGCTTTTTAGCTCAATTTTTAGGAATTTTCAAGTATACTATCGTATCATCTGCAAAAAGTAGTTTTGATTCCTTCCATTTCTTTTTTCTTACTGTTTTTACTAGCATTTCTAATAAAATATTGAGTAATATGAGTGATAAATGGGCATCCTTGTTTCAGTCCTTATTTTATTGGGAAGGCTACTAGCTTATCTTCATTATAGAGAATGCTTGGTGATGGTTTTAGGTAAATACTTCTTAACATTTTAAGGAAAAATTCATTTATTTTGATAACTTTCAAGTATTTTTAGTACTTGAGTGTGGTGTTTTGTCAGGATCTTTTTCTACATCTATTTACATAATTTGTGTTTTTTGTTCCTTTTCTTATTGATATAATCAGTTTTGTTAGTAGTTTCTTTATGTTAAAGTCATCCCTGCCTTCTTGGCATATTAATCCCACTTGGTCACAATGCATAATCTTTGTGATATATTGTTGTAGTCTCCTGGCTAGTATTTTTTTTTTTTTTTTTAGGATTTTGGCATTAATATTTGTTAGGGAAATTGGTCTGTAATTTTCTTTGTCTGCTTTTGTGCTTCCTGGTTTAGGTATCAGCACCACATTTGTTTCATAAAAAGAGTTTGATAGGACTCCTCCTTTGCCTATTATTTCAAATAATTCATTTAAATTATAGAATTATTATAGAATTTATAGAATTCACTTGTAAAATCATCTGATTTTGATGCTTTTTTCCTTAGGAAGTTCATGTATAGCTTGTTGAGTGTCTTTTTCTAAAATAGATTTATTTAGATATTTCATTTCCTCTTCTGTTAATCTGGGCAGTTAATGTTTTTGCATATATTCTTCCATTTCACTTAAATCATTAATTATTTTGGCATATAATTGGGCAAAACCGCTTCTTTAATTTCTTCTTCACTAGTAGTTTATTCACTTACTCTTCATGTCCCATCATAACGATTTGGTTTTCTTCTCTTTTTAAAATATTATTAACCAGAGGTTTTCATAAAGCCCACTTCTAGTTTTATTCACTTATTTTCTTTCATTCAGTTTTATTAATCTCACTTTTAAATTTTAGGGTTTCCAATTTGCTGTCTAATTGGGGATTTTAAAATTTGCTCTTTTCTAGTTATTTAAATTGTATATCCAATTCACTGATCTGCTTTTTCTCTATTTTATTAATGTAAGTAATCATTTAGAGGGATAAGTTTTCTTCTGATTACTACTGTAGTTGCATCTCATTAAGTTTTAGTATATTGTCTCATTCTCATTAGTGAAATTATTGATTGTTTCTGTGACTTGTTCTTTAACCTCCTTATTTATTATTAGGTTATTTAGTCTCCACTTAATTTTAATCTTTGTTTCCATGGTCCTTTATTAAATGTAATGTTTATTGAATTATGGTCTGAAAGGATGCATTCAATATTTCTGCTTTTCTACATTTGACTAAAAAAGTTTTTATGCCTTAATAGATGATCATTTTTTGTAAAGGTGCCATGTCCTGCTGAGAGAAAGTTTTCTTTCTTTTCTCATTCAGTTCTGTCCAGATTTCTTTTATATCTAGCTCATTTTAGATTCTACTCATCTCATTGACTTCCTTCTTATTTATTTTTTGGTCAAATTTATCTAGTACTGCTAGGGGAAAGTGGAAATTCCCTGCCACTAGGGTTTTGCTGTCTATTTCCACCCATGATTCATTTAGCTTTTCCTTTAAAAATAAGCATGCTATAGCATTTGGCATACATATGTTTAGTACTAGTATTACTTCATTATTTATGGTATCTTTTAACATACTGTAGTTTCCTAGTTTATCTCTTTTAATTAAATATATTTTAGCTTTAACTTTTTCTGAGATCATGATTTCCACTCCCCTCCCTTTTTTATAACATCAGCTGAAGCATAATAGATTCTACTCCAGCACTTTATTTTTCTTGTATCTGTCTCTCATGTTCAGATGTATCTCTTGTAAATAACATATTGATGGGGTTGGATTTTTGATCCATTCTGCTGTCTGCTTCTGTTTTATGGTTAAGTTCATTCCATTCACCTCTAAAGTTATAATTACCAGTTGAATATTTTTCTCCATCCTATTTTTCCTCTTTGTTTCTCTTTTTCTCTTTTTTTGCTCTATCCCTCCTCAGAAATGTAATTTACTTCTTTATTTTTGCTGAGTTTTATATCCTACTATATGTATGTGTTTTTCCTTCTTTAACCCAGTTCCAGTGAGAAAAGGGTTCCCACACTACTTGCCCTCCACCTTTTCCTCCTCTCCACTGTAATGGTTCTTCCATTCATACCTGTTTTGTATGTACACCCAATTTTGTGTTTTATTTTTATCTCATCATAATCAACTCATAATCAACTCAACTTCAAGCCTTCAAACTGTATTCTCTTTTGAACTATGCTTGTGATGACATTCTTAAGAGTTAGATATTTTCCCATATAAGAATATAATATTTTAATATAATATATAATGTTATATATATTATGCTAATATATATAATAATATAACTATTTTCCCATATAAGAAATCAACAGTTTAAACTTATTAAATCTCTTGTAATTAGTTTTTCATGTTTACCTTCTTATGTTTCTCTCAAGTCAGATTTTCTCTTCATTCTGGTCTTTTCCTCAGGAATATGTGAATGTCCTCTAATTCATTAAATATCCATATTTTTTCCCCCTTAGAGGATCAGACTCAGCTTTGCCTGGTAGATTATTCTTGGTTGCAAACCCAGCTCCTTTAGTCTTCAGATTATCATACCCTGTGCCCTTCAGTATTGTAATATAGGTGCTGCTAAGTCTTGTGTTATCCTGACTGTAGCTTCACAATATTTAAATTGTTTCTTTCTAGTTGCTTGTTATATTTTCTCCTTCACCTGGGAGCTGTGAATTTTCATTTTTGAGATCTCTTTCAGGTGGTGATCAGTGAATTTTTCTTCAATTTCTCTTTTAACCTCTACTTTTAGAACTTCAGGCCAATTTTCCTTAATAATGTATTGAAATATAGTGTCTAGGCTTTCCTTTTGATCATAACTTTTAGGTAATCTAGCAATTCATGTATTATCTCTCCTTGATCTGTTTTCCAGGTCATTCATTTTTCTAATGAAACATTTCACATTCTCTTCCATTTTTTCATTCTTTTGATTTTGTTTTGGTATTTCTTGATGTCTTATGAAGTCATTAGCTTCCTTTTCCCCCAATTCTAATTTTTAAGGAGTTATTTTCTTCTATAAGGTTTTGGGTCTTTTTCCAATTGGTTCATTTTCTTATCTTGATTTTCTTGTTTTACTGCTATTTATTTTTCCAGTGTCCCTCAGCCTCTCATATTTTATTTTTAAAGTCCGTTTTAAGCTCTTCCAAGAATTCTTTATGGGCTGGCAACCATTTTACAGTTTTCTTTGATGCTTTACAAGTGACTTACTTGACTTCCTTGTCTTCTTCTGAGTTTGAACCTATATTTTTCTATCATGGTAGATATCTATGGTCAGGTTACTCATTTTTAAAAAATGGCCTATTTCTTGGTTGTTAACTTTATACTCGAGTCAGGCTCTGCTCCTGGGATGTGGGGCATATTATTTCTGACTTCAGGTGTCAGAGCTCTGTCTGGGAGTCTTTGACTTTTTGGCTCTTCTGGTGTTCTATGATTTAAGGACAGGTGTGGTCAGTGCTCTTCCAGCTCATGCCTTGGTCTGTGAGGGGCCACAGATATGCCTCTCTACCCCTGAGCTGTATGATTAGGGACCTCAGTATCACTGCCGCAGTAAAAGCTCTTGCTTTCCTGCGGTGTCTCCAGCCAAAAAGTGTCAGCTCACCTCTCTGCCCTGGAACTGAAACCAGAGACTCTGTTTTTTGGCAGGTGAGCACAACCAGCAGGGCCCCACCTTCTGCACCAAACTCACCTGCATATGCTTGCCCATCCTCCTACATCCACAGCCTACCACCGGGTCTCATCAGTGCCTAGGCCCTGTGTCTAGCACCAGTGGAGGTCCCCATCTTGCCCCTTCGGTCCTCTCCTGGTCAGCTGCCAGACCTCCATGCTGTGCATGGGCTAAAAGTCCTGGAAGTTAAGG
Organism: Pseudocheirus occidentalis; assembly: GCA_028646575.1. NCBI lineage: Eukaryota > Metazoa > Chordata > Mammalia > Diprotodontia > Pseudocheiridae > Pseudocheirus > Pseudocheirus occidentalis. The sequence goes on from CM053600.1 coordinate 3,549,014, forward strand.
CTGCCCCTAGGGCACGCTGTTTGTTGATTTGACTGTATTTCACTCTGGCCAGACTACCACCCCAGAAGGTTGGATCTCTTCTGACATACTCCCAAGTTGTGTTACGCTGTACAACTGCTATATATCCTGGTTTTTAATTATTTCTAACACTCCAAAATTCACTTTGAGGAGTTAAGTTATTGAAGGAAGGGGAAGGGATTGTTGAGGGCCAGGTAATTTCGTGCCTTATTCACCCATCTTCCTATCCATGTTTTCTTATAAATTACTTAAAAGAACTAAGGACTTTATTGACCGTTCTAAGGCTTTCCTTCTCTAGTTCTCTTGACTTGCATGGCTACCGATAAAGCAAGTATGCTGTCCATCAATTATCCATTTTTCCAACCATGGGAGCAGCCCATCTTCTCTTCTGGCTACATAATTATCTTCATTCTTTATGCTATGGCCTAATGGATCACCTATATGGATTATCCATCCAAGGGCTTTGTTATAGCCACAAAAATAGACTTTTGGTAAAATTTGTTTAGAACGCTGATGTCTGCATAAAAATAAGTTTACAAGGTGTAAAGATAGTGGTCATCATCATTTATCCCTTTGTTTAGTATTTATTTGAAGTTCATTTTTAACTAATGGGTATAAAGAATAGAATTATGGCAGTGACTACTTAAGAACCAATCATGGCAGCAAATGACCTGAGGAGAAATCTCAGTTTTAAGAGAAACCGTTTGATTTTCAAATCAGTGATCTCACTGATTTAATTAAGTGCCGTTGGGGGCCGTGTTTCTCTTTTGTTTCATTTGTAGGTCTTCTCTTCCTTCCAACTTAGAGATCAAACAATTAGGAGATGGAACTGAAGGAGTATTTGCAATAACTCAGTTGGTTAAGCGAACGCAGTTTGGGCCGTTTGAATCCAGGAGAGTTGCCAAATGGGAGAAGGAATCTGCTTTCCCACTGAAGGTAGGAAATCACCAGACATGAGATGCCTTTGTTTTTTATAGTCTCCGTCATCTATGAACAGAGAGGAATTCTACTAATTTTTATAAATTCAGGGACGTCTCTAAGCATTACATGACCTCATTTTAAAAATTAAGCTTTCAGATTTTTCCAGTTTTTATCTAGTACAATTCGTAAGTTTTTACAGAAAAAACTCCAAAAACGACCAAAAATTAGAAGGGAAACTCGGGGAAAAAAGGGGAAAAAAATCTTTGTACCAAGTTTCTCTGACAAAGTCTTTTTTTAAAAACGATTTATAGGAAATTGATTCAAATTTATATGAATGATTGTTGTTTCCTAATGGATAACTGGTCAACCACTATGACCTTATTGTTAAGAAAATAATACTTCCTTATTAAAATATACCTTTATGCCACAATAATATCAGATATAAACAATTTTCATTACCTAACCTTTCAAAAATACTTCCATTTAGGGTAATACGTGCTGGATGATTAGGGAAAATGGTTTTTATTTTATGCCTTTGCTGCTTAGATTCATAATCTGATTTTACTGTGTGAGCATGTACACATAAAGGTTGGGGAATAAACATTTGTGTGCCAGACTTTGTGCTAAGGGCTTCAAAAATGTTACTTCATTTGATCTCAACAACAACCATCTGAGGTAGATCCCGATTTTACAGTTGAGGAAACTGAGGCAGACAGAATTAAGTGAATTACCAGAGTCACACATATTCTAAGTATCTGAGGCTGGATTTGAACTGAGATCTTTCTGAATCCAGGTCCCAGAATTAGCAGGTGACTTGGTATTGAGTCTTCTTCAATATATCACTTGTATCCATTTTTTGTCCTTTTTTTACATATCAGGATAAAAAATGATTATTTGGTTTTGCGTAGTTTACAACCACAGAAGGAAGACCCAGGAGCTTCTACTTGACAGCACATTTGCCTTCTAAATGTTTGTTGGATTATCTACCTGGCAGAGGATTGAATTCGTTCTGCATTTCTGAATTCTTGCTAATGTAAATTCTAATCATTCTGCATCTGTTTTCCCTCCAGACTGTAACCTAGGAGTCATTCATTCATTTCAGTTAATTCACCATTGATAAAGTACCTACTGTGTGCCAGGTGCTATCCTAGGCATTAAGGATACACAGACAAAAATGAAATAGTTCTTGGGGGAGTTTACATTCTACTTGGGGCAGTAAGGGTAGGAAGCAAGAGAGGATAGATTTAACATGCAGAAAAATAAATACAATTTAAATTCAAAGTAATTTCAAGAGGGAGAAAGATAGTTGTGGGGAATACAAAACCAAAACTTCATGTGAGTGGTACCTTCGAAGCCCTCTATAAGCAAAGACATGCAGTCCAGATATAGAGGCAGGACATAGATTATTGTACAGGGAGCAGCTGCTGTGAGAATTTGACGGGGAGAGAGAGTACATGGAGGGGAGTGAAATGAAATTTGATTGCCAAGGCTGGTGGGACCCAGTTACAGAGAGGCTTTAAATGCTAGACTGTGTATTCCATCCTAGAAGTACCAAGGACAGAGAATAGTCCCTGCTCCCAAGAGAGTTCACATTCTGGTTGGAAAGACTGTAAATAAGTAAATGCAAGATGTGTAAAATGTAGGTTTAAGGTAATTGAAGAAGGAAAGTTAGCAGCAGCTGGTGGGGCCGTTTAAGGTGAGATTCAAGCTGAATCCTAAAGGCCGCTAGTAAGACTTAGGATTGTCTTTTACATTTCCATTGTGAGGGTCCCCTTGATCAGAGGACGTAACACCTACAGGGTAGGAACTCAGCATAGCAGCTGAATAGAGGATTCACTGGGGTGTAGAAAGATTCAGGATGGGGAGACCAAGCAGAAGGCAATGGCAGCAGGTTAGGGGAGAGGACCGAGGTCTCCCACCCAGGATGCAGCTGTGTGAGTGGAGAGAAGAGGTTCGTGTACAAGAGATGCTGCTGCTGGGAGCCTCTCTTCTTTAAATGTTTTGGGGGTTTCTAACCCCCATAATGGCCAGGATTAGACTCTGCAGTATTAAGTAGAGCCATGATTTCATCAATGTGGCACTTCTTCAATGATGTAGACTGTCATACATCTGCGCCTTATTGTGAAATTTTCATTTAAGGCTCCCAGAAATTCCTCCCTGGCACCATGGAGATCTTTTCTTTTGTTATTTTAATATTCTGTAGCGACTGTGTGTGTGTGTGTGTGTGTGTGTGTGTGTGTGTGTGTGTGTGTGTTCTCGTGCCCTTTGCCCTTTTCACATGACTAATCTACCTCTCTGGTCATACGTTTCTTGGATACTCGCTTTTATTCCAATTCTTGTGTATGAGTCATTTTTGATCAAATGTTTGCTACCTCTCTATGCCCAACATACATGTGTCCTCATACATCTTTTGAGTATTCCTGTGGTTTGTTTTTATTCTTTAAAGACGTAGAAAGAAAGCATGGCTTAATTGTCTGAAAAAGACCTGGATGGTTCAGTGAACTGCAAACTTGTTATGAGTAAAAACCAAATATGGCAGCCAAGATCGCTAATTCAGCATCAGGCTTAATTTAAAAAGGCCTGATGGCCAGGACTAAGGAGGCGACACTTGGCTATTCCCTACCTTGGTGAGACCACGTCTGGAGTATTGTGTTTAATTTGGGGTTCCAGCCGATAGCAATGATGTGGATGAACTCGAGGGTATTCAGAGGTAGGCAATCAGGACGGTGACAAGATCAGGGATATTTACCCTAGAGAAGAGAGGACTTGGGGAAACGTGATAACTTTCATCATGTATGTGAGGGCCTGAGATGCAGAAGAGGCATTAGATTGGTCTGACCCCAGTGGAAGGAGTCATGTCCATTCATAGGTGAATAGTGTAAAGGCAGGTATAGATTAGACATGAAGAAAAGCTTCCTGAAAATGAGAACTACCCCAAATGGTTTGCCTTGGGAAGCGGGGGAATTCCCTTCCTAGCCGTGCTCCTCTAGGGGAGCTGTTCCATTCTACAAGGAGAATAGCTACTTCTTTGTTGAAGACATGGCAGATGTCATTCATCTTCATAATGGGTATGATGAAGTGAGTTTTGGATTCTTTCTAACTTAGATATTCTGTGACTCCGATAACATGCTATGCCATGGTTTGTAGACATAAGGTTTTGGCATTTCCCAGATTAATTTGTCCCACTCCTTTCAACATACTCAGTCCTGCTTAACCCATTGTCCATATGTAGTCAGTGCCGTTCCGTTTAAGACACGTGTACTGAGTATTTATACGTGTAATTAGCTTAGTAAGCTCCCATCTAGCTCTATGCCATTCATATCTGGGCATTTTTCTTGTATTTGACGTTTTCTGTGTTCATTGTTAGGCCAGTTTCTTTTGAATAGTTATGAATTTCATTAAGGAGTGGAATGTACTGAGCCTAACTCAGGCTGGTCCCCTGGTTGTTTAGCTCCAGTATTGTAACAGATGAAGGTACTGGCCGATCATTCAGCAATTAACTCAACAAAGTTTACTTAGCCAGGAAGAATACAACACCCATCCCTTGCAGATAAAACTACCTTGCACTTGGCACGCTGAGATATGTCTACTCAGCAGGGCGGGGTGTGGTGACTTGCTGGCCTTGAGACACCTGCCAAGTCGAAAGGACCCTGAGCCTATATAAGCCAGCATTTTTATGCTCTTAGGTAAAGAGAAACCATGGTCCTATGGCTTCAGGACATCAAAATGTCAACAGCTAGAAACTTGAGCTCTGGTCCCCCTGAGTCAGTCAGGTCTTGGGAACAGCTTTCTTAACTATTGGGTAAAGAAGTAGCTTAACATATGGATGGCAGGGTTAGGGAACACCATCCTATCATGTTATACTTCTTGATGCAAGGTCCTTAAAGGATTTTTGAGGAATTTTCATCATTTAAATGGATTAGGGCCGTAAATGCATAGCCCTAATCCCAGTGATATCCATCAGAACTAAAGGAAAAAGAGGTGAAAAAAAAGCTAAATTAGGAATATAAGAAAAAGAAAACCAAAAACTCAGTGACATTCTAAATGAGTGACTAAATGTGACACAAAATTAAAGCCAGAAGCTTTGCCTCCCTACTTTTGAAGAACCACATCCTAGAACCCAGTGGTAAATGTTGTCAGATCTGTGCAAGTCACCCTGGCTCTCCTGATGTAAAGTAGTCGTAATGTACAGAAACAGTGATAGGAACATCAGAGGCGCAGAACAGATAATGACAATCGTCACAGTCACTTTTTTCATCATGGGTCAGGCTGATCATCGGTAATGAAGTACCCAAGTGCGTATTGCACTTTTGCATAGATGCTGCCTTGGTGCAGTGTAGATAATAAGACTAGCCCTGTACCAACAGTCCCTCCCTATTTCTTAGCCCAACAGCCAGGAATCCTCCCTGGGAGACCCAGTGGGGAAATGCCAAATTTCTGCAGCTCAAGAGATGTCTCCTCTGCTGGGAACTGCTTCCGTCTCTCACCGTACTTGGATGAGACCTCTCATTTTCTTTCATCCAAGATTCAGGCTTACCACATCAGTAGAACACTCTCCCTTATTCCCGGTAAATGCAGATCTCCTGTAATTATGCTCTGGTAATTTCACACATACCCCTGTGCTGCTGGAAAGCAAGGAATCTTCCTGACTGTCACCCTTGGGAGCCCTTTCTTGGGAAGGGCTCCTAGCGAGAAGCTTTGATGCCAGCCAAGCGAGTGGAACCTGAGCTCTTTGTCCAGGATGTATAGATCCCTCTGTGGCAGTAGGAGCCTTGAGGCTTGGGTGGCTGCATTGGGGAAGGAGTAAGGATGGAGCAGAGAGGACCTATATCCAAAATCTTTATCTTTCTGGAGACTGGATCCAAGAAGCTCCCAAACTAGGGTCCCCTTCTTAGGAGAACATGGCCTTATCGCTGACATGGCTTCTGGCAGGTGGGACACAAGACCTTATTATCAGTCAGGGACATAATATCAGTCAGTCAGCTTTTATTAAGTCCCACTCTGTGCCAACCGCAGGGCAGCTGGATGCCATAGTGGATAGAGTGCCAGTTCTGGAGTCAGGAAGATTCGCCTTTGTGAGTTCAGACCTGGCTTCATACTCTTACTAGCTGTGTGACCCTGAGCAAGTCACTCAACCCTGTTTGTCTCACTTTCCTCATCCGTGAGATGAGCTGGAAAAGGAAATGGCCAAACACGTCAGCGTCCTGGCCAAGAAAATCCCAGATGAAGCCTTGAAGCCTCGGACATGCTTGAAAAGATGACTGAACGACGACAACATGTGCCAACCTTGTATGAAGTGCTGGGGATGCGAACAACAGGAAAGACGACCCCCTGTCCGTGAGGAGCTCACGATCTCATGGAGGAGACGGTGGACAAATACGGACAGACAGGCCACATATGTGAGGGCTTGGGCGTGGCTTCCTGTAGATGAGATTTTAATTGGGCTTGAAGGAAGCCAGGGAAGCCAGTTGGTAGAGACGGGGAAGGGGAGCATTCCAGCTTTAGGGACAGTCGGAGAGAATACACGAGACTGAGAGACACAGGGTCTTGTTCACAGAACAACAAAAAGGCCAGCGTCACTGGACCAAAGACTGTGTGGCAGAAGGTGAGGCCTAACAAGATGTAATGTTAGTGGCATTTAAGATCTTTGATAGGCCTCATGTGGAGCCCATTAAGGGGAGCTTGCTTAGGGGAGGCTGGCTTGTAGGGAGGCTTTCACACCTTTTTTTTTTTTATTAATTTGTTTGTTCACTTTTAGGTTACAAGATTCTGTTCCATAGTCACTTCAGTTATAGATTTTTCTCCCCTTCCTCCCCATCCCCCACCCGATCCCCCCATGGTGGCATACAATCATGTATAGGATCTGCAAACTCCTTCACATTGTACAGTCGTCTGGTTGTATAGGTGTTATAGCCAATGGAGTGAACAATGAGAAAAAAGCCAAACATCTAAAAGAATGATAGCATGCATTGCTTCAGTCTCTGTTTAAACTCTGATCTTTCTGGATCTTTCTCTGAATATAGACATCTCTTTCCATCCTGAGACTTGTAGAGTTGTCTTTTAACTGTGTGATGCTCAGAAGCGTCCAGTTTTTCAAAGTTGGTCGTCACACATATGATGTATCTGTGACTGTGTACAAATTTTTCCTGGTTCTGCTCTTCTCACTCAGCATCAATTCATACAAGCCTCTCCAGGTGAGTATGAAATCCATCTCC
>CM053600.1:3556667-3620412 GCA_028646575.1 Pseudocheirus occidentalis
CTGTAAGAGTCTATCCCATATCTTTCAATAAACTTTACTTTTTCCTTGGCTGAGAAGACATGAGTGGAATTCTTTCCGCAAGACCCGGCATGTTGGTATTTTGGGATCTCAGGCAGCCCTAACCCTCTTTGGGCACCCTCTTCACTACTGTCAGTGAGGTTACACTACCAGACCCAAGGACCAGTTCTCCCTCCTTTGTTTCTGTGTTATGTAGAGTGGAGCTCCAGGCTATGTGAGCTTGATGGTGACAGTACAGTTAGCATTTCAGCAATATTCCCCACAGCAAAAGATCTGTGTAGAAGAATCTTGTGGCTTTTGTCCTTCATTCTCGAAGAGGACCAAGACATCAGGAAGATGATGCCATGATTTGTAAATGATTTGGAGCCTCACTTCCTCCTCCAGAGCCATCTGGGTCTAGTGACCAGAAATCAATCAGGATGATTGCAAATGGTCCAGGGAAAGGGGCAAAGCACATGGCTAGGCTTGAAATAGACCTTAACTCCATACCCCAATCTCTCAGCCTTCAAATGACAGAAATCACTCCCAGCCAGAACCTGCAAGGTAACTAGGGTAACATGCTCACATGGAGGTCAAAACAAGCAATATAAGGACACGCTCAAGATCTTTCTGAAAAACTTTGGAATTGATTGTGAGACATGGGAAACACTGGCACAAGACCGCATCAAAGAAGGGGCTATGCTCTATGAGCAAAGCAGAATTACAGTAGCTCAAAAGAAACATTAGATGTCCTAAGTTTGAGAAATTTCCACTCCAAGTGTTCATAAAGACTACTTGTGCCTGACCTGTGGTACAGCCTTCAAAATTCTTATTGGTCTAATCAGTCATAGTTCAGACACCCTGTACCTTAACCCCAACATAATTAAGTCATTTTGATCCTCTTTGAGCATAAGCATGAAGGACAACAACCAACCAAGTTTCAGGGAGCCCAAGGAGGGGGCTGACGCAGGTTATTATAGATGATTAGAGCAGAGGAAGGTGAGTGCAATTCACCCAAGGCCAGGTTGCTGGTAGAGGAGGTTGGGACATCCTTTGGTTTGACTAGGGTGTTTTGCATAAAAACAGAAGTTCTTTAAGAAGGCTTGGCAATCTCTGAAGGGAAGAGTTAAGTATTCACAAAATAATCTGAGACTGGAGTTGGTCAGCCTCAGGCATTTCATGGGTCTGGAAAAAGGTCAACGTCAGCTTCCATTAGCTTCTATCTGCTTTGCTGCATTTGACACCACCAGCAGAGGGGAAATCATAAAAAGCAAAAGGGGAAGAAAAACAAAATTATCAAAGATCTCAGAAGAAAGAAAGCTCAGAGTCCCTGACCGTAAGCATATAAATCAAAAGGGAAAATATTAACAGCAGAAGAAAATGTGGCTTGCAATTATACTAAAAGAGTTCAAGCATCTGTGAATAAATATTGCAAAACAAAGAAAAATGAGCCAACATTTGTTGAGATAGAGAACACTGTGGAATTTGAGAACTTGGAACCATGATAAAGTTTTCTTGAGTATTTTAAAAGAGAAATTAGAATTATGAGAGCAGAATTTGTGGCCTGCACAATAAAAAATTAATGACAAATCTCAACAAAGGTACAAAAAAAGACAACAGCTGAGTGGAAATACAAATACACAGAAGGACAATCTAGGAGAAAAGCAAAAGGCAATAGCATTAAAAGGAAAAAAATGCTTTCTACCCAAACAAAACATTTATCTCAAAGATACGATATAAAGAGATAATCTAAGGAACATAAGTTTCCCAGAAGAATTCTAAAAATGATCATTTCTTTAAAAACCTAAATATAATGCAAGACATTATACAAGAAAATTGCCTAGATCTTCTGAACATGGAAAATAAAATAACAATCAAAAGAATTCATGTGTCTCCTGCAGGAAAAACAAATAAACAAAAAACAAAGCTATGAACAGCAGGACACATAGTGGTTAAATTTGTCAGTTCAGTTCAGAAACAAGTTCTGTAGGCAACTGGGAAAAATATCTTCAAATACAAGGGAAAGTTGAATAACAGAACACTATTCTACACCCACCAGCAAATGCAGGAAGAAGTGGAATGTGTTCCAAAAAGCAGTTGTAGTTCAAGATGCAGACCGTAATGACCTAAATCTGCAAATCTGAGCTTAAAAACAAATGAAAAAAGATGAATGTTCAGAAATAAAGAAACATCCTTAGAAAACAAGTCCTACGAAGATTATTTGCTTCTTGAACACCTCAGACAACAAAAACACAAGACAATGGGAACACATGCAGCAACCAAGGACAGCAACAGCAATAGTGACAGCAGAAACATGAGTAAACAGTTGTGGGGTTCTTTTTTCCTAAATGTACAGAAGGAGGCTGGAGTGAAATCAGAAGGCTGTAGGAGGTAACAGTAAAGAGGTGGCCTGGAGCATTATGCACAGACACCCAGACTAAGGTGAATCTATGTTTTCTGTGGTATGGCATTACAAGCTAGGAAAATATATGAAAGGTGGGGAGAGGAGCAGGAAGAGACTGTGCAAGGTGCCTGGGTCAAACTGAGAGCTAGCAGCGAGCAAATGACACTTGTCATCTCTCAAGAAGAAAAGAGCCTACAGGAAACAATGGTTGAGGAGGAGGCAAAAGGACTGAAAAGGGGAAGGGGGAAAGAAGGCCTTGTCTTGGTGGTAGGACAAGGTTCCATTAATGAATATTTCTATAGGTGAAGAGAAATGTTTTATGAAGGGAGAGAGGGACTTTGTGCTAGTCATTGTAGGGAGAATTTAGTGCTTAAAAATACTTCTCATCCTGTCTTGGAAGGGAGGGAGCTGGAACTCTTGGGGTTAACTGGCACTGTTGAGATTTGGGGTTTGGGGGTGCTCAAGACCCCAAAATACCAACATGGCGGGTCCTGCCAAATAAATTCGACTTAAGCCTTCTCTCAGCCAAAGTAAAACAAGGTTTATTAAATATTTGCCATCATGGGTAGACTCTTAAGGAGCCTAAGTATTTGTGATGCTCACATTGACAAGTGGGGCCAGAACAATCTGACACAGACTGAGTCTGCCCTAGACTGAATCTGAGCACCTTTGTGGTATATACAGAAAGATTGTGGGAAGGATCTAAGGGTGGTGTAGAGTAGAGGTTTGGGGAGGCGCTTGGGGAGGAGTCTAAGGAGGATCTTAGATGGAACTGAGATCAGATTCCAGGAATGGGATTAAGGGTGGGAAATAGTTGAGGGCCACCTGGATGTGACAGACAATAGAGGACTATGCTAGGTTAAGAGTGACAGAGATTTGGGCCTAGAAGTAATGAAAGGCTTATGACCCCAGGCAAGGCCTCATCAAGTGGGAAGATTCAAGGAGAGTTCAAGGCGGTTCCCAGAGTCTATACTCCATCAGCATCTGGGGAAGTTTGAAGGCATGGACCCAGGGAGGTGACTGATACAATTGGAGAAAGAAGGTCACCAGGGATTGGTGGGTTACATAATCTGGAACATAGGAAAGTTCCTTAAATGAGATAATGTCCTCTCTCTATCATCTGTAGGAATTAACATTCTTCTGGAAGTGAACCACAAGAGAAGCTCTAGAAGCAGAAACTGCTTAGAGGGGGGAACCCAGAATACTTACCTTAGAAGTTTTGATTAGATGTGGGATACAGAGAATAAAAAGAGACTAGTTAATTATCAGGGGTCATGAAGAGGAAAATGAGGTCTACTGTAAATAGAGAAGACTTTTCTGGAAACGGTGCAAAAAATGAAAATTCAAAAACTAGTGAACAAAACCAGTAGAAGGGGAAGACAGGAAGGGGGAATGTATTTGACTGAGAAGGAAAAAGTGGGGAAGAATTAAATAAAAGGGAATCAATTCACTTTAAAAAAAGAATGAACTAGAGTAACTGAAGAGACCTAGTACTGTTTTTCAGTGTAAAAGGTTAAAAAAAAATCATAACTAAAAAAAAAAAGATTAAAGACAAGGGGTTTAAGTAAAAACATAATTCTCATAACTTTAAATGTGACTGGATTAGGCCATCCAATAAGGTGAAAAAAAATGGGCAGATTGAATGAGAAAATAAAGTCCTACAACCTACAATCCTACAACAAGGAACATATTTTAAAAATAAAGACACAAAACTGAGGGGATGCACAAAATGTACTATGCATCCAATGAATAAAAAAATAGACAGGGTTTGTGATCATGCTTCCTAATGAAACAAAAGCATTCAAAAAGTGAAAAGGGCTATGAAGGAAACTACGTAATGCCAAAGAAACCATAGACAACAATCTAGTATCAGAAATAAACATATACTATTGAAATGCCTACATCCAAATTCGTAAAGGAAACATGAATGAACATTAATGAAGCTATAAAAAGATATAGACGGTGTGGGAGATAATTTGCACTGAAGTTTCCCCAGTCTAAAAAATCAAATCTAGAATGGCTTCAGTATTCACTAGGCCTACATTTAGAGGTTACCTGACCTTCCAGCAATCCTGGGACTTAAGAGCAATGGAGACCCTCCCCAGTGCCACCTCGGCACAGGATATGCCAAATAATGTTGAGACTGCTTTCACTGGACACCCACATGTTTCCAGGTCCTTTGTCTCAGAAATAGATTCCCAAGCTTAGGTTGTGTCCTAGTCCCCCTACCAATGAGAGTGAAGGCCGGTTGAGGGGTTGGGTTTTTGCATTAGAAGGTTATATAACCATGGGCTGACTTCTACCTGTTGCTCTCTCCCTGCCATCATGTGGGTGACAGGGACAGAGTCCTTTCTCATGAGAAAGAATAAAGACCTTTTCTGACTCAGATTCAGACTCTGAACTTTTTTGTCTCACACAACCGTAATAATGCAGTGACAGTGGACTTCAGTATTCCTCTCTCAGTTTTAGCTAAGTCTTAATAGAAAGAAAAAAGGGAAACTATGGAACTGAGATAAAAGACTGTAAGATACGATTGAATTTTGTTTCCACAGTGTGAGAAACACACTTGAGGGGATCGCAAGACTTCCTAGGGAGGGTCAACAAGTTAGCCTGGACGCACTTCCTCTGTCCACTGCTTCCCTGGAGGCCCTTAGGACGATCTTCATGAGATGCTCCTTAAAAACCCCTTCTCCCTGAAAGAACTCAGAAACAGGGTGCAGAGAAAGGCAGTTATCATACTGGAAGGTGGGTACTCACTCATACTGACGCAGAAGCAGGAGTGTGATTATACAGTTCAGTCCTTTCTAGTGGACTAAGAGTCAGTTCCTCACTTTATTTCCCTACATTCCCTCTTTGTATGCGTATTGCATGGGTTTGGTAGTGAAGATGCTTGTGACCTCTAAGGTTGGAGAGGTTTGCCATACCCCCACCTTTCTATTTCCCTCTGACCATTGTCCTAGGTAGTTCTAAGAAGGCCATTGTCTCAGTATATAAAATAAGCAACCTTCCCCACAGCCACTGATTCTCTTCCAGTAACTTTTCAGGGAGCAAAATAAGATACCATAATATCCCCTCTTACACGAAGAAATTATAAAAACAGAAATTATAGGAAATCTGATTTGAAGGTATACTGATGGCTAATGTAAGAGATAAAAATGCTTGTAGAGGACAGTGGGGGAGGCTGGCCCCTGAAAATCAGCATATGTATGAAGGCCTCTTCCTGTATATCAAAAGGCACTGCCAGACCAGGTGGCATTCACAAAGAGGAGGCCCATTAACTCAGACTTGGTATTAGATAATGGGACTTTTAAAGCTTTTTGTCACATCTATTAGTAACTGAGAAACCTTTTCTCATGCTTTCTGTTGGAGACAAATGGGGAGGTTACTAAAAATATTCTGGCTTAGTATTTCCTTTTATAAAGAATAAAGTATATGAGGATGGGAAGGAGGGGGAAACTGAAATGTGAGTCTACCCATTATGGCAAACCTTTAATAAACTTTGCTTTTCTTTGGCTGAGAGAAGGCTTGAGTAGAATTCATTTGGCAGGACACGGCATGTTGGTATTTTGGGGTCTTGAGCACCCCTAACCCTAGACCTCAACAGGGTCAAAGAAAAAAAATCAAATTATATTTATGTGAAAGATAATTATAATGATGAAATGACATGCCACTATTTCTGGGATACAACTAAAACAGTCCTCAGGGGAACAAACCTACATTAACAAAATATAAAAAGAACCAATGAACTGGATATGCGTTTAACAAACTTAGAAGTCAACAAATAAACCTAAAAGAAGCACAAAAGAATAGATGTCAAAAATTAGAGAATAAACAGAAAAAATGGAAATGCAAGATATCTAAAAAGACAAAAAAACCCTTAAAATTGGTTCTTTGAAAAGATTTTAAAAATTGATAAAGCCTAAGCTAATCTGAATAAAAAGAGGACATAAAATTGAACCAATAAAATAGCAAAGGAGGAAGGCAGAATCACAACAAAAGAAGAAGACATAAAAAGAATAACCATAACATATTACCACACAGTTTTATGCTAACAAAACTGAGAACACAAATATAGGAATACCTTTAAATATTAAACACCCAAACAATCAGAAGAACAGATAGAGATTTTTAAAAAACCCAATGTCAGAATATGAAATAGATTAACCTGTAAAGAAAAATTTGGTCCTGATGGATTCAAAAGAAATTTATATCAAACTTTTAAAGAACAATTAGTACCCATAGTATACAAATCATTCTCAAAAACTGAGAAAGTTTTAAGGATCATACTATGAAAAATTAGATGGGAAACACATCATGTACCTCTCATAGCTATGGGTAGGAAATGTATTCTTAGTCAAACAAAAGGTAGAAGCAATTACAAAAGAAGAAATGGATAACTGGTGACACGGGCACAAATAAAACAAATACATCTAGAATAAGAAGAGAAACAGTTACATGGAGGTTGGGGTAGAGAGATCTTTGTGCCAAATGCTTCTGATATGGATTTGGTATCCAAGACATAAATAATAAATATGTATGAAACAAATGAAAAGTCTGAGATACATATGGGTAATTAATAATCAATTTATTAATTATTGCTAGCAAATAATAAATTGAGGTTAGTGGTTCTTCCTGGCAACTGAAAGTCTCCTGGAGTGCACTGAATGCTTATTAATGAGTAGGTGGGCAAAAAACCTTTATCTCCTCTTGCTGAGAAAGTGAGACTTAGGCACCTCCTGCAGTCTGGACAAAAGAATCCATCTCTACCCAGACGACTCTGGTTCTCCTCTTCAAAGACAGAGTCATCCTAAATACTAATGCAAGGTTCCAAGCACAGGGGATGGTTTCATAAGGGAAAGAACTTGCCTAGACTGGATTCTGTTTGTAAGGGCTTCTAGTTGGGTGGGATCCAACCCAAAATCTAGAAACATGTACTTGGAGCATTTGAGAAATTTCATATATCAGCAATGTGGCTGAATGACAGAATGACCTACAGGGGCTGATTTCAGAATGAGGAAATAGGAAAGGAAAACCTTGATCCTAATTTAATAATTGGTCAGTAATATAAGAGAAAAATAATTGTTTTTCTCACATATAAGACTAATAATCATTCTCCAATAGAAAACTGGTCAAAGGATATAGTTTTCAAAAGAATTGCAAAATATTCACAACCACAGGGAAGAATGTTACAAATCACCACTGACAAGAGAAATGCAAAAACAAGGCTGAGGCTTACCTTCAAACCAGAAAACTGGCCAAGATGACAAAAAGTGGCAATAGTCAGTACTGAAGTGGCTGTGGAATGATAGGCACACTAATGCATTGTTGGTGGAATTGTAAAATGAAAAAATGATTTTGGAATTACGCAGATAAAGTGACAAAAAGGTCCAAACATACTCTTTTATTTGCTTTTTCAGTTTTAAGCTTTAATAACTTAAGAAATATAAATGTTACAAACTTACAAAATCCAGGAAGACATTTGACTAATTTTAAGAGAATTATAAGAAGACAACTAAAAACATGTAGTTGGGAAAATAGAAGCCTTCTCTAATTGACTTTTTTTTATCTTTTTTTTTGAGGGCAGTTGGGGTTAAGTGACTTTGCCCAAGGTCACACGGCTAGTTTTTTTGTGTTAAGTGTCTGAGGCCGGATTTGAACTCAGGTCCTCCTGACTCCAGGGCCGGTGCTCTATTCACTGTGCCACCTAGCCACCCCCTAATTAACTCTTTTTTAAAGGAAAAGCGTGTTTTGTATTTATTTTTAGTTTTCAACATTCATTTCCACAAGATTTTGAGTGACACATTTTCTCCCCATCTTTCCCCTACCTCCATTGCAAGATAGCAAGCCGACTGAATACCCCTTCTCCCAGTTTCCTCTCTCTTACATCCTCCCCCATTCACCCTCTGACTTTCTTCTAGTGGGACAAGATGGATTTCTATACCCCAGCACCCATGTATCTTATTTCCCAGTTGCAAGTAAAAAAACAATTTTTTTAACATTTGTTTTTAAAACTTTGATTTCCAAAAAAAAAACAAAAAACAAAAAAAACAAAAAAAAAACTTTGATTTCCAGATTCTTTCCCCTCTTTCCTCCTCACCCACCCCCACTGGGAAGATAAGCAATTCAATATAGGTTGTACATGTGTAGTTATGCAAAATGTTTCCATAGTAGTTATGTTGTGAAAGACTGACTATATTTCTCTCCATCCTGTCCCACCCCCCACTTATTCTATTTTCTACTTTGACCTTGTCCTTTTCAAAAGTGTGTGCTTCTAGCCACCCTCTCCCCCAACCTGCCCTCTCTTCTATCATTCCCCCTCTTACCCCCTCACCCCTTATTTTCCTGTAGGGTAAATGAGCGTGTATGTTATTCCCTCCTTAAGCCAAATTCAATGAGAGTAAGGTTGACCCATTCCCTTTCACCTTCCTGCTCTTCCCCTCCATTGTAACAGTTTTCTTTTGCCTCTTTTATATGATAATTTACCTTATTCTATCTCTCCCTTTCTCCTTCTCCCAATATATTTCTTACCTCTTAACTTTAGGTTTTAGATATCATCCCTTCCTATTCAACTGATCCTGTGCCCTTTGTCTATGTATACATGTGCACACACACACACTCACACATGTATTTATACACACATACACCCTCCTATACATACATATATGTGTATGTATATATACACACACATATATATTCCCTTTAACTATCCTCATACTGAAAAAAGTCTCATGAGTTACAATTATTGTTTTTCCATGAAGAAATGTAAATAGTTCCACTTTAATAAGTTCCTTATGATTTCTTTTTCCTGTTTACCTTCTCATGCTTCTTGTATTTGAAAGTAAAATTTTCTGTTCAGCTCTGGTTTTTTCATCAAGAATACTCGAAAGTCTTCCATTTCATTGAATGACCATATTTTCCCCTGAAGCATTAGACTCATTTTTGCTGGGTAAGTGATTCTTGGCTTTAATTCTAGCTCCTTTGACCTCCAGAATATCATATTCCAAGCCTTTCAATCCATTAGTGTAGAAGCAGCTAGATCTTGTGTTACCCTGATTGTGTTTCCACAGTATTCAAATTGTTTCTTCCCGGTGGCTTGTAATATTTTCTCCTTGACCTGGGAACTCTGGAATTTGTCTATGATATTCCTAGGAGTTTTCTTTTGGGGATCTTTTTCAAGAGGTGATCAGTAAATTCTTTCAATTTCTATTTTGCCCTCTGGTTCTAAAATATCAGGGCATTTTTCCTTTGAGAATTTCTTGAAGGATGATTTTTAAGGCTCTTTTTTTGGTCATGGCTTTTAGGTAGTCCAATAATTTTAAAATTACCTCTCCTGGGTATATTTTCCAGGTCAGTGGTTTTTCCAATGAGATATTTCTCATTGCCTTCTATTTTTTCATTTGTTTGGATCTGTTTTATAGTATCTTGATTTCTTATGAAGTCATTAGCTTCCATTTGCTCCAATCTGGGAAATCTGACTTTTTAAGGCATTCTTCTCCTCATTGGCTTTTTTGGGCCTCTTTTGCCATTTGAGATAGTCTGGTTTTTAAGGTGTTATTTTCTTCAGTATTTTTTGGGTCTCCTTTAACAGGCTGTTGACTCACTTTTCACGATTTTCTTGCATCATTCTCATTTTTCTTCCCAATTTTTCCTCCACTTCTCTTACTTGATTTTCAAAATCCTTTTTGAGCTTCTCCATGGCCTGTAATCAGTTTATATTGATGCAGACAGAGATTAAGGGACTTGACAGGAGTTACGCAGCTAATAAGTGTCTGAGGTCAAATTAGAACTCAGATCTTCCTGATTCCAAGTCCAGCCCTTCATCCACTGCAGAACCAAGTTGCCACATTTGCATCATAGAAATTTATTGGAAAGGTTTCTTCTTTCATAGTTTCTTGTAGTATTGGAAGTAAGATTTCTTTAAATGTTTGATATAGTTGACTTCTATATCCACTTGGTCTTGAAGGTTGTTTTTTTCTACCTTTGGGAGTTCATTTATATATTGTTTAATTTATCCTTCCTAATATTCAGTTATTTCAATAACCTATTTCTTTTTTTATCTGGGCATTTTATTATTTTTAAGTATCCATCTATTTCATACAATCAATATTTATTAAGTGCCTACTATATACCAGCACTGGGGATACCAAAGAGGCACTATGTTTTGCCTGTTTTTTGCATCCCCAGAGCTTAACACAGTACCTCATATATAGGATACACTTAATAAATACCCACTGATATTGAAGAAAAAATATATGAATATAACATTTTCATATTTGTTTGCTTTTTGATATATTTAATTCTAATTTGGGGAAATGGTTGCCACACAAATGCAAATAATAATACGATATTTAATGTTGGAATTATGGGTATATTCAAGATAACTGAATAGCATTTGGAAATGTGAGACTAGAGAGCAGCAGAGAGTTTAGAGCAAGATAGAGTTTAGTGGTATAAGTGGATTTGATAATCATTAACATAGAATGTAATGAAATCCATGGGTGCTGATGAGATCACCAAGAGAAAGAAGGGCACCCTCAGAAGGAGAAGAAAAGAGGTCCCTAAGTTATCAATTCTGTTAACATAATTGAACAAAATATTTTCTAATAATTATCCTTTTTTCATCTTCATTTACTACAGTTCTTCCTTTTTCATATTTTCTATGAACAATTTAGTTTTCCTCTCTTTATAAACAATTACGTTAGTTGCTTATCTATTTGATCAGGTTTCCTATCCTCCTCAAAAAAGATCCTAGTTTTAATTTATCAATTATAATTATAATTTTGCTTTGATTTTTATTAATCTCTTCCATGGTTCCTCTTCCATGGTCCCAGCTCCTGCCTGAATCTATCCAACTGTTCCCTGAGTTCAAAGGCAGACAGTTCTCAGTTCCTTGTCCAGTTCCTTGTGCAGTTCCTGTTCCATATTGAAGTTCACTATGTCTAGTCCACCTCAAGTCCTTCACAGTTTCTGTTCCTGGGAAGGCAAAGCTTAACAAAGCCACAATAACATTCCTACACATTGCCAGCATCCTTATCAATTCACTTTCTGCCTGTAAAATCAACATAGACCCAACAACAAGGTCTGAGGAATAAACACAAATCAGTATAGTCCTAGGACCTCTGAAAATGTCAGTAAGACCCTTCTCCAGGATTTCTGTAAAATACAACAAGAAAATCCTCTTTTAGGGCTTCTGAACCAGTAGTCAGGTCCCAGGGCTTCTGTAACAATAGCACCATCCTCTATCAACAGAGGAATCTGACAAAGTAACATCAAAACCAACAAAGTACCGGCACCACAGCCATGCTTCCTCCCTGTTCTCTCTTCTCATTTCCCAGTTCTTCTCAATTCTCTTCTCACTTCTCCTCAGTTCTCCACCATGAGTTCTTTTCTCCATTCTGTTCTCGATTTGTAGTAGTTCTCAGAAGTTCTCAGTATCCTAGCAGTTCTCTCTCTCTCTTAGCAATTCTGGCTCTCTAGCTTGGGGTTTTCCTTATATATGGTATTAGCTCCTTCCTGTTACATCAGCAACTTCCTCCCATTGTGGTAGTCACAGTTTCTGGATCTTAATACTTGATACAATCATAAACTGAAACAAAGTGCTGAATAGTTAAATAGCCAAAACAAGATGTTAACTACTCCTGTTTCTTTTTTTTTCTTTTTGGAGGGCAATTGGGGTTAAGTGACTTGCCCAAAGTCACACAGCTAGTAAGTTAAGTGTCTGAGGCTGGATTTGAATTCAGGTCCTCCTGACTCCAGGGCCAGTGCTCTATTCACTGCACCACCTACCTGCCCCCTAAAGAATAATCTCTAGCCTCTTTTATTTTTGGAGGGAGGAGGGCAGGGCAATTGGGGTTAAGTGACTTGCCCAAGGTCACATGGCTAGTAAGTATGTCCAGTGTCTGAGGCTAGATTTGAACTCAGGTCCTCCTGACTCCAGGGCCAGTGCTTTATTCACTGTGCCACCTAGCCACCCCAGCTACTCCTGTTTCTTGACAAACTTAAAACTAGGTGCTAAGTACCTGTTTGATTGTCAATATAAGGGGCAGGGAAGATCTTTAAATCCCCATTACCATTACAACAGGTTACGGGAAGATTCCCCCTCCTCTCTGCAGACTGCTGGCAAAGTTGGGTCACTGCTCACCCTGAGTAGAGTTTGCTCCTGAGGAGGGAGAGCCACAGACTGTATGGTAAGGGTATGGGATCATCCTATTAAGGCTCCCAGGAAGACCAGATTGTGGTTGTCCTTGGGCAGTCAGGTGGGCTTCCCCATCCTGCTAGAGATTCAGCCTTGGTGGCCAAGCTCCCCTGACTAAGGGTAATTCACCAGTGGACAAAGCCATGGGTTTTTATGGAATTTTAGAAGTGTGAAACTGTGTAGGGGGAGGGGGGTACCTTGGCACTAACTTAGCTTATATATATGAAATTTATAGGTATATATTATATACCTATAAAGTATAACTATGCTTTGAGAGTCCACCTATGCTAAATTTATATGCTTTTGTATATTTTAAAAGGGAGTTATTTTGCTAAGTGGCCAAGTGTATGCCTTGTGCTTTCATACACACACATAATGTGAGGGCTTAGAAAAATAATTAACTTGTATTCACTTTGGAAATAGTTGAAAGGGTAATGTCCTCTGCTGTAACCATTGGTCCACAGTCCAGGCTTCATAAATATTATTGTCTAGGTTTTCATACAGGTTGTCTCTGCCACGCCTGGTTGTCAACTCACTTAGGAACAGGGAGGTCATAAGTTTCATAAAGTGTTTAGAAATAATGTATTTTATCTTCACAATTACTTTATCTGCCAGAATGAATTTATATTGCCCTGTCACTGTCATTTTCTTTGATTGAAGTTTCTATGGCTTCTATGATTCTTTCCATGACCTAATTATTCTTTAGAATTACATTATTTAATGTCAGATTACTTTTTAGTTCTTGGCTGAGAATCATTTTATTTCATCTGGATTAGTAAATGTACTTGGTTCTTCCGCTTTTCTACATTTTTGGTGAAGTCTTTATGCCCCTGTACATGGCCAGTGTTTATAAAGGTGCTGTGTACAATTATGAGATAGGCAGATTCCTTTCCATTCCCAGTCATTGATACCCAGAGATCTACTGTCTACAATTTTTATCAAGTACATTCAGTTCCTTAAATTTTTTTCTTTATCTTTTGTTTAGATTTGTCTAGTTTTGAAAAGGGGTACATTAAAGTCACTTGACAGGGTATGGGCCCAAACTGAGACCTTTACCCCTCACCCCAAAATAATTTGGGTGCCATTTGTCTACAGCCATGAAAACCTCACCTGGAACTCTCTTTGAATTTCCCCATTGGATCTGGCATTTGTCTGAGGTTATAATCCTTTCAACTGACCTTTCATTATTTCTAAGCCTAATTCTTTGGTACACTAAACCTAGCCCAGCCCTTCATTGTCTGCTACCATTGTCTGCCTACTTCCCCTCCTTGATCCTAAGACCCCCATTCTCCTTATCCAGGCCTTCCCTAGACCCTTCGTCCAGTCACTCCAAACGACTTGGCCACTCCTGAATCCCTTCCATAGATTCCAAGATCCATCTTGTTTCCACTAAAGCACTCAGATTCAATCTGGTCTGCTTGCATTAGTAATAAGAAAGTTCAGATTCTGTTAGAGTCTGGCTGATATGGTGGATATTTAATAAACTTTGTTTTTATTTGACTGTAAGAAGGCTTAGGTTCAATCCATTCAGGTAGGACCCGTGTGTTGCTATTTCAGGGTCCCACTACCCCTAAACTTCAACCCACCTACTATTATAGTTTTATTATGTCTCCCTCCAATTTCTGACTTTTCCTTTAATTATTTAGCTGCTATGTTATTAGGTTCATCTATATTAAATATTAACATTGATTCATTTTCTATAATTTAGCCTTTAAGCATAATTCCCTGCTTATCTTGATTTTATCTTCATTTCCTCTAACCTTGTCTGAAATCATGCTTTTTACAATTCAGCTGAAGCATCAGAGACCATTAACTCTGCGTGAATCTTTGTATTTCAGCTGTGTTCCTTATACTCCGCACATGGAAACATCTTACTTGCCGTTCCGTCCTGTTATCTTCTTCCACGTTAGAGACAAGTTCAACGGATTCATATTCATGGCCATATTTGTTATGTATTTCCCTTTACCCTCTGCCCTTGTCATTCTTCTTCTCTTTGCTCCCACTTCCTTCTTTATAAATAATGTTATATAGAAGAAAAGAAATTTCCTTGACAATTGTGTCTTTATAAGTGAAAGAGCCTGGCTTTTCTCTTCTTACTCTGCCTCCTATCCTCAGTTTTTCCTATTTCTTCACTTCCTTTTAACACCTCCCTCCAATCTTTAAGCTTATTTTTCTCATAACTGTTCCCTTACCCATCATGCCCTCCTGTTTGACCTACTCCTTTATCCTTATCATTTATTTACCATAAAATTTTTTATGTATTTCAGTGTCATTGTGTTAAATTTATTATCTGATTCAGATGAAAATGAGATCCCTTTATATACTCTTCATCTTGTGCATCTCTATTGTTCAATAATGACTCTCTCCTTTTTTTCATCCTTTCCTCCTCAAAATTATCCCTGATTTCTCCCATGTTTTTCTTTTCCTAAGGACAATAAAACAAAATTACCCACAGACTGTCATTTTAACCTTTTTCTATGACCTTCCTATGACCTTATGACCCTTAAGAAGACACGTGTTTCTCATTCCACAATTAAAATGTAAATACTTAATTTTGGTGTCTATATTTCTAATTCAAAATATCTATTCGGACCTTTTCATCAGGAATACTTGGTACTCCTCTATTCTACCAAATGTCCATTTTTTCCCCCCTGTAGAATAATACTTACTTTTGCTCATCAGCCTCTTGCCAGAATGGTACTGTTAGAGATAAGTTTTCTTATTACCTGTTCTTCATTCTTACTGCTCTGTTTTTCATTCCTCCTTCATCATGAGGTAATATTAAAAATAATTTCACTTCTTATAGAAAATGGAAGAGTTTCCCTTTGGTATCACACTGGCTCTTTGTCTCAAAAGACACACAAAGTCAAATCCTGAAGGTCATGGGGCCTTTGTTTGGAGCGTGGATACTTCATCCTGTATGCTGCCACTTAGGACACAGAAACCAAACACTGAGACAGTTCCTTCCTTCGTTCACCTCCTTCCCTTGTGAGTACTAATAAGGTTGGTTTAGGTTATGGTTGTGTGGGAAGATGCTTTTCATCTAAACTCCCTTGCACTAGAAAGGAAATTGCAAAAATTCAGAAACATTGGAAAGTAAATGAAAAAAGAAAACCAATGGAAGAGAAAGGGGTACTGTGTTCTGCTCATTAATAACATTTTCCTCCCTCATGCAGTCTATGCCTTCTAGAAGGAAAACCGTAAGATTAAAAATAACTTACTCTGGAGGTAATTCATTCTGGTTGGCAGTGTAGTCCTTCTAAATTAATAAAGTAGACAGGAAATATGAAATCAGGGAAATAATAAATAGGTAAAAAGAAAAAAGTCTGCAAAGCAAGGTTCTCCCTCACCAGTACCCCCACAAGCTTCCGGGTTCCACCAGAGCACATGAAACACTTCACAGTGTGATGCCTGAGACCCAAAGACAGACTCTGCTCCTATTGCAGAGATTCTGCTGGCAGGGCTCATGCCACCCGGTTTAAAACGAGTAGCAGATACTCTGCCAAATCACATACATACTCAGGCTTCCCTATGGGCTGGCCCTTAGGAATGTCAATTTTCAAAATTCTGCCCAGAATACCTAAACCCCACTCCCTCGAACCTACAAAGAGCCAGAGAAACTAAGTCAGCCCAACAAGAGAAGGAAGGAGAGATACAGGACTAAGCCTTTCTATAGTGTGCCTGGCATCATGCTAAGCACTTTCTACAAAGATTCTCTTATGTGATCCTCATCATAACCTGGCAAATTAGGTGCTATCATTTTACAGATGAGGAAGCTGAGGTGAGATGAGCCACACAGCTAGTTAAGTGTCTGAGACTGCATTGAACTTCCCAATTCCAGCCCAGGACTCCATCCACTAAACCCCCAGCTACCAGAAGGAAAGAGCCAGGGGACAGGAGCAGGGGACTGGAGGAAAGAACCAGCCTACTTGGTTTGTTCTGTAGTTCACACACGTATGCAACAATAATGGGTAACAATTAGTTACCATTTTAATCTTCATTCTTTTTCAGTGCTAGGACTACGGGTGACTCATGGCCTGTTGGATTCTGTGACAATGCTGCCCCATCTATGCTGAGCTATCCCCCAGCATGCATTTGGACTGGCAAGGATGGGTCCCTAGAAGTGGCTTCTACATTGTGTGCTAAAGGTAACCCTGTAGATGGCTACTATTACTACCATAATTCACAAGGCCCCTCCAGAGTATTTCCCATCAACAGTCAACAAGCAGACAATTAGCTTTTTAAATTAGGCATTTATTAAAATGGTATAGTAAGAACAGTTGATACAAAACATTGTCCCCCAAAAGCCTGGGGCATATTTTCTCACAAATATTAACAATTTCCTCGGGAAGAATGGAATCTGAGGACAGAGGTAGCGAGGCCCACGTGTAGAATGCATTTGTAGCAAAGGGTAGCTGAGAGTGATGTGCTCCAGAAATCCTCTTTTGTGGATCTTCACACATCGTTGCTCGGCTGAGAGAGAATCTAAAAGTTTATCACAAACTTCTTTAGCTCGTAAGAGCATTGACAAAAAATCGACAAAAGCATTGACAAATTGACAAAAAGAGAATCCAAAAGTTTATCACAACCTTCTTTAGCTCGTAAGAGCATTGACAAAAGCAAATGGTGCTATGATGCTATAGTTATTGACACTGAGATGGTTTTACTAAGAAATCTTGATGATCGTGGTCAACACAAGTTTATAGGCACAGAGCGAGAAGGGACATTAGAACTCACTGAGTTCAACTTTTCATCATATAGTGAGGAAACTGAGGCCCAGAACAGTTAAGTGACTTCTTTGGGGTTAATGGAAAGCTACCCCATAATTTAGCTGTGTAGAGACTAAGCAAGTTACCCATTTAAAGATTAGCTCCAGAAATAGATAGGGACCTTGTAAGAACAATTTACCATAGTACCTTATTGTCCACAAGAGAATTAGTCGGACTGTCTGAGGAGCAAGAAGTGATTGATGAGTATTGACCTCAGAGAATTCTAAGCAAAAGAGGCAACCTACCAGTTACTCAGATTGTTTGGCCAGACCATGGCTCAGGAACAAACGCTTTGATGAAAGAAAACTCAGTACAATGTGATCCTGCAATCTGTCCAAATAGGTGAAGAGAACTAAATCCAGAGTCAGTACTTTTTCTGTCGAAAATCTGAGCTGTAGAGACTCCTAAAGTACAAAAAAACTTCCATGGAGTGAGCTGCTAGCTCAACCTGAATCCTCCACAAGTTCAGGTGTACAGATTTAAGACTATATTTCTGATGAACTAATTCAAGCACAAAGACAGAGTCGTAGGACACGGGGACGTACAGGGGATTCTACCTGTGACCAAAATAACCCGTGATGGCTGTTACAGAGGAAACTAGAAAAGTAGTCTGACATGTAGCCAGATGAGTACACGCATGAAGATGTACCTTACATGTAACTGCCCTGTTCACCAAGACATGAGCGTACCGTAAACGGATTTGCCAGTGACATGTAATTTCTCTGTTTATCTATTTGCATACGCTGTGCTGCTTCTGTATGTTGTGTTGTTATGTAGCATTACTGATATTACAATGCTCTGTTCTGATGATTATATACAATTATGCTGATTTAATTATATAATTATATACTATTGGGGCATTCCTATAATAGGGTATGCATATAATTTACCCTGAAAAGATACCCAGAATTGAGAACTCTGGATACATACGCCCACAAGCATCCCCCTTGATTTGCAGGCATCAACAAATGTTTAACCGTTTAAGGGACAAATGTAAGGGTGGAGGGGAGAGGAAGAGAACACAAATTTATTCATTTGTGGCAAGTCTTGTGTTAAGTGCTTTCCAAATAATAACAAAAACATGGGCTTTAGGTGCTATTATTATTCTAGGTTTAAATGAGAAAACTGAGGCAGAGAGGGGTTCAGTGATTTGTCTGGGGTCACACAGCTAGTTAGTGTCTAAGGGTGGGTTTGAACTCACATCTTCCCGACTCCAGGCCAAGAATTCCATCCACCACACCAGCTAAGGACCATAAAGGACCTGATCTTTGAAAGTCACAGAAAAGGGAGAAATAAGAAGGCGAACTGATGAAGTTTTGGCCACTTACTTGGTATCTTTGTGAAATTCAAATAAGTCCTTTTAGTGAATTGGAAAGGGAGCAACTCAAAAGGATAAATACAGAGATCTGGATCCCAAGGGAACCTTTAAAAGTCAGTTCAGGCAGAAGCAGGAGTAGAAAAGGAATCCAACTACTGACAATAAGTATAGAAAACCCAGAAATCAAGAAGGGGAGAGCCTGAAATGTGGGGTGGAAAAGGGAGAACATAAGCAAGGAAAGAAGGAACTGCCACAAAGAAGGGAGTCTGAATTACGGGACTAAGGCTATTCAGAGCAATCTGACGTTGCGGATGCTGCGAGAGATTCTGAGTTGCTGTACGAGGAATATAGAGCTTTCTAACACCGTGCCCCTCCTCACCCCTCTAATGGGATCAGTGAATCAAGAGGTATAAACAGAAGGTACAACCAGTACTATAAAGGATGGAAGGATTGCCAGGGATGAAGTGGCAGCTGAAGAGAAACCAGGTCCATGAGAGCTAGAGATCTGAAATAAAAGGAAGCTTGTTATTTATTTATAGTATAGGAGCTCAAGAGGGCACAGCGGGAGTAGGCAGATCTGAACCGAGAGGGGCAGGGTTTCAGTAGAGATGAATGAAAGCATATGCAACAGGACTTTCAGTTGGGCATGTTTTACCCTTAAGCCACTGAAGATTTAGTATCACTTTGCCTGGGAGAGGAAGAGAGAACGGGAGTGGGGAATGTACCCAGACCTAGTATCGTTAGACAGGAGCAGCTATCAAAGGTAGGTAGGAGGGAGGTAAGTAGAAGATGAGGAGAACATACCAGGTCTTGCCATGGTCACTCATACCGTGACCAACCTAGTTCATTCTCTCATCAACTGCACTATTGGCCCACCCTTCCATAATCCATACACAACTGCCAAATGATTTTCTCATTGAACAGATCTGATCATGTCATCTTTTGTTTTGCTTTTTGGAGGGCAATTGGGGTTAAGTGACTTGCCCAAGGTCCCAGGCTAGTTTTTGTGTTAAGTGTCTGAGGCCGGATTTGAACTCAGGTCCTCCTGACTCCAGGGCCGGTGCTCTACTCACTGCACCACCTAGCCGCCCCCGATCATGTCATCTTCACGTTCAAAAGCTATCAGTGGTTCCCTACTGCTTCTAGGAAAAAACAAAAAAGACAAAACAACTTTTCGACCTGGCATTTGAGAACCATCACAGTCTAGCTATAATCTACCTTTCCTCACTTTACACTTCCTCCATGGACTCCATTTTTCAGCCAAAGTGGACTGCGGGCCATGGCTGTGTTTGGCATGTCTTCTCCTGCCTACACGTATCTAGCACAGGCCATTCATCTCCATGCCTGGAATGGCCTTTTCCATCTTCTGCCTTTTAAAATCCTTATCTTCTTTCAAGGCTCCCTTAATATTGCTAGAGCAAGTTGACTAACCGAGTCTCATCTCTTTTACTCCCTACTTTGTATACTTATTCTGTGAAATGTTCTATCTACCCACTGTCCCAGCTGAATCTAAACACCTTGAAGGTGGAGGCTAGATAGTTTTTATCTTAGACTAGTGCCTAAA
Source organism: Pseudocheirus occidentalis (assembly GCA_028646575.1). Taxonomy (NCBI): domain Eukaryota; kingdom Metazoa; phylum Chordata; class Mammalia; order Diprotodontia; family Pseudocheiridae; genus Pseudocheirus; species Pseudocheirus occidentalis. The sequence continues at coordinate 3,576,915 of CM053600.1, forward strand.
ACATAGTAGGGGTTTAGTAAGCATTTGGTAAATTGAAATGAATTCTATTGCAAAAGCTAAGTCAATATAGTTGTCATTATAATTTAATATAATGTGTATAAAGGGGATAATAATCATGTGGATGTTAACAGAATGTAAAGCATAGAGACATATGGCCAAAGGACAAATGTAACACACACACCAATAAATATAGATGGTCTCTATAACTTTACCTTGGACTCCCCTTCTATGATAATACTACTCGTCTTCTTTGGTGACTTGAATTTCAAGTTTGAAGAATGACTCAGTTGTTGAATGGCAGCTTCTGCAAGTGGATCAGAATCAGGCAACACTGACAATTCTTTAAAGGGGAAGAGAATGGTAATTTCATCAGGATCTTGGTTCTTTGGGAATTTTGTTCATTTGAAAGCATAATGAAAGTTTTCATTATAATGTTAAAGTGAAAGTAATTATTTCCCCTTAATATAAATAAATATAACGTAAATAAGTTTATGACAGTTAAATTGCTAATATTGTCAAATGAAAAAGATAGTAATACTTTTTAAAACTTCTGATCTTATCAACACCAAAAGTAGTCAATAATGTGGTTCTCTAACAATACTTTAATGAATAATAAATCCATGACCTAACAGATACTCTATATAAGAGAGATTGCAATCCGTCCACTTTTTTGTGATACTTTGAAGAGCTGTATGGTATTTGAAAAGAAAAAAGAGATACTAATGACATTTTGGTCATATTTCCAAGTTCGATTCTAGCTTTCCACATCTGAGCCAAGTACAAGCCACACTACCAAGCTTATCTTTTTCATCCAACTAGACGAATTCCCTCATTCTTTATCATGAACCTGCACCCCCACGCTCCACACATGATTACTTAGTAGGGAAGAACAGCTGGATAAGGAACAAATCCGAGGAAGCCATGAGGAAAAAAGGAATCTCAGAGACATTACCTGTATCTAAAGAGGAGAAAGCACTGTGACAAGAAATTGCTTGGACCAAAATATCCTTTTTAATGACTTTGACTTTAATAGGAGTTTTCACAGAAAAATCTGCTAAGAAAATATCTACAATAAAAATGACAATCAAATGACTATTCCAATCAGCACTTACACTTACTTAAAGTCATTTGCTAATGTCAATTAAAAATTGATACGACTCATAAGGGCAAAGGTTTGACCTCAAGAATTTTTTATCGTTATCTCTTTACAAATTATTAGTTTGTTTACTTTTAATTTGACCACAGTAAAAAAAAAATATGGGGGGAGGGGTAAAAACTTAATTTAAAAAAACTGTGAACAATAGTTTGAAGCATTTTAATTATATCTAGAATTCTTTGTTTATATTTAGGATTTTTGTAAATATAGCATGTTCTTGCTGACATACTTCATTCTTCCACATGTGGATAATATATATTTCTGCTCTACGTTCAAGTAAGAAATATCAGTCGATAAAATTAAGAATTGCTGTGTTTTAAGGATTGCTGGCTGGGTCTGGAAATCCCCACCATTTCCAAGTATAGATGTATACTACTGGAACAAGAAAGAAATTGATTCACTAGATTAATTTAATAGATTTAATTGCACTTGTTAATTTTTTTTCTATACCACCTTATATCCTGTCTCATCTCATACTATACCTTGCCTAGGAATCAGCATTGGAATAGACTTGTGTTTCATTGGTATAGGATATTTAGCCCCAAACCTGGCGAAGAAACTCCCTTTGCCAAAGCAAAAAATGAAGGAGTAAGAATCAGAACCTAGGTCTTGAAAGAGATATTAACATGATAACCTCAAAACTTCAGAGAAGAGGCACAGATTTTCATTTTTCTTACCAGAATTCAATGCAGAAAATCCGCCCACATTCAGTTCTGGATTGGTTTTCATAGCAGTTATGGAAGTGACCATCAGAGCACCACTAGAAGTCTCATAGGGCATCACAGTCTGGTCTTTTTCTATCTTTGCAGAAGGAACCAGAGGAGGAATTTTCCATGATTTTGGTTCATTTGGTTCTATATAAAAGAACTAGAAAAAAAAGTTTACGTTTTCCCACTCTTCCAAATGAAATAAGTGATGATTGAACACTAAAACACTTAAGTACCATTGAAGTAATTATCAATTTCTTTTCCCATTTGGGAACTATCAAAAATTTTTTTGTGATGAAAATACTCAAAGAGAGAGGCTAAGAAATAAAAAAGGATGTATTAAAGTGCTCAGTTCAGGGTAAAATGGACACCATTGAGCTGAAAAGGGTCATTCTCTTGGAGGAAACAGCAAAACTTGAAGAGAGAAATATACCTAAAATTAAAAGGCACATGGAGAGGTCATTCAATTTAGTTTCCTGCTTTCAGGATGGTATGAGTAACATTTTTTAAATGAGGTAAAGGAAGCTGAAAAAGTTACATGAGTTGCCCTTATGTCATACAGTTATTACTAGATTAGAATTCTTATTTCTAGGACTCTATAGTGCCCCCAAAATGGAATGGGAGGCAGCAAGTTCCCCATTACTTCAAGCAGAAACCAGATAAAGAACTTTGTGAATGTTTTAGAAGTGGATTTATGCTCACACATGCGTTAGGCTCTATCAACCTCTCTGGATCCTTCTAATTTTGAGAGTCACGAGTTCAGGTCCCCTGATTCCTAGTATAGTAATGTTATTTCACACTAGGTCAGTTCAGATTTTTGGAAAACCAAGAAAAAATGACCAATTCCTATATCTATCTTGCCTTCCAGAGGTCCTTTGAATATCTGAAGTTATCCATGCCTGGGATAGCTCCAGGATGAATCACATCAAAGATAAACCTACCCAAGGGACCACTAGAACAATGCTGGAATCAACAACAGAGCTGGTAAAGTTTTTACACAACTGAAGGTTCAGTGATTCATATTGATATTCCCACCCTACTTCCATCAAAATGGACTACTTTCTTTTAAAAGATGCATCACTATTGATTAGAGAAATGCTAATCAAAAGAACTCTGAGGTACTACCTCACACCGACCAGACTGGCTAACATGACTGAAAAGGAAGATGCTGGACAGGATGTTCACATTGCATTATTCATAATGCAATATTGGTAGAGTTGTGAACTGGCCTAACCATTGTGGAGAATAATTCGGAACCATGCCCAAAGGACTATAAAAATACCTTTTGACTCAGCAATCATACAGAACAAGTTGTAGCATATAAATGTGATGAAATACTATTGTACTATAAGAAATGATGAGCCAAATGGTTTCAGAAGAACCTGGGAAGGCTCACCTGAACTAATGCAGAGTGAAGTGAGTGGGACCAGGAGAACACTGTATAGTAACAATATTGTAACCATAATCAACTGTGAAAGACTTAATGATATAAGATAATTCCAAAGGACTCATGATGAAAACTACTATCCGCCTCCAGAGAGAGAATTGATTAACTCCAAGTATGGATATATTTTTTTTCACATTCTTTGGTTTTCTTGCTTTCTTTGGGGGGGGGGCAGGGAGGAAGGGCAGGATAACATGGCTAATTTGGAAATAACATTTTGCATGACCTCACATCTTTAATTAATATGTTGCTTGCCTCTTCAACAAGTGTGTGAAGGGCTCGAGGGAGTAAGAGCGAATTTGTAACTCTCCCCCTACTCCAAAAAATACACACAGTGTTACCATTTAATATTGTCAAAACTTCCCTTCCAGAGTCACATTCTTTATTTGTATGGGGGGTTCCATCATCCCACTAAACCTTTCTTAGTCAAGACACTTCTTTCTAATGTAATCAAAATTATCCACTTTACTTCCTATGATCCTCTTGTTTGGTCATTGATGCTTCCCCGATTCAGACCCATGCTCAGTTAATTTGCTTATTTTATCACTCTTTATATCTAAATAATGTATCCATTTTGACCTTATCTTGGTGTATAGCATGAAATGTTCACCTATACTTAGTTTCAATCAGAATTCTTTCCAGTTTTTACAGCAGTTTTTATTGAATAATAAAATTTTGCCACCAAAGCTTGGATCTTTGGTTTTATCAAATACTAGATTACTGTGATCATTTATGTTTCTATATTATGTACTTAATCTTTTCCAGTAATCAAACATTCTGTTCCATATCTAGCATCAGACTGATGATTTCTGCTTTGTAGCATACATTGAGATCTGGTATTGGTAGGCCACCTTCGCTCTAAAAAAAAATAAGATTCCTTTAATATTCTTGAATTTTTGTTCTTCCAGATTAATTCTTTTTCCAGCTCCTATGAATAAGTTTTTCATAGTTTGATTAGTATAGCACTGAATAAGTAAATTAATTTAGGTAGTAATGTCAATTTTATTATATTGGCTCACCCTACCCATGAGAAATGAATATTTTACAGTTGTTTAGAACTATCTTTATTTGTATGAAAAATTGTGTTGATATAATTCCAGTGTGTATCTTGGGAGGTAGATGCTCAAGTATTTTATACTATCTACAGTTATTTTAAATGGAATTTCTCTTTTTATCTCTTCCTTTTGGAATTTGTTGGTAATCTATAGAAATGTTAATGATTTGTGTGGATTTCTTTTATATCTTGTGATTTTGCTAGAGTTTTTAATTGTTTTGACTAGTTTTTTAGTTGATTCTCTAGGATTCTCTAATCTAAGGGATTAACATCTAAGAATAACATCACATCTTCTAGAAAAAGCTATAGTTTTATTTCCTCATTGCCTATTCTTACTCCTTCAATATCTTTTTCTTGCCTGAATGCCATAGCCAGCATTTCTAATATAACATTAATAATTGTGATAATTGACATCCTTGCTTTACCTCTGATTTTATGGGAAACACTTCTAGTTTGTCCACATTACAGCAATTCTTGCTCTTGGTTTTAGATAGATATTACTTATCATTTTAAGAAAAGCTCCACTTATTCCTTATTCCTGCTTTCTAGTGGTTTTTTTTTATTGGAATAGGTGTTGGCAATGGGTACTTTGCCAATAGTTTTTTCTTTACTGTTGATATAAAATGATTTTTGTTGTTTTTGCTATTGATATGGTCAATTATGCTTATAGTTTTCCTAATATTGAACCTGTCCTGCATTTCTGGTAATACAACCTGGTCATAGTGGATGATCTTTGTGATATATTGCTCCAGCCTAATTGCTGGTATTTTATTTAAATTTTTTTTGCATCAATATTCATTAGGGAAATTGGTTTATACTTACCGTTCTCTGTTTTTGCTCTCCCTAATTTAGGTATCAGAACCATTTTTATGTCACAGAAAAAATGTGATAGGATTTCTTTCATTATTTTTTCAAATCATTTATATAGTATTGGAATTAATTATTCTTTAAATGTTTGGTAGAATTTGGTCATAAATCTGTCTGGTCCTGGTGTTTTGTTTTTCCTTAGAGAACTCATTTATGGCTTGTTCAATTTCTTGTCCTAAAATAGAGTATTCTAATTCCTCTCCTGCTAATTTGGACACTTTATATTTTTGTAAATATTTGTTGATTTCACTTAGACTATAAGTTTTATTGGCATGTCATTGGGCAAAATAAATGCTTTAATTTCACCTTCATTGGTAACATTCATCCTTTTTATTTTTAATACTTATAATTTAGTTTTTTTATCAAGTTAATCAATGATTATCTATTTTATTGTGGGTTGTTTTTTTTTTCATAAAACCAGTTCCCAGTTTTATGTTTTAGTTCAATAGTTTTTGTTTTTCTAACTTTCAATTTTATTAATGTCTCTTTTGGTTTTCCAGATTTCTATTTTGTTATTTAATTGGGAATTTTTAATTATTCCTCTTTTTTTTTTTTTTTTTGCTTTCTGGAGGGCAATTGAGGTTAAGTGACTTGCCTAAGGTCACAGGGCTAGTAAGTGTTAAGTGTCTGAGGCCAGATTTGAACTCAGGTCCTCCTGACTCCAGGACTGGTGCTCTATTCATTGCACCACCTAGCCACCCCTAATTATTTCTAGGGTTTTTAGTTGCAAGCTCAATACACTGATCTACTCTTTCTCTTTTTTACTGATGTTCAGAGTTTAGAGATGTAAAATTTTCCCTAAGTCCTGCTTAGCTTGCTTTGGGGTGTTGTCTCACTGTTGTCATTCTCTTTAATGAAATTATTGATTGTATGATTTGTTCTTTGACCTATTCATGCTTTAGGATTAGATTAGTTTCCAGTTAATTTTTAATCTATCTTTCCACGGCCCTTTATTGAATACAAGTTTTATTGCATTATGATCTGAAAAGGGTACACTCAATATTTCTGCATTTGTTTGTGAGATTTTTATGGTCTCATACACGATCAATTTTTGTAAAGATGCCCTAATACATGGCCAGTTTTTGTAAAGGTATCAAGTAAACAGAAAAAAAGATAGACTCTTTGTATTCCCGTTTAATTTTTTTTCCAGAGGTCTATCGTATCTAACTTTCCTAAAATTCATCTCCTTAACTTCTTTCTTATTTATTTCCTGTTTAGAGTTATCTCATTCCAACAGGGATAAATGGAGTTTCTAGTATAGCTTTACTATTTAATTCTTCCTGTAATTCATTTAACCTTTCCTTTAAGAATTTGGATGCTATGCCATTTGGTGAATATGTTTAGTATTGATATCATTTCATTGTCTTTGGTACCTTTTAGCAAAATGTAGTTTCTCTGATTAAATCTTTTAATAAATCTGTTTTTGCTTTTGCGTTGTCTGAGATCACGATTGCTATTTCTGTCTTTTTTTTACTTCAGCTGAGACACTAATAGATTCTTTTCTAGCATATTATTTTTATTGTTTTTCTGTGTCAAGTGTGTTTCTTATAAATAACATATTGTTAGATTCTGTTTCTAATCCATCTTTTTATCTGCTTTCACTTTATAGGTGAGTTCATCCCATTCACAATTATAATTTCTAACTGCGTACTTGCCTGCACCCTATTCTCTTCTGTTCACCCTTTCCTTTCTTTTTTAACCCTGTCCCTCCTCAAAAGTCTGTTTTACTATTTCACATTTCCTTCTTCTTTTTTTCATTTGTTTGACATTGTTTTATTCTTTTTTTTTTGCCTTTTTGACCAAGCTGTTAATTCACCTTTTGTAATTTTCTTGCATTGCTTTATTTCTTTTCCTAATTTTTCCTCTACAGTTTTTATCTGGTTTTTTAAATGTATTTTTTGCACTTAAAAAAAAAAAGATCTCTTTCTTTAGCTCTTCTAGAAATTCTGGATGTGTTTGTGTCCAATCTGCATATTTCTTTGAGGCTTTGCTTAAAGAGTTTGCATGTCATTTATTTTATTCTGAATTTTTTCCTTAAGCTTTCCTATCATCATAGAAATTTTTAATGAACAGTTTCTTTTTGTTTGTTTGATCATTTTTCCAGTCTATTTCTTGACTTTGGATTTTATGTTAAAGCTGGACTCTCATCTCCTGGAGGTGGGATTGAGGGAGGGGGTGACTATCTTAAACTTTGGATTTTTTTTTTTGCTCTGTTGTTTTCAGAGCAATTTCTGTGGTCTGCAAGTGTTCAGTGCCTTCCAAGGTGGTGTGATCTGGGGAGAGGTATGGACACTGTTTTCCTTGTCTGAACTCTGGTCCTTACCTAGTTAGTTCTCTGGCTACTACAGCTCCTCTTCATCCTGGAACTATGACCCAGAAATGAATAGTGTGCAATGGAGTTGTCAAACGGTGCTCAGTGCTACCATAGAGGTCCTATGTAGTCTCTTTTAGACCAGATGTACAGCTGCTGCTGCCTCTGCATAGCTAGTATTTTTGCCATACTGTGTTCCTAGTCAGCACCTACCCCAGTGCCAAAGATCTCTCTTTTTGACCTTCTAAGTTGTATTGGGTGGAAAAATATCCCACCTTGCAGCTTAAGAATTATATTTGACACGTTATTTTAAAGTTGTTTACAACGGAATGTTGGGCAAGTTCAACTAAAAAGCTCCCTTTATTCTGCCATCCTGGGTCCTTCAAGAGGGCATATCATGATTGAATCAGTAAGTCTCAGGGAGCTAGGTGTGAACTTCAATTAAAGGCACTGGGTGAAGGCTCATTCATGCCTTGTAGACCTTTTATAAGATGAAGGGGTGGCTGAGAAACAGATTCTTAAGTTTCTGGCTATGCAGAGGAAGGATATCCAGGGCTCAGCTGGAAAGAACTCATTGCCCAGGGACAACCAGTAAAAGACTGAGCTATGGCAGAAGAAGGGGCAATGGAGAAGGACAGTGAACCTACAGGACATCTTGGAGTAGAAGTCTAAGCTGATGCCACGAGTTTTATTCACTTTCTCAAGTACTGTGGGAAGTTCTTTAAAAAAGATTTTTTTCCCTCCATCCTGGATATTGTAATATAATCTGTTGCTTTGTTACTTAAACTCAAATTTTGCTTGAACTACAAAGAAGCCAGGAGTTAATAAGGGATAAAATATAAATGTAAATTAAATCAGAAATTCAAATTTCTGCCTAAATGCCGATAATTTTTTTTCTAACTGGAAGCTCAAAATAATTGTGATTGAATGCATAACCTTTGGTCTAAAGTAAATTTATAAGTTATTTGTATTTATATACAATATTATATATTATATTGATAAATTATAAATTTTGATAATTGATAATTTATAACTTATTTATAAATTTATATTAGCCTAAAGTAAACTCCCTAAAGCCAGCAGAGGCAGGAACTATGTGGACCTGAGGGCTTAAAACAAGCTAATTATCATAAGAGTGATAAATTTGTATTAAAAATATGTTAACAGATATATTTATTCCTTTCTCTGGAACTTCTGAAGAGGCAGTTCTATAGAACTACTTCTAATCATTTAAATTTCTTTCAGAGGCTTTGGTAAAATAAAATTTCAATAAGTTACAGGTGGCTTTCACTGATGATTTAAATGAATCTACATGATTATATATTTATTAATATATTTCATTATATAGTGACTATATATGAATATTTAAAATGCTATCACTTACTCCTTTCACTGAATTTATACAGGTAATATACATGTAATACGGATAGAGAATAAAGTGACACCTGGTCCGAGCTTGATTGTTTGGTGTATTTACAAGGCTGGAAACTGAATTTGATGTAGGAAAGAAAAAACATGTAAGACAGTCGAGATGGCCAAATGAGATGGAATAACCAAAAAAACCCTTTTGTTCAGTTGACAAGTGCAATGTTACTATGTGTGGCAGCGGCAAAATATCTTACTAAAAATATTTTTTCCTAAGGCCCTGCACCTCAAGAACACTATTTTTTTTTCTTAATAGGTATTGAGGCTCTTCTCAAAACTTAAACAATGAAATGCAGCCAATGTGGTAGAGCAGTAAGAAGCGGTGTGGTGAGCTCTCCAAATGGATATAGAGAACGCACCAGATACAGTCCTAATGAGGAAATCCAGAAAAATCCAGTCATTTGTCCAGTCCAGATTGCCCTAGGGCTTTGGACACTGAAGAAAGATTGAACCAGGAACATGTCATTAAGGGAGCACTCGAATGCCCAAGGAGAGGTTGAGCACCAGAGCCATAGGAAGTCCTGACCCATATCAGGATAACCCCAGAACTATATCAAGACTATGATAGGAACAGGTGTGAACTGGAAGCCTTGTCACTCACTCTTCAGTACAAGGTCACAGATCTGAGGCTGAGGCCTGTGTCCTCAGGTGGGGGTGGGGGTTGGGTGGGGACATGGACTATGTATGGAGAAAAGAAACTAAATGAAGTCCACAGTGGTAGTGGTATAGGTCAGACCTTAGGCACAGAGTAACGTCTTACTTCTAGCATCTAGCCCAGCCTGCAAAGGCATAACCAAGAAAGGAAACCCAAACCAAAGTGGGGGATGAGGGAACCTGCAATTCTGCCACTCTGAACTAATAGAGCATTCCAGCTGGCTGAAAAGAGTGGAATACAGCAGAAGTCTACTTGTGTTTAGACCTAAACCCAGGTCAGAAACTGGCAGAACTCAGTCCAGGGCGGGAGAGCAATCAGACTTTGCCCTGCATCAGACCACTTTGGAAGCACTAAAAATCTGCAGGTCCCCAGATTGTCCTTGAGATCCTAGAATAATACAACACTCAACACCTCAAGAAAGCAGCAATATGACTAGTCACCAGACCATGTCTCCAGAAGTGAGCTTTAATATCAAGTCAAGAATTAGGCCCAAAGGATGAAAAAACAAAATAAGAACTCCACATAACGAGTGATTCTGGTGGCAGGGATGCTCAAGACACATATACAGATGAAGAGAATGCTTCCAAAACATCTGCAAGCAGTGCCTCAGAGAAAAAGCCCAGCTTGGGCACAGACCCAACCAGAATTCTTGGAGGAGATGAATTAAGAGGTTTTTTTTAAGTTTAAAAAATTATTTTAAATAAATGAAACAAGTGTGTTTAAGAAAAAAGTGGAAAAGAAATGAGGGAAGTGAAGAATTGAAAAGAAATTTATACAAGTGGTGCAAACCTTGCCCAAGCAACAAAAAACCTGAAAATTAGAATGAATCAAATGGAAGCTACTGACTTCATGAGGCAACAAGAAATATTAAAACAAAGTCAAAAAGCTAAAAAAAAAGTAGAAGAAAATAAAAAGTATATCATAGCAAAATCAACTGACCTGGGAAACAAATCGAGAAGAAAAAAAACTAAGAATCATTGAAATAGCTGAACACCATGACCAACAAAAACTCCTAGACATCGTATTTCAAGAAATCTTAAAAGAAGGCTGCCCAACCCTTTTAGATCTAGAGGGTTGGAAAAAACAAACACAAAGACAAACACAACCTCCCAAGAACATCATACCCCAAACTCAAAGCTTTTAGGTCAAAGAAAAGCTACTGCCAGCAGTCAGAAAAAGATTAAAAACTGAGAAGACACAACCAGAATCACACACGATGTAGTAAGTACCAGTATAAAAGGGCAGAGAGCATAGACATGATATTCTTGAAGGCAAACGTTATAGGCTTACAGGTGATAACTTACACAACAAAAGTGAGTATAATGGCACAGTCAAAAGCAAACTTTTAATGAAATAAAGAACATCAAGTGCTCCTGATGAAAACACTAGCGTTGTATCTGAAGTTCAAATATAGGAATGAGAAGAAACTTGTAAAAAGGTAAATATGAGTGAATAATGATAAAGGATTAAGCAAAGTAAGCTGCTAACATTCAGATATGGGGAATGATTCGGGAGCTCCCTCTGAACCCTACCATCATCAAGGCTGAAAGATGGAGTCCAACTAGACGAGACCTAGGAGGGGCTCTGTTAGGTCTTGATGATCTTAAGAAAAGGATGGAAAGAGAAAAGCAGAATCCTTTTGGGCTAGAGGGAAGGAAAGGAAGGTTAAGGAAGAATGATCTCACATAACTGGGACACAAGAATAGACGTCTATATATGCAAGGAGGAGGGGACAAGGGGGAGTGGCTGACATCTGAACCTACAAACTCATCAAACACACACACACACACACACACACACACACACACACACAGATACAAAATGTATTCACCCAACAGGGAAACAGGAGGAAAAGGGTGAAAGGAGGGAAGGATTTGGATCGATTAAGGGAGAGATTAGTCCTAAGCAAACAAACTCTAAGAATGTTCAAAACTATTTGAAGCTCCTTTTGAGGTGACAAAGAATGGGAACCTCAGATATATGGGGGTGCCCATAAGTTGGGGAATAGATAAACAAGTTATGCTCTCTTAATATGATGGACCATTATAGTACTTCACTCATCAGCATAATGATTACTAATCAGGATTCCGGAAGACTAATGATGAGACAGGCTACCCATCTCTTTCTTTTATTTATTTATTTATTTATTGCTTTTTGGAGGGCAGTTGGGGTTAAGTGACTTGCCCAAGGTCACACAGCTAGTCTTTTGTGTTAAGTGTCTGAGGCCAGATTTGAACTCAGGTACTCCTGACTCCAGGGCCGGTGCTCTATTCACTACGCCACCTAGCCGCCCCCCATCTCTTCATAAAGAAGTGAAGGACTAAGAATGTAGAATGAGACAAATCTGGGGGAGATACAGTCAATGTGGAAATATACTGTGATGGATGATACATGTTTTTCTAATGTATATATTCTCAGTGTGGAGGGTGGGGTTAGAGTGAGTGTATGAAGGAGGATCCTGACCAATGAAAACAAATTTAATATGAATATATACTTATACACATACACAGAGGTATACATACATGTATATGTAAATATACATGCACGCATACACACACACACATACACATAAACATAAGATTTATCTGGCTCAGGGGTCTGAGGCTTGAACCACTAACACACCTTTCTAATGACTTAAATACAAAAAAGCCAGCGTACAGAGAATGAGGAGAACCTCTCTTGACATCACTGTACCACGACAGATGCGGAGGCAGGGAAGCTTTACAGAATTAAATCGATGCTGTATCCTTGCCGAATATCTTTTTTATCCTATAGTTTAATAAGTTATCACTTGTTAACCATTAGAGGGGAGTGTCCAATTTTGTTCAATTCCTGACCCTGAACCAGAACAAGTTAACATTAAGTTTATAGTAAACCCTAAACAAGCTATGTAAGAATGGCAAAGTAAATTAATGTCTCTGAACCTGTTTCTTCATCAAAAATACCACTAGTTGAATCTACCTCATAGGGTTATTGTAATGTTTAAAAAAGAACATAGGCCGAGCATTTTGCAAATTTTAAAATGTTAGATAAAAGTCCGTTTTTAAGTAACCAAATGCATACTCTTACGTAATTTTTTCTAAGATAATAAGAATGAAGATTGATATTAATAAATGGAAGGTAATACAAGCCCATAATACTAAACAAACAGGATAAATCCAGGTCTAGCTATTAAAAAGACAAGCATGCCAAACCTCTGCAGTGACAGATCCCAATGCAACGTGATCCCAGCTGTACCCACTGTTCAGAACAAAGGACTGTTGTCCAGAAGGCTTTTTCTTGAATACATCTACAGGAACAGTTGCCAAAGCAAAGAATAGACCTAAAATAAAATAGAAAATGTAGTGTATCAAAATAGAGCAAGAATTGGCTTCAATCCCTGACTCTCACACATACTGTCTACGTGACTAAGCAAATCACAGCCTCTCAGCCAAGTTAATCAAATAATTGCTGACTTACAGAAAGAATTTTATACACAATTGAAATCATACGTATGGACCAAATGGTATCAAACTCCAAATACACGGGAAATTAATAAGCATAAAGAAAGTTCATATCATATTCAGGTTACAGAGATTTTGAAAGCTGCTATTAAAACATGTACCAAAATAACCGAGAAAAAAACCCTGATGCAAACAAACCTATATGGCAAGTGCAAGGGAAATTATTTTAGGTCTGCCTAATAAAGCTCAGGAAAAAGAAGCTGAATAAAAAGGGAGAAATATAATCCCCATCATCTGTTCTTACTCTTTCGAGCTAAACAAACTCAAGGTTCAAAATTGCTTCACTATGGCACCAGTGAAAGAGGCTGCCAAAAGTGTCAAGATGAGTTAAAAGAAAAAAGCTGGCACTCTTCTGCAAAGCTAAACATTCTATTAAATCAGAACTCTGTAGAAAGCTGGCATTCAAAACCTGAAGCCAACTAAAGTCGAGTTTAATATATTCACAAACATGCATTAACGCTTCCGTGTGTTGTTACTTTCAATCAAAATTTCAACTCTATTGAACAAACCAAAGAATTCTTAAAATAACAGTTTCTCACATCAGAAAGCTAAGATGTTAATAGTATTGCCTAAGCACTATGAATACTGAGCACATATACTTCTCTTGGCCTCGTCTGTAGAAAAGGGTTTAAATTATTTCTCCCCTCTACACCTTCACTTTGGAACCCAATTTCCTAAAAGTAGGTAGGATCCCAGGCGCTAAACCAATTGAAAATAAGTCCGCCAAAGTTAGTTGTTGAGAATACTTACTATCTTTGAACTTCCCATCTTCTAAAACATGCATTTGTAACTCTTTGGATTTGGCATTTAATTCACTATGAAAAGAATAAAACCATCAGGTCTTCACAATGAAATATCTTAAAGCAACTCAATGTATTTGGGGTAACCATATAAGGAATTACATACAACCATAAATATTGAAGAACTATTACCAGATTCAATAATTGATATTTATACTTCCATCATTAACAATACTCATTTCCTCTGAGGTTTTACCTCACAACTAACAAACAGGGAAACGTTGAAAAAGATAGAATAGGGGCGGCTAGGTGGCGCAGTGAATAGAGCACCGGCCCTGGAGTCAGGAGGACCTGAGTTCAAATCCAGCCTCAGACACTTAACACACACACAAAAAACTAGCCGTGTGACCTTGGGCAAGTCACTTAACCCCAACTGCCCTCCAAAAGAAAAAAAGAAAAAAAAAGAAAAAGATAGAATAGGTGATGTTGGAAGGATTCTAGAAAGATGGACAAACTAATAAGACCTTGGTGGAGCTTTCAGTTGGTCCAAAGATTCTGGAAAATAATATGAAATTATGTCAAAAAAGTGAATGAAATAGCCAAAATCTTTGACCCAGAGATTCCATTGCTGGGAATGTACTCCAAGGAGATCAGTGACAAAAACAAAGGAGTCATATATTCCAATATATGTGTAACAGTACCTTTTGTTGTAGCAAAGATCTGGAAACAAAAGGGATGACCACTGATTGAGGGATATAATATTACTATAATGTAAGATATTCATATAACTGATATAAAGAATCATAGGAAGACTAAATGAATACTGATTCAAAGTGAAATAGTGTCATGAAAACAATATACATATATAGTACAAATGGAAAAAAAAAGTGCAACAAAATAATAAAAACAAAATATTTCCAATTATAGTGAACAAGTTTGGTCTAAAGAAGAAGTAAAAGAAGGTACCTGTTCTCATTTCTTTGCAGTGGTGGAGGATTGGACTTTTTCTTTCCTTTTTAACTTTTTTCAATTAACAACAACAAAAAAACCTACCTCTCCCCCTTCTCAGTTCTTCTCTTCCACCCCTACCATTAGCCCTATCAATTGACAAAGAAGGAAAAACATAAGGTTTGCTTTTGACTACAATAAGACAAATTGACACATTGGTCATGTCCTAAGTGTATGTCTTAATCCACATCACCTCTGTATCAGGAAGTGGGCAGCATAGTGTAATGGCAAGCAAAGAAGTAGTTAACACCTTGTTTCAGTTCATGATTATATGGAATGTTAAGATCCAGAACTTGGGAATCCCACAACTTGAGAACTCTGGAATTTGTGAACTGCTGCAACAGGAAGGGGAAGAGCTAATAACCATATATAAGGAGAGGCCCAGGCTGGAGAGAGCAGAACTGAAAAGGGAGCTCTTGTGCTGGAGGAGAAAACTGGTGGTATCCTGGAACTCTGTTTGTCTGCTCTGTCTGTGTTGGTGTTTGCTTGTGATACTTTCTACAGAAGCCCTGGGACCTTGTTGGAAGCCTTGAAAGAGGATTTTCTGGTTGTCTGTTTACAGAAGACCTGGAGGAGGGTTTTGGAGGTCCTGGGACTTTACCAATGATTTGTATTGACCTCTTGGACCTTGTTTGTGGGTCTGTGTTGATTTCTATACTGAGGATTTGTGTTGAGTTCTCAGACCTTGTTGGTGGGTCTGTGCTGATTTCACAGGCAGAAAGTGAATTGATGATGGTTCCAGCAATGTGGATGAATGCTATCATGGCTTTGTAAAGCTTTGTTTTACTAGGAACAGAAACTGTGAAGGACTTGAGGTGCACTGGACACTGTGAGCTTCAATATGGAATGAGAACTGGACAAGGAAGTGGATGAAGAACTGGACAAGGAGCTGGACAATGGATTAGGAACTCCCTGTCTTTGAACCCAGGTGACAGTTGTGTAGATTCAGGCAGGAACTGGGACCATGGAAGAGGAACCATGGAAACTGAGAGCCAGCCTTAAGTCAAGATAAAAAGATCTCTTCTTGGGTACCTGATTCTGAATGAGAAGATTATGATTTACTGTGACTTAGGGGTGGAGAACTTTGACCTTTGTACTTTGTGTCCATTAAAGAGACAAGCTTCCTTAAGGATGATTGAATTAAGGATTTACTAAATAAGTTACTAAATAAATGTACTTTGATTTCTGTGAATGCTTTGCCTTAATTTACTGCTGAATAAATAGAGAGTTCACTATATCATGTAATCAGAACCTTGAAGCTGTCCATAGCAGCAGTCTTCTGGAAAGCTGCTCTTGCTTGGCTTTACACATACTCCATGATCAATTGTCTAGAATTGTGATAGGTCATTGTACTGATAATAGTTCTTAAGGCTTTCAAGGTTCTTTGTTTTTACAATATTGTTATCATATAAATTATTCTTACAGTTCTCACTTCATTGTTTCGCTTCATATAATTCTGTCTAACTGAAACTGTCATCATCATTTGTTACACCACAATAGTATTCTATTACATTCACATAATTTATTTATGCATAATTTATGCAGCAATTCCTACTTTATGGGAGCCCTCTAGGTGTCTGGTTCTTTGACAGCACTGAAAGAGTTGGTGTAAATATTTTCTTGTATATATTTTCCCTGTTCGTTCTTTGATCTCTTTGGGGGCATAGAAAAAGGTGTGATATATATTTGAATCAAAGAGTATGCATAATGGAATCACTTTCAAGGCATGGTTCTAAATTGCTTTCTTGACTGACTAGAATAATTCACAGACCCACCAACAGTGCATCCCTGTTTTCCTGAAATTCCCGCAGCATTTGTCACTTTTTCTTTTTTTGTCAAATTTCCTGATCTGACATAGTATTGTTTTTATTTTCATTTATCTACTTTGGAATATTCCTTATTTTTAATTAAAAATATATTTTATTCTTAATATATGGAATAAAAAATTTCTATGACACAGTATAATAAAAAGAAGATTGCACATGAAACTGAAAATGTACTGTGCACCACATTCTTTTCCTTTCAAATATACAAAATTATCATGCAAATGTCTTTTTTTTCTTCCCTCCCCCTCCTGCCCTAGAGATGTCTCCCATTAGACACAAATAGGTGTGTACATTTAAAATTATCTATGTATACTTCTATTTATCAGATCTTCTCTGGATGCAGATAGCATCTTCTTCATATGTCCTTCATAGATAATTTGTGTGTTTATAAAAAAGAACTTAATTGCTCTTAAAACAATGTTGCTGTTACTTTATGCAACATTCTCTTGGTTCTGCTCATTTCACTCTTCATTATTTCATTCAAGTCTTTCCATGGTTTGTTTTTGTTTTTTTGCTTTTTTTTTTTTTTGGAGGGGGAAAGGTAGGGCAATTGGGGTTAAGTGACTTGCCCAAGTCACACTGCTAGTTAAGTGTTAAGTGTCTGAGGTTGGACTTCAACTCAGGTCCTCCTGATTCCAGAACCAGTACTCTATTTACCATGTCACCTAGCCTTCCCCTTAAAATGTCCTTTTTTTCCTTTATTTTCCATGTTTTTCTAAAATCTCTGAGCTCATCATTTCTTATAGCACAATAATATCCCATCACAATCATATACCACAATTTGTAGAGTCATTCACCAATTAATGGACATCCCTGCAATTTCTATTCTTTTCTATCACAAAGAGAACTGCTATAAACATTTTAGAATATATAGATTCTTTTCCTTTTTCCCTAATTATCTTTGGACCAAGTAGTGGTACTGCTGGGTCAAAGGGTATAGGTAGTTTAATAACTCTTTGGACACAATTCCAGCTAGCTCTCCAAAATGGTTAGATCCTTTCACAGTTCCACCAACAATGAATTAGTGTCCCAACTTTCCCCCATCCTCTCCAACATTTGTCACTTTCCCCTTCTATCATTTTAGGCAATCTGGCAGGTGTAAAATGATTTCTCAAGGCTATTTTGATCTGCTTTTCACTAATCAATAATGATTTAGAGCATTTTTTATATGACTTCCTGAATTGTTTTGATTTCATCATTGGAAAACTGTTCATAGCTTTTGACCTTCTATCAATTGCCCTTATTTATTGATATAATACGATTTTTAAAAACTTTCACTATTGATGTAATCAATTATGTTAATAGTTTTCCTTCTATTAAACCATTCTTGCATTCCTGGTATAAATCCCATTTGCTCATAACATTTTTTCAGATGTCTATTGATAGTTTGCATTTCTTCCTCTGAAAACTGCCTATTAATATGTTTTAATCATTTATCAATTTTATTATTTTAAATCTGAAACATTTCCCTCTATATCTTGGAAATAAGAACTTTATCAAAGAAATCTGCTGTGGATTTCCCTCCCTCTCCCCATCCCCTCCCCCCTTACCCCCCCCCCCCCAGTTACCTGATTCTATTCTCATTATACCTGCACTGGATTTGTTTGTGCAAAAACTTTTGAGTTTCATGTGATCACAATTACCCATTTTATTTTCTGGGATCCTCTTTCTCCTTTGGTTTTGAACCCTTCCCCAGTCCAGAGAAATTGAAAGGGGAAGAGATCATGATTAAATAAAGCAGAGAGAGGCTTTTAAGGTTATATTGATTAGCCTTCTTTTTTTTTTTATTTTTGGAGGGCAGTTGGGGTTAAGTGACTTGCCCAAAGTCACACGGCTAGTTTTTGTGTCAAGTGTCTGAGGCCGGATTTGAACTCAGGTACTCCTGACTCCAGGGCCAACGCTCTATTCACTGCGCCACCTAGCCGCCCCCAAAGTGAATGTTTTTGTTTTTTTTTTTTTTGCTTTTTGGAGGGCAATTGGGTTTATTGTGTTAAGTGTCTGAGGCTGGATTTGAACTCAGGTACTCCTGACTCCAGGGCCAACGCTCTATTCACTGCGCCACCTAGCCACCCCTGGTTAGCCTTCTTAAACTGCTTTTTGCTTTTAATTCTTTATTGCACGCGATTTATATAGCATAGCAAGTTTTTCTGTGTTTTACAAATATTTCAGTTTATCATCACAACAGCTCTGAAAGGGAGATGCTATCATCATCCCCATTTTACAAATGAAGTAACAGCAGCAGAGGTTAAATGATTTTTCCAGGGTCACATAATGAGTGTCTCAGGCTAGAATTGAACTCAAGACTTCTTGGTTCTAGATCCAGCTGTTTCTTTGGGAAAGAGATGAGGAAGGGAGACATTGAAAATATGATCATTTAAATCCACTTTAATTGTGAAAAATTCAACTTAATTCTACAAAATAAACAACAACATCCCCTAAAACTGATGAGAGCTGATAGGTAAGGGGATTGATGTACAATTTGCTTTATAATCGCCTCTCATGCTACAAATGGCTCAATTGCTATTTAACTTTTTTTCCCTGTAAATAGTATTTTATTTTTCCAGTTACACATAGCTATAGTTTTCAACATAAGGTTTTTAGTTCCAAATTGTTTTCTCCCTCCCTTTCCTCCCCTCCCCAAGACAGCAAGCAGTCTGACATGGGTGATATATGTGTGATCATGTTAAACATTTTTTCACATTCGTCATGTTATGAAAGAACCGAACGACAGGGTAGAAACAGGGTGGGAAATGCTCTGTGACTTCTCCAGAGCTCTTTTTCTCAAAATTCTTTGTTGCTGTTGTTGTTCGGTAGTTTTAGTTGTGACGAGCTCTTCATGACCCCACTTGGGGGTTCCTTAGCAATACAGGACTGCTGTGCCATTTCCCTCTCCAGCTCTAACATACTGTTTTAGTAGCCTCCCATCCACCCCACTTGGCACCGTGATCTGGCAGGGCTACTCAAGCCAACTTAAGGCCAACAACAGAATTGAACTCTCATCCTTTGACCCAATAATACCATTTCTGGGGTTGTATCCCAAAGAGATCATAGAACTGGGAGGAAGACCCATATGTACAAAGATATTTATTGCAGCTCTCTTTGTGGTGGCAAAAAACTGGAAATTGAGGGAATGCCCATCAATTGGGGAATGGCAAAACAAGTTGTGGTATATGAATGTAATGGAATACTATTGTGCTATAAGAAATGGGGAGGAGATGGACTTCATATTCACCTAGAGACTTATACAAACTGATGCTAAGTGAGAAGAGCGAAACTACATGTTATCTTTCTTTTCCATGTTTGGTTTTCTTTTTTCCCATTGTTCACTCTATTGGTTACGACCCTTCTATACAACCAGATCAATGTCCAATGTGAAAGTATTTGTAGATCCTATACATGATTGCACGCCACCATGGTGGGGTGGGGGAGAGGGAGAGGAGAAATTTTGAAACTCAAAGGATTGTGGAACTGAATCTTGTAAACTAAAAATAAACAAACAAATCAGTTTTTTAAAAAAGGAAAAAAAAGAATTGAACTTTCCACTCTGCTTCCCTTGCTCTACTGTGACACAGAAAACAAAAGGCTTAAAATGGAAGATAAAAGGGAACTGGAGCAGGATGCCAACGTGTGTGGATCCCTCAAGCCTGCCTCAGTCAAAGCAAGTTCTGTCTCCCCAGAAAGAACCTGGAGCAGCTACCAGGATCCTGAAATGTGAATTTTCCAGCATAGGAGGTTAAGACAGGCCAGAGTAACTAATAAAAATAGAAAGAGCCTAAACCTGAAAAACAGGGTAAAATACACAAGAAAAAAACCCCCTTAATTTACCAAAGACTGGAGGAGGAAAGAAAAATCCATTAAAGTCCTTGAGTGTAGACAGATAAACCAACAAGAAAGCTACTAATAACAGAAAGGAATATAGCCTACAGATCAGAGTCTAGACATCTATAAATAAATAGATGAGGCAGAGGACCTTGTGGATGCTGAAGAGAGCATGGAACCACAACAGAATGTTCCTGAATGGTTGAAAAAAAAAAGAAATAAGAATTGTAAAAATAAAGTACATGCCTTGAAGAAATAACTAGTGGAATAGAAAAACTTGTATTCAGTACCCAACTTCACCAAAGAAATAGAGGATAACCAATTGGAATTACAAATACAAAAAGTAAAGGACAATCTAAAAAAAGAAAAGCAAAAACAACATTTAAAAAAAAGGACCAACACAGACCCTGGAGTCAGGAGGACCTGATTAACAGGCAGTTGATACATCACAGGAACTCAAAAGCTTCAAGACCAGATAGATAGGGGCAGCCACGCTGCTCAGTGGATAGAGCACCAGCCCTAGAGTCAGGGAGACCTGAGTTCAGATTTTGTCTCAGACACTGTGTGATTCTAAGCAAGTCACTTAACCCTGATAAGAAAGAAAGAAGGAAAGAAAGAGAGAGAGAAAGAAAGGGAGAAAGGAAGAGACAAAGGAAGGCAGGAAGGCAGGAAGGAAGGGAGGAAAGAAAGGAGGGAGGGAGGAAGGGAGGAAGGAAGAAAGACAGGAAGGAAGAAAGAAGAAGGAAGGAAGGAAGGGAGGGAGGGAGGGAGGTAAGAAAGAAAGAAGAAAAGAAAGAAAGAGAGAGAAAGGAAGGGAGAAAGGAAGAGACAAAGGCAGGAAGGCAGGAAGGGAGGAAAGAAGGAAGGAAGCATGGTCTCCATAAAAGCAAAACATGTTAAAGAAAGGTTGCATTAGAGATAACAAAGATTACAGTTCTCCCATATCACAGCACATCAAAAAATCTGAATATTACAATGCAAGAAATAATACAAGAAAACTGCCCAGAATATCTTAAAGTGCCAATCAAAAGAATCCACAGATGACCTCCAGGAACAACAACAACAACCACCCTAGATTGCAGACTCCAAAATACACAATGGTTAAATTTAAAAATTCTTCTACATACAATAAGTTCTGCAAGCCACTAGGAGAAAGAATTTCACATATAAAGGAAAGGAAATTCAAATAACACCAATCTATTTTGAAACTACCTGAAACCACAGGAAAGAATAAAATGATGTATTCTAAAAGTGTAAAAAAGCTCAAGATGCAACCAAGGTGACACCCTACAAAACTGGACCTAAACACTAACTAAAAAACACGGAGGTTTGATAAAAAGAGATTTTTTTTTTTTTGGAGTGGGGAAGGCAGGGCAGTTGCAGTTAAGTGACTTCCCTGAGGTCACACAGCTAGTTTTGTGTGTGTGTGTGTGTGTGTGTGTGTGTGTGTGTGTGTGTGTGTTAAGGGTCTGAGGCTGGATTTGAACTCAGGTTCTCCTGACTCCAAGGCTGGTGCTGTATTCACTATACCACCTAGCCACCCCTAAAAAGAGATTTTTTAAAAAACATTCTTAAAAAGAAAGCCAGAGCTACAAACACTCCAGAAAACAAAGACAAGAAAGGTAAACAAATCAAGCAACCAAGGAAAGCATCAATAATGAAATAAGTTATACCAGAAAAAATGGGGGGAAATCCTACAAAGACAGACACCTACGAAGTTAAGAAAAACAAAATAACAGAGACCATTACGAGATTTCTTTGTGAAAGCACACGAGACAAAGGTGAAGGCAGAAATCAAACAGAAGTGACATTGGAGAAACACACCTGGAAAATCACGGACTAAACTTCAACATCTTGTCCAAGGGTAAATCAGTGTGTGTGTGTGTGTGTGTGTGCGTGTGTGTGTGTGTTTAATCAAACAGAATGACAGAGGAGGGTGCAAAAGAGCAAAGAGATGAGGGAAAAATAAAGGGAAATATATAGTGTACCCTAATGAAGTCTAATGTTAACAACAAAGTGAAAATGACTCTGGTAGTGCCCCAGGGAGAATCGGGACTTCAAAAGAATGGGGCAGAAAGCCAAGAGAAGGACAGCTCAAGGAAAATGAAAGAAAGAACTTTTGATTAAGTGAGTAGTGGGAAGAATTCCCACTGAAGCATATTCAGGGATCAGAAGACTGAGGAAGAAAAGAGATATCCTATGAATGGAGATGGGAACCTTAAAATGCCTGTCTATCATCTGCAGGGATTCCAACTTTAGAGATTTTCTTGCCTCTGCAAAAGAGGCATCAGAGCTCGTTCAATCAGCAGACCCCCAGTGGAATCAGAGGGCATGGCTGATAGAGGAGATTTAATGAGAAAGGGGGGGAATTATTAAGAAGGATGGCAAAGGGTAGTAATGAACTGCCAGAGACATCAAAAAAGTCTCTGCCGTGGGACAATCCTTCCATCTTCTCTGTCACCTACAAGACCTGCAGGGTATTACAAACAAAATGTTTAAAAGGCAAGAATAATCAATGCATCATTTAGACTCCAATGCTTTAAAAAGAGTTGTCAGTTCAGGAAGCAAAATATACCACACGAATTCAAACTGAGACAACAATAAGATCCTAAATAATGAGTCGGTCAAAGAGCAAGGCAGAGAAACATAAACAATTATGGGAAAGGAAATAATAATGATGAAAGAAAATAGCAGAACTCCTGGGATGCAGCTGAAGTATTCCTCAGGAGGGAATCAGATCCCTGTAAGCGTACATCAACAAACTGAAAAGGGAGGGGATCATTTATTTATTTATAGTATTTATAGTATGGCCGAAACGAGGCAAAGACCAACATCTTAACGCTGTCTACCAAGATAAACTCAAAATGGGCACATGGTTTAGATATAAAGGGGTCAGTGACACTCAAATGCCAAAGACCCTCGATGACATTCACTGTAAGTTTATTTCCTTGGAAACGCAGGTGTTCCTTGAGTGTGGCCATGACTCTGGCTAACAAGTAGGAAAGAGGATGAATATTATAGTGAGAGGCTGATGGACTTTGATTGAATCATTCAACCAGCCCCAGTCCTGGGCAATCTAATCAAAGAATCGATTCCACCAGCTTAGAACAGGCTGGGCTTCCCCAAGAGGGGTGGATGGGGAGACCGGGACAAGATGGAAGAGAAAGATAATTCAATCCATTATCAGCAACATCATTCAGATGCAGGCTTGGCCCAAGAGAGGAAACGGTTTTAGAAAGGGGAGAATCCTGTGTCCCCTCAGTATTAAGAATGACTTATTTAACCATCATTTCTCTCATTCATTTATCTCATTCTATCGGCAGACATGAGTCTCCTCAGCGAATCACTAATTGACATGACAGACACTTCATCAGGGGTTTCTAACTATGGGTCTTATAAGGGGAAACGACATGAGGTGGCCCAAGGGGAGAGACTGATCCGCACTGACAAAGTCAATGGGAGCAGTCTCTTTTGTTAAGCAGAGCTCACAGATAAAAGGTACAGGATGAAAAGCAAATGATTATATATATATATAAATTTATAGATAGTTTTTTTTTGAATTGTTAACAGTGGCTGGGCCTTGGAGATTTAAATGTTACCATTTATGATTCTAAGTTTGGATTTGATTTGATTTAGTCTGAAATCTGTCCTGAAGGAAATCAGAACGGGGTCTGTTCTATCAGGACTTAATTATAGTAACTCAGAACTTAATATAAAAGACATTTAGTTATTTGGCATTAAGAAATTGACTAGCAAAAAAAAAAATAAAAATAAATAATAAAATTTTAAAAATTCAAAAAAAAAGAAATTTATTAGCCCCATGACCCCAAGCAAGTTACTTTATTTCAGTTTACCTCAGTTGACTATTCTGTAAGGGGAAAATTATAGTCCCCCCTCCCAGGGCTGTTGTGGGAATCACATGATTATCAAATGCTACATGAATGTTAACTTTTTATTATTTCTTTAATTGGGCATAATTGCTTGATGACTTTTACAGGTTTTTAGATGGGATCAGTGCACAATGCCAATGGTGATAAGATGAATGATTTTCTGTGGGAGGTAATTTGGAGACATGATCACCTGCACTGAAGCCGCTTGAATGGCAGTGGGTTTTGTTTCAAATTTCAAATACTTAATATTGTTTGAGGTATTGTTATATTAACACATTTTCTTAGACTATGAAATCTGGTAAACTATTGTATTTGATACGCTTTTAGAAAAGCAGCTTCTTACAATCTAAATATTGTAAGGCTAAGAATTGTGCTATTAAAAGGAAAAACAAGTTCAAAAACTGTTAGGTCATTTGATCAGCTTTGCTGACCACAGGCGGTAATATTCTGAAGTATGTCATTTAAGAATTTAGAAACTTACATTTAAGAGGAAGTTTCATCTAAGATTATTTGACCATCACTTGGGAAAATTTTAAGCTTGTTAACTTATTTGGAGGTTTACAGCAGTTGGTCAATGCTGTTTTTCTAGAGGTCTGAGTAAACTATCACATATTCGCTCTCTAGGTGGGATTCCAAAATGTGATTATTTTCTTGATTTCTACTGATATATTTTATACCAGAATGAGTTTAGACTCTAGAAAACAAAAGGAAGAAAATGTTATTGAGCAAATTTTTAAAGGCCTGGTAAACTTTGTTATTCTGATAAGACTAATTTAATTGGATATATTTTTAGCATTGCTTTGATTAGAAAACTTGGATCTCCTTCCCAATGCAAACACTTTTTGACTAGAGGGGGCTGGCTATTAGGAATTTTTGGTAATTAGGCATTTATTTTGTCTTTATGGTACTTTTGATATTTCTTTATGATAATTAAATATATCTTATACCAACTTAGTTTTGATAAATTCCAATTTTATGGATTTATTTTTAAGATTGAATAAGAAATATCTATAAGTTTAGACGTTTCCAACTAATTTATTTAATTATTTTAATAACTGCCTTTTGATAGCAGGGTAAATTTTAAGCTATTTTTGAGGAAGAGAAATACTTCTAGGAAGGAATATTTAAATAACAAATCTTTTGTTTAAATTTTTAAGTTAAAAAAACTATGTGAGATTTTTAGAAAACCTGATAGATGTTATTTATAAGCAAATTTATTGAAACAGTTTGATGGTATTGATAACAATTGTGTCCAGTCCTGTTATGATTAGTGAGATTTTACTGCTTGAGGAGAAAACCTTTTTTTTGTACCCTGAATATTCTTTCCAAATTTCATTTTCAGGTTTGTTGTGTTCTTGGGCCAACCTTAAACGGGTACTTTCAGTAGTCAGCAGCTCAATGGGACTGACCTCTGAGATCTAAGGTTAATAATCTAGAATAAGGTAGGGGAGGTTACCTTGGGAAGGCTAGGGTTGGATACTTCTTATTCATTTTCCCATACAAGAAATCTGCCTACCTGTTTCCATATATGCTAGACTCACAGTGTTGTAAACCTTGAGGACCAGTTTTGATGCTATTACAACCATGTTCTTGCTTCAAACTCATAGCAAATTTCTATCATCCAGGTAGGCAAACAGCGGAAGTTTGCCATTGCAATACTGGATCTGTTAGTTACTAGATTAATACTAAGTGTCTGAATTAATGTAATAAATTGCACTGAACCTCAGATGTTTTGATCTGAATTTGTAGTCATTTCATGGCCTAAGCAAGAATTAAAATAGTACTTGAATTTGCTATATGTATAAAATTTGTTCCTGAAGTCTCTTACTCTTTCAGAATGACAGGAGTATAATTGGACAAAGGTAGAGATGCTTGTGAAACAAAGGTGAATCTATTATGTTGTGACGTTAAAGTTAGGAACCTTTTTTGTTTATGTTTTAAAGAATAGGATTTCAATAATGAGTTATGTTACTGGAGACTAGTGATTTATGAGCTGCTTTGTGTTACTTTAACAGGAAATCTGATTTTTACTTATGTTTGTTATTTAATCTGAGATTAGAACCTGTGTGTAGAGCATGCCCTGAAATGGATGCAAACTATTTAAGACTCGCCTTAAAGATGTTCCCACTGTTTAAAAGGATTCTGAGAGTAATCTCGATTTATATTGATTCGAACATGTTTAGTAATTGAACATGCTTTACTATAGATGACATTTATATAAGCTGTTCTCTGTATACAATTTGGGATTATTATATTAACACATCCCATCCAAGGTCTTTTCTTGTTTGTTATTAAGCATCTTAAAGAAAAATAATTTGGGGTGGCTAGGTGGTGCAGTGAATAGAGCACCGGCCCTGGAGTCAGGAGGACCTGAGTTAAAATCCGGCCTCAGACACTTAACACAAAAACTAGCCGTGTGACCTTGGGCAAGTCACTTAACCCCAACTGCCCTCCAAAAAGCGAAAAAAAATTAATAAAAAAAAAGAAAAATAATTTGTGTAATGTTGAACCCAAGAATGAAAAAGCATCTACTTACCATGAGTACTAGTTTTGTCCATAACTAGTATCAATAACTAATAAGTTGGGCTTTTTCATGATGAATCTCTTACTGTTCCCAATGTAAGATTATAGTCAATACATGTTATTAAGGAAATGGGATTGTTGAGAGCAGAATTTATGCAAATCGATGATTATTTGAATTTGCTCTTTAAGACCTTACAAGACAGTAATTGATGTTCTGAGTCTTGGTCCAGGTACAATCAGCAAGAAACGTTATTAAGCCAATGAGTCCATGATGCCAGTAACCCTTTTGGGTTGAAATCTGTGAATCGTCAATGACATTTGCATGGGAAAGTTGGGAAAATGACTCTTGGCATGGGCTGAGATAGGATTCTCCTGACTCAATGTCCCCAGTATGACATTATGTGTGTTATACAATACACAAGATATATTAATATAGCTGTTATATAATGTAGAAATAACAAACACATGTAAATTCATGTTATAGCTATCTATTACATGCATGTACATATGTTCTATGTCACCCAACACGCACACATATATCTAAAAGTAGTTCCGAACAGATAAGTGGTCAAAGGGCATGAACAAATAGTTCTCAAAATAATTTCAAACAATTAACAATTATATGAAAGAATGCTCCAAATCTCTAATAACAAGAGAAACAGACATCAAACCAGCCCTGAGATTTTGTTTCACATCCTGCAAATGGGCAGAGATGACAGAAGAGTGAAATAATCAGCGTTAGAAGGGTGATAAATCAACTGGTGCTTTCACGGAAGAATTATGAATCAGTGTCAGTGAATCCTTTTGGAAGGTAATCTGGAATAATGCAGAGACAGTGACTTTGACCCAGTGATTCTGTTATAAGAATGTCATCAGTGAGAAGAAAGTCCTGATAAATGCAAATTATTTATAGCAGCACTTTTGGTGACAGCAAAGAACTGGAAACAAAGTAGAATGTTATAGACTAGAGAATGGCTTAATAAAATGCAGTACACTTTTAAAAATGTGCTCAAGAAATGTTAATACAACGAATACAGGGAAATACGGAAAGAATAACACGAACCCATTCAGAGTAAAGTAAGTAGAGCCAAGAAACCAGTATTCACAATCATCACAGTAACAGAAATGGAGAGAACGACAAAATAAGGAAAAGGAAATGTGGCAAATATAAAGAACAAGTACAGCTTCAAAACAGAACCATGGGGGGCGGCTAGGTGGTGCAGTGAATAGAGCATCAGCCCTGGAGTCAGGAGGACCTGAGTTCAAATCCAGCCTCAGACACTTAACACAAAAAAACTAGCCATGTGACCTTGGGCAAGTCACTTAACCCCAACTGCCCTCCAAAAAAAAAAAAAATGGAACCATGAGAGGACTCCTCTGAACCTAGTCCTTTACAGAGTGAGAGATTCACAAAGAGCAGCTCATTGTACACCATTTCAGAATTTTTCAATATACAGAGAAGTTAACTGATTTATTTCTCCTCTTGCTTCTTCTTGTCTTTGGAAATACTTTTTGTCCAGCCTCAGACACTTAACACAAACACAAAAAAAAACCTACCATGTGACCTTGGGCAAGTCACTTAACCCTCAATTGCCTTCAAAAAAAAAATACTTTTTGTCCTATGGGATAACTCTCCTGGAAGGGAAAGCAAAGGAATACTGGGGTAAAGTGTGGTAATGTAAAAAAAAAAAAATGACATCAGTAAAAACTGTTATTTTAAAATCAGTACCAAGAACTAATTTACACAAAGAAGTCAAAGAACATGTTTCCACAATCACTTACATATTTCAAACTATTTTACAAGCTTAACAAGGTATCCCATTTCTTCCATACAAACCTGCAATTCTTCTCCCCATTTTGCATAAAGTTAACAGTTTTGTTAACTCCAAGCTGACTGCACTAAAAACACCCCTCGAAGTGCGCTATCTGTCGGCATACTCACAAAGTGAACACGTCATCCCAAGTGAAATTTGTGGTGCTTTTGGTTGCTGAGCTGAAGAACTTCTGAAGAGGGGCATTTAACTGAGTCACAAATACACAGTTAAGGCAACCTGCGATGAAAAAAGTGACATTGTATAATTTCCATAAAATATCCCAAACGTAATTCAGTTGCAAAATCCAAGAAATGGGGAAAATGGCTAAACTTTAGCCAAATGGGTGCCAAGGCAGCGTTTCCTGTGCTGGAAATTTGGCTTGTGTCCTCTGAAAACAACAGGCTATCTGTATGAGACCAATCACCAACTGTCTGGCATTTTCGTTGAAAAAAAAAAATCTCTTTAAAATGCCACATACTCCAAATTTGTAAGTTCTGCCTGTCCGTGTTTCTCATTTAAGCAGCGTCCTCTGTTGGGAAATTGTAAATTGTTCAATACTTTAAAATTTCTGAGAGCATTTTTACTCTCACATTTTTCCGCGGATAATAAAAATAATGACTATATGCGTATACATATACATATACATAGCTATAGATACATAGAGAGAGAGATAAAAACCATGTTCAGCATCTGAGGAGGAATTGAGCGTTGAAATCTCTTTTCCTTGCATTACTTTAGCAGTTTAATATTCATAAAACAAAAGATTTACCACCTGAAAGATTCTGCCTTTCAAAATAAAGACAATTCACTATATATGTGAGGAAGAAAATGCTCTACAGTTTAGGGAGGGAAACTGCCTGGAATGAGAGTAAATATTCAGAACATAATTTTGTATTGCATTTTTATCACTGGAATTGAATTTTTTAATCAATTTTTCAATGAACAAAAATCTATTTTCTCCTTGTCCCCCACACCCCATTATAAAAAATAAACAAGATAAAATAAAAACTCTTCTTTTTGACAATAGGCACAGATGAGCAAAACGAATTTCTACGCTGACCATGTCCCACAAAGTACTATGTCTCAACCTGCACCCCGAGTCCACTGTCTCTCTGTCAAGAGCAGGGTATAATTCTTCACCCTTGCTCTTCTGGTATCATGGGTGGATCTTGGATTGATTCAAATTCTTAATTCTTACAAAGCTTTTGTTTTTATACTGTTGTTACTATTGAAAAGGGTTCTCCTTATTCTGCTCACTTCATTCTACCTAGTTTCATATAAGTCTTCCCAGGTTCTCAGAAGCCATCCTTCTCACCGTTTCTTATGGCACAACAGTATTCAATTATATTCACAAAACAAAATTCATTTGTCCATTTTTCAAAAGGAATCCCCTTAGTTTCCAGTGCTTTGCTACCACAGAAAGAGCTGTATGCATATATACATTTTAAATATTTATGGGTCTTTTTCTTCTTTCTTCAAGCTCTTTGGTCTAGTAGTGGTATGCCTGGGTCAAAGCGTATGAACATTTTAAGAACTTCTAGGGCACAGCTCCCAGTGCTTTCAGGCACGGCTGCACCAATTCAAAGCTGTGACAATAGTACCCCTAGCGGACCTGTTTTCCCGTAGCCTCTCCAACTTTTGTCCTTTTGTCATCTTTGCTAGTCCAATGGGCATGATTTAGAATCTAAAAGTTGCATTAGTTTCCATTTATCTAATTATTAGTAATTTAAATCTTTTTTTCAGATGGTTATCAATAGCTTGGATCTTTTCCTTTGAAAAATGTATCTGACCATTTCTCTATGGGGACTGACTCTTGGTCTTACCTTTAATCAGTTAAATATCTTGGATTTGAGAAACTTATTGGAGAAATTTCCTCCAAAGATTTTCCTTTCCTATTTACTTGTGTCTTTTATAATGAAAATTTAACAATCAACTCTCACAAGCTAGCTCAAACCGCCTCCAGTAGAGCCACTTAACAAACTGTTTTTTTGTAACCACTGTTGTGTTTTAAAAAAAATAATCCAGATAGAAAAATAATAGCTTATCAAAGAAGAGCAATGTCCCATTAGAAGGGGACTTGTACTCACAATTTTTCCTAAGACAGATAGAGGTAGATATATTTGACAAGAAGGATAACAATTTCTACAGAATCAAATAACCGACCAACAAACCGTATTTCTTTCATCTCACAAATGTTAAAAGTTGTTAATAAAACCTTAAAAAAATAGGGCAGAAAAATAGTAATAAACTTATTTCATGGCATGATCTTGTAAGAGTTAAGGAAAGGGGTGACTAGGGGGTGCAGTGAATAGAGCACCAGCCCTGGAGTCAGGAGGACCTGAGTTCAAATCCATCCTCAGACACTTAACTCTTACTAACTGTGTGACTTTGGACAAGTCACTTAACCCCAATTACCCTACCTTCCTCCTCCAAAAAGCAAAAAAAAAAAGTTACAAAAGTCACCTCAACTTTTTATCTATTGTATATACTATAATTTCTTTGTGCCAAAGAGCACTATCAATTTTATAAAACACCCATCTTTCTAAAACCACAGTATAGCTTTGTCTGATATTTCCAATATTCTACCTGAAGAACCAGGATTATTCAGAAGTGTTACTTGGATGTTCTTTACCAACAGTTTTAGCTTATGAACCCTTGGAGGTTTAGGAGGACACAAATCCTGAGAAAGTGTTGAGGTAAATCGCATATCCTGTAGAAGAAAAACAATAACAAATTTACCCAAAAGAATGAAAGGAAACAGGGGTTTTTGACATTCCAACAAACTGCCAAGATAAAATTACTGAATGAGACAAATAGTAAATTTTCAGCCCATAAATTATGCAAGTGAATTGTAAGAATCCTTTGCAAAAACATACACTAAAAAGCCTCATAACAAAACTAAAAAGTTTCCATAATAAGAATCAAGTGAGGGGCGGCTAGGTGGAGCAGTGAATAGAGCACCGGCCCTGGAGTCAGGAGTACCTGAGTTCAAATCCGGCCTCAGACACTTAACACAAAAAACTAGCTGTGTGACCTTGGGCAAGTCACTTAACCCCAACTGCCCTCCAAAAAAAAAAAAAAAAAAGAATCAAGTGAAAGGCTAGATCAAAATCTTTACTGAAAAATTTCCTCTACTAATAGAAACAATTGATCTGTAACTTAAAACCTCAGAGAGTTGCCTGGGAATTTAAATGATTTGTCTATCATCACATAACAAGAATGTGTCTCAGAAGCCAGAAATGAACTTATATCTTCCTGACTCCAAAGCCATCTATCAGAATGTGATGAAAATATCTTTTCACTAAGTAATATGGAAGAGTGTTCTATAACCGTACTGAATACAAAAGTTACTTGTGTCCTAGTCACTACTTTATTACAAAGCAGTCAAAAGAACTGAAATCCAATAGGTTTGGAAGGCCTGTGAGTAAGAACAGGGATTATGGGAGATGGGAAAATGCTATAAAACTATATGGAAATTTCCTGTGGCAGATCAACAATGACTCTGAAGTGATATTAAATATTATTAAATTATTAATATTAAATAAAGTACCAATAAATTAATTATTATTTTATTATATTCCTAGATTATTTAATTACTTTGTTAATTATTAATTAATAATATTAAGTAAATATTAATAACAAAGAAATTATTCACCTCTGCATCTTTTATATCCATAATTTTTGTGCTCAAAACTACTGATGGAGAGACTGAACTAATTAGATGCTTCAAAATATCTTTAAGGATTTGGGATAGTTCAAGTGCTCCAATTCTCTGATCCTAGGAAAAAAGGAAACATTATTATCAATACTTCAAAATAGGAAAAAAAATTGTGCAAAATATGCAGTTTAAATAAACATGATATAGCCACAAAGTAAATTTGGTATCAGATTTCTTCTATTTGGGTCAACAAGGATGTAGAATATTAAAGCGTTATAATAGGGCTTGACCTTATTTTTTGAAAGAGTATCAACTATAGAATTGTAAGTGA
Organism: Pseudocheirus occidentalis; assembly: GCA_028646575.1. NCBI lineage: Eukaryota > Metazoa > Chordata > Mammalia > Diprotodontia > Pseudocheiridae > Pseudocheirus > Pseudocheirus occidentalis. The sequence goes on from CM053600.1 coordinate 3,609,646, forward strand.
TTATAGACACCATGTCTGTGGAGGAGGCAGTAGGGTACGGTGAAAAAGGAACTAAATTCAGAGTCACAAAACCTAGGTTTGAATCCTGACTATCTTGCTGCTTTAATTAAGTCACAATCTCTCTGGGTATAAATTTCCTTATCAATAAAATGAAAGGTTTGGTATAAATAAGTGACTTCAAAGGGCATTTCCATGTTTAAATTGTAGAGCATCTTCTTTGTGGTCATAGGTAATCCAAAAACAAAATGGGAAAGCCCAAGATATTATTTTAAATTGTTTCATAGATTTTGTTAATGTGAGATCTGTAGCATAGTACCAGGGATATCTTGCACAAAAGAAGTGACACAAAAGAATATGTATAACTAGAAATGAGGTGGTTTGGGTTAAAAACACAAACAATGGATAATAGACACCTCAAATTCAGAAAAAAAAGCAATGACATGCAAACATTTATATGCAAAGTCTCAAAGAAAAATACAGATTGGCATCAAACCCAACTAGAATTCCTAGAAGAGCTAAGGAAAGATTTTTTTAAAAGAAAAAAATGATTTTAAAAATCAAATAAAAGCTTTAGAGGAAAAATCAGGAAAATAAATTAAAGCAATGAAAGAAAATTATGAAAAGAACATTAACAACTGGGTCAGAGAAGCACAAAAAATAGTGGAAAATAATAACTTAAAAAACAATTAGCCAGCTGGCAAGAAAGGCATAAAACTTCACTAAAAAAAAAATTCCTCAATAATTAGAATTGTTCAAGTGGAAGTTAATGAACCCATGAGATATCAAGAAACAAAATTTAAAGAATAAAGAAAAGAAAATGTTAAATATGTCATCAAAAAAATTAACCTGGAAAATAGATCTAGGAGAGATAATGTAAGAATTAGTAAACTACCTGAAAAACATGATCAAAAAAAGAACCTAGACATCATCTTTCCAGGAATTATCAAGGAAAACTGACTGATATCCTAGAACCAGAGGGTAAAATAGAAACTGAAAGAAACCACCAATCGCCTCCTGAAAGAGATCCCAAAATGAAAACTTATAGGATTATAGCCAAATTCCAGAACTCCAAGGTCAAGGAGAAAATACTGCAAGCAGCCAGAAAGAAAAAATGGAGCTGCAGTGAACAGAACACAAGATTCAGCAACTTCTGCTTTAAAGAATGGGAAGGCTTAGAATGATATTCTGAAGGGCAGAAGAGTTAGGAAACCAAGATTCAACTAACAAGCAAAACTGAGTATAATCAATCCTTCAAGAGAAAAAAAATAGATATTCAATGACCTAGAGAATTTTCAGTCACCTGATGAAAAGACTGGAGCAGAATAGAAACTCTGATTTTCCTATACAATCAAATGTTAAAAAAACCAAACAAACATATATATATATATATATATATATATATATATATATAATCATTATTATTAACTACATGCAACTGGGAAATGAGACATGCTGGGACTGGGGTAGGGAGACCCTCCCTGCCCTACGGGAAAGTTAGAGGGGCAATGGAGGAGGATGTAGAAGAGAGCAGATTGTGAGAGGGGCTTTGCGGTGGGATCACTGTTTTGGGCTTGGGGGTGGGGGAAAGAAGGGGAGAAAAATCTGTAACTCAAAACCTTGTGGAAATGAATGATGTAATCAAGAAAATAAATTAAAATTAAAAAAAAGAAAATCTGACTTTCAAATACAAGACTCAAAGAAGGACAAAAAGGTAGAGATGAAACAGAAATCATAAAGCAATCAATAAAGTTAAAATGTTTGTACTTGTATGTGGAAAGATGATAATTGTCATTCCTAAGAACCTTATCATTATTAAGGGAGTTAGACGGAGTATGCATAGACAGAGGGTATAGGCATGAAGATGACTGTGAAGGGATAATTTTTAAAAATTAAAGAAAGAATGTAGAAAATTATCTCATAGAAGATGCAAGAAAGGAAGAGGTTTTGCAATGGAAGGGAAGATGGGAGGTGAGGATGGCAGGCAAGGCTTGAACTTACTCTCATTGTAATCAGCTCAGAGAGGGAATAGCACACATACTCAGCAGGGTATAGAAATCTAGTTTACCTAAAAGGTAAATAGAGCAGATTAAGGGGATTAGCAGAGTGAGTATAATGGAATGACAAAGATGGGAAATAAGTTAAGTATAGGTTCAAAACCATGATAAAATGGATGGAAGCATCATGATATAGTAGCTCAAGTTTGAGATTTGGAATCAAGAGAGACATGAATTCAAATCTTGCCTTAAATAATCTCTAACTCTATGACCAGCAGAAAGTAAAAGAGTCTCCATTTTCTCAGGTGTAAAATTTGAAAAATTTTTGCACTATCTACAGCTTATAGGACTTTTTAAAGAAAAATTATTTCCGTCAATGAAAAAATTTCTTTATAGAGCTAGAAAAAAATAGTAATAAAATTCATTTGGAAGAACAAAAGGTTCAGAATATCAAGGGAATTAATGAAAAGAAATGCTAGGGAAGGTCACCTAGCCATACTAGATTTTAATCTGTATTGTACAGTAGCAGTCATCAAAACTACTTGGTACTGGCTGAGGAATAGAGCAGTGTATCAATGGAATAGCTTGGGTAAATGAGACTCAGCAGTCAATGACTATAGTAATCTACTGTCTGATAAACTCCAAGACCCCAGTATTGGGGATAAGAACTCACTATTTGACAAAAACTGCTGGGAAGACTGGAATATAGTATGGCAGAAACTGGGCATGGACCAATATCTAACACCATACACCAAAATCAAGTCAAAATGGGTGCATGATTTAGGTCTAAAGGCTGATACTGTAAGTAATCCAGGAGAGCAAGGAATAGTTTACCTGTCAGATTTGTGGAGAAGGGAAGATTTTATGACCAAAGAAGAGTTGGAGAGCATTATAAAATGCAAAATGGATAATCTTGACTATATTAAATTGAAAAGTTTTTGTACAAACAAAGCCAATGTAACCAAGATTAAGGAGGAAGTGGGAAATTGGGAAAGAATTTTTACAACTGTGTCTCTGATGAAGACCTCATTTCTGAAATATACAGGGAATTGAGTCAAATATGTAAGAATACAAGTCATTCCCCAATTGATAAATGGTCAAAGGATATGAACAGGCAGTTTTCAGAGGAAGAAATTAAAGATATCTATAAGCATATGAAAAAATGCTCCAAAACCGATTAGAGAAATGCAAATCAAACAACACTGAGGCACCACATCTCACCAGTCAGACTGGCTAAGATGACAAAGGATGACAAAACAGGTAAATGATAAATGCTAGAGAAGATATGGAAAAATTGGAAGACTAATGCTTTGTTGGTAGAGTTGTGAACTGATTCAACCATTCTGGAGAACAATCTGGAACTAGGTCCAAAGGGCTATAAATAAGTGCATACCCTTTGACCCAGCAATACCACTTCTAGGATTGTATCCCAGCAGTTCTCAACCTGTGGGTTGAGACCCCTTTGGGGTAGAACAACCCTTTCACAGGGATCACAGGGGTTGCCTAAGACCATCAGAAAACACATATTTCCGATGGTCTTAGGAACCTCCTCTATCAGTCTCCAGGCAGGTCTGCCCACATGCAGACACGCCCACATATGACTATTAAGGTTGTGGCATTAGGAAGGTTGAGAACCACTGATTGTATCCCAAAGGCATCATAGAAGTAGGAGGAAGACCCATATGTACAAAAATATTTATAGCAGCTCTTTTTGTGGTGGCAAAGAATTGGAAATCAAGGGGATGCCCATCCATTGGGAATGGCTGAACAAACTGTGGTATATGAATGTCATGGAATACTATTGTGCTGTAAGAAATGAGGAGCAGATGGACTTCATAATAACCTGGAGATGCTTATACAAACTGATGCTAAGTTAGAAGAGCAGAACCAGGAGAAATTTGTGCACAATGACAGACACAGCATATGTGTGATGACCATCTTTGATAAACTGGACTCTTCTCAGCAATACAAGGTTATGACACAACTCCAAAAGACTCATGATGGAGAGAGACGTCCACATTCAGAGGAAGAGCTACAGAGTCTGAATGCAGATTGAGCAAACTACCTGCTCTCTTTCTTTTTCTCTTTTTGTTTTGTCTCTTCTTTCCCATTGTTCATTCCAGTGACTTAACAACCTGACTAATGTTTACTGTGAAGGTATTTGGAGATCCTATATTAGACTGCACACCACCATGGGGAGGAGGAGAGGGAGGGGAGAAAATTTGAAACTCAAGGGATTGTGGAACTGAATGATGTAAACTAAAAGTAAATAAATATATTAATACAAATTTTAAAAAAAGAGAAAACTGATTTCCAAATTCTAAAGCATTTTGCAAATGTGAGATGTTGACAATGATGGAAGAGAAGCCAGTCATGTTATGGACTGAGAAGAAAGGGACTGGGGATTGAAGTTCACATTGAGAGCAAAGCACAAGTACATTAAGCATCTTCTAATGCATTTTTCCATCACAGCAGCAGGACTGGTCCATGGTTAAACCCAAGTTAGCTGGACACGTACACATGAAGTGGACAGAGAATATCAATCTACAAGTGGTGACATCTAAGCAGTGTAATTCTGTGAGATGAGATGTGCTAAAAATAATACAAACTAACCTCCTGTATTGCTTTGGGCTGGATTTTTATATTTGTCTCTGAAGCACTGAGGAAGAACCACTTTATCAATATATCTTCTCTTTTCTCTGTCACGTGAAGTTCCAGCTATTAATGGAAAAACTGATTATTAGGATTTATGATCTTATGGTCACTGTTTTAACAAAAGTGATTTTCAAATTCAGTACTTTGGGTCTTCATAATATATTATTAAATTTGCTATGGAAAGAGAGGGAAAAAGAATCACATCAAATATTACTTAATTAGAATGGATACTTAATTTTTTTTTTACCACCCTCACCCTTCACATTCAATTAACTTCTAAGTTGTGCCAGCTCTACCCTTTACATCTCTCACATTTATCCTTTTACTTTTTCTCTATTCACACGGCTACCACCCAAGGTCAGGCCCTCATCAGCCCTGTTCTATTCTAATGCAATCCAGTCTCTCCCCCTTTTTAATCCACCCTCTTTGTTGAACAGAATTATTCAGCTCTAGTCAAACAAAATAAATGGGATAAGAGAAATAAATGCTGTAGGTTCATAATAATTTCCTACCACCACTCATCTTTCCCTATAAGTCAAAGTGATTATGTAAGGAACAGATATTTTAGTTTCATTAATGTAACACAATTAGCAAGGAAGCACATAAAAGGGCAGGTCATTAGGTATTATTGTCTTTTGAAGACTAGGACCATCTTATGATTTTTCATTACAGAAACATAAGAGATTGGACACAGCCTTAGCCTTGATGTTAATACTAAATCTTTGATGACTTCACATATACTAGCTAAAATGTGCATATTTTATGTGGCTCACAAAATTTCAATCTGCCACAAAAATCACGGAGGCAGAGCTCCAAATATCATCAATCAATTTATTAGAGAGACTGGTAGTCCCTAATCAATCGGATCTTAGACCGTCCTCACAGTCCAGGCCCCTGATGCTCAGGGAAACTCCTATGATTGCCTAATCTTCAGAAGTGGAAGAATTCCCATTATTAATTAAAGGTAACATTCATCAATCCTAACCACTTTGTCAGCAGGCCTTTCAAGGGTCATTAACTACAAGTCATCGAGTATAGGCTATCAACTGCAGGCCATCATCTCGCTGGGGCTTTCCATGGCCCATTAAACACTAGCGCCTGATAAGCTGTTTTCTAAGAGCCAAAGAAGTTATGGTTTTGAAGCAAAGATCACCAGGGAGTAGATGAGAGCAATTCACAGGAGTAGAAAGGCACTTCAAGTGGAGTGGGGGCTTGGTGGAGTAACACATGGATAATTCCTTATAACAGACCTAACAAACAGAGGATGGATCTCTCTGATAAATCAAATACAGTTACTAGAATCATCAATACATGGTGGATTCATCGATCATAACTCTTATCCTGACGGCATTAACTAAAATAGCTAACTCAAACTTAATTCTACTCCACTTAATTCACAAATACCATCATTGATACCCATTAAATCACATCAAATGTACTGAGTAACTTCTGACTAACCGGACTAGCGGTATCAAAATTACCTTCACGCAGTTTTAGATTGTTTTGAACAACAGACACAATTGTATCACATTGATCTAAATCATTAAAAATCATCCACAGAAATTAGAAGGGAAAATACAATTTCCAAGAATGTTGTTTCACACAATCATGTGAAAACACAGAATGTGGCCAAATCCGGAGAGTTGTTGTTCTCTCCAGCACCCTTTTGTGAGCTGATAGAGTCACATCCACATCTGTGAAATGGCTCTTTTAAAAAGATATGTGTAAAAGCTCATGCCCTTCTTAAAGCCCTGCAAAGCCCTGCTTAAAGCCAGTTGGGGGGGAAGGGAAGAAGGTTGGTGTTCCTTTTTTTTCTATTAAGATGATACATCTTACATATGATACATTTTATATGGTATATACCACATATTAGCTAATTTGCAATGCCTTCCTTTCATTTCACATAAGTATGTGAAGTATGATTTGGAAAGGTTCATGGCAAGTTTTCACGATGTGAAAAGAAAAAAAACCACTGAATTTTACCTGTAAATGAAATGGAGATAGCTGCACATGATAGGACTGACATTCTGAAGCATCAGATGAGGCAGAGAGCACACGGACAATAAACTGAATTGAATCTCCTCCAACATTATAGGATACCACCTGGGGGAAGGGGAAGGAGGAAGTATTTAATTAAAATTTTAAAATATCAACTTTACAGAGCAATAAAAATCTTGCTTATATACAATTTGCAGGCTTTTTTTTGTTTACCAGAATTCCATGGCTAGCTATGAGTTTAAATTTTCTAATTTGATTAAATATCATGTAGCACTTGAAAACCTGGAACCAGGATTTTAAAATGTCGTCTAATACAGATTTTTTCCCAGAAGATCAACATGGTGATTGCCAAATCAGTTGTTTGGATCCTTCTTCCTTTAGACACTCTTGCTAGCATTAAGTTCTCTATACATTCCCAGTCAGTAAGTCAACAACTCAATAAGCATTTATTAAGTACCTAGTATGTTGTGGGAATTTTATTGAGTGCTAAGGACACAAAGAAAGACAAAAAAGCAGTCCCTGCTCTCAAGGAGCTCACAGTCAAATGCAGATATTAAAAAAACGTACAGATGGAAAGCACTAGCATCTTAATGCAATTTTAGGTTATACTTGAAGGAAGCTAGGAAAACCACAAGTCAGATATAAGGAAAAAGAGCATTGCAGGCTTCAGGGATAGCTAATCAAAATGCATGGAGTTAGAATACGGAGTATCTTGTACGAGACACAGCCCACAGGCCGGGATCACTGGACCACAGAATGGGGGGTGGCAGGGCAGGAGAGATGTCAAAGTATAAGAAAACTAGAAAGGTTAGAAGGCATCAGGTTATGAAGGCTATGCCAAACATGATACATTGGGAGTTGGGGGAGGGCAGGCATGACACGGTGAGACCTGCATTTTAGGAGGGTTAATTTGACACCTAAGTAGAGGACGGACTAGACTGGGGGGAGATTTGTGGGGAGATGAGATGAGGAGAGTCAGTGTATCAGGTTGATGGCAGGAGTGACCAATCAAGGCAAACACCTGGGGTGCGGATCTGACTGACTGGGAGGATGCTGGTTCCCTCGACAATGATTAGAGACTTAGAAAGAGGGAAGCATATAGTGTGAGAGAAAATAACAAGTTCAGTTTTTAGACAAATTTAGTTTATGGAACATCAGATTAGACAAATGTATGTCTGTAAGACATCAAGTTCAAGATACCTAAAGGCAGCTGGAAGTTCAAGTCTAGAGGTTAGGGGGAAAGTTCAGGGTCGATTAAGGAGATCTGATAGCAACACACAGTAAAATCTATTAAGCATGTGTGCTTTCCAAAAAGAAGTGCCTCAGATCTGGAAACCACACCTATAGCCGTTAAGACTATTAATTCAGAATATAAGAAATTGTATGTTGCACTCACACAACATCCTTGTTACATGTATATATCTGAAGGGACAAAACAAGGAGAAAATAAGAAGGTAGATTGGGATGAGGGATAGCATGGGATTTGGGGATGAGGGTAATGATTTCTAAGTACAGAATATCATGTTTTCCAAAAAAACCCCATATTAATAGAATCTTAAGAATTTAGAATTCAAAACTATTAAGTATGTTATACAATGAAGCAAAAAAAAAATCCAAAATCAATTCATTTAAGAAAACGAACATCATAAAATGTGAATCTATGACTAAAATAAATGGTTAAATCAAAGTATATATGTGAACCTTGAAGGATTTGGAAATTATTTGTTATTGCTATTGATAGATCACGGAGAACTATCATGTACCTATAATGTAAATTCAACCAATAAATAAGCATTTATTATTTATTACTATTATCAGTTATTAGTTGAGAAGAATTGTGCTAATACTGAAAATATAAAGTCAATATTATGAAGTTACGTGAAACAGCACCTAATCAGGTGAAACTTGCACCTAACTCCAGGGAGCTTACACTGTCATGGAGATGAACGCATGTATGCATATAAGTATATATTTTATATACAAAATTAACACAAGGTAGTAGTAATTTTATATAAAAAATTAACACAAGACTATAATGCCATGTATGAGCAGCTTTCCAGAAGAATGCTACTGTGAACAGCTTTTAAGGTTCTGATTACACAGTATAGTGAACACTCTATTTATTCCATAACAAATCAAAGCAAAACATTCACAGTAAATCAAAGTACAGCATTCACAATGTTATGCTTATCACAGAAAATCAAAATATAGCATTCACAACAACTTATTGCAGGAAATGGCCACATAGTTTCTACAGTGGTCACAAAGTTTTCAACAAAGAACAATCATTTAGTAACTCAATTATTCAATTATCCTTAAGAAGGTTTGGCTCCTCAAGGAACACAAAGTACAATAGTCAAAGTTCACCACTCATGGGGCGCACTAAGTTAACTCAATCAGTCATTTATTCAGTCATCAACCACTAAGTACAATCATTTAGACAAGAAATCATTCAATCAAGTAATCATTCAATCATCCTTCATCATTCACTATTCAGTCATCAGAAAATACACAAGCCCTCCACCCTTAGGTCACCAGTAAATTACAATTAGTACATGTCTTCTTTCAGCTTGACTTAGGGTGGTTTCTCAGATTCCCTGGATCCCCTTCCATGGTCCCAGATCTTACTTGGATTCACTAAACTGTCACCTGGGTTCAAAGGCAGACAGCTCCCAGGTCTCTGTCCAGCTCTCTGTGCATTTCTTGCTTCATATTGGAGGTCACAGTGTCCAGTCTATCTCAAACCCTTCACAGTGTCTGTTCCTGAGAAGACAAGGCTTAACAAAGCCACCAACAGGTTCATACAAAATACCAGCATCACAGTCATGCTTCCTCAGTCTTTTGTCAGCTCCAGCTGGCCCTCAGAAATCCTCAGCAGCTCCAACTGTCCCTCAGACTCATCAGAAGTTTCAGCTAGTTCTCAGAAAAAAAAAATCACTCCATCCAGGTTTTTAAAATCAAAATCATTCTCTTCAGCTGGGGATGGAGGCCCCACCCACCCTCCCCCTCCCCACCCACCACTTTCCTCTTCAACCTCCTCAGCTCCTCTTCAGTATCCCAGTGGCAGCAGCTTCTGCCTCCATGAAGTTTGCTCCAAGAATATCTGACTCTCCCTCTCTAGGGCTTTTCCTTATATACAGTATTGCCCCTCCCTGTTCAGTCCCTTCCTGTTCCATCAGCAACAGGAGACAGGAGTTCATACCTTCTGTTTCTTTAACAGAGGTTTGATTTAATTACTAAGTGCTAAGTACCTGATACCTTTGCCAATACAAAGGGATCTTGAAATTCAAATTACATTACCATTACAAAGACTAGTCTTACTGAGTTCAAATCAGGATACTTATTAGTGAAGTGAACCTGGGCAAGTCACTTAACCCTGTTTGACTGAGTTTCCTCATCTGTAAAAATGAGCTGGAGAAGGAAATGGCAAATTATTCTAATATCTCTTCCAAGAAAACCCCAAAAAGGGTCACTAGGAGTCAGAGGCAACTGAAAAAATGACTCAGTTCTTCAGAAGCAACATTAGAGGTGGCTAGAAGGCTCAGTGGATAAAGCACTAGGCCTTGAATCAAGGAAACCTAAGTTCAAATCTGGCCTCAAACCCTCACTTTCTGTGACTCTGGGAAAGTCACTAACCTCTGTAACGCCTAAATCACAAACTGCTCCAGAATCTTTGCCAAGAAAACCCCAAATGGGGTCATAAAGAGTCAGTTACAACTGAATGATTAACCACAAGGGAGGTGACACGGTCAGTTCTATTCTTTAGGAAAGTCACTTTGGCATCTGGATGAAGGATGGATTGGAATACGGAGAGACCCGCATCAGAGAAATCAGATTGGAGGATAATGCAGTAACATGACTCAGAAAGGATGAGGAACTGAACCAGGGTGGTCAATATGAGAGAGGAGAAAAGGTAATACATGCATGCATGCATGTGTGTGTGTATGTATGTATGCATGCATGTATGGGTGTGTATGTGTAAAGCCAATCAGCAGTAGATTTCTGAGAGAATGCTACTGTGAAGAGCTTTTAAGATTCGGATTACACAGTATTAGTGAACACTCTGTTTATTCCATTACAAATCTTTGTTCAGTACAATGTTCACAGTTTCAACAGTTCA
>CM053600.1:3620912-3639933 GCA_028646575.1 Pseudocheirus occidentalis
AGATTGTGGGAGGGGCCTTACAGTGGGATCAATGTTCTGGGCTGGGGGGTAGGAGCAAAAAGGGGAGAAAATTTGTAACTCAAAACCTTGTGGAAATGAATGATGTAACCAAGAAAATAAATTAAAATTAAAAAAAAGTAAATGAACTCTTTGCGTTTAAGGAAGTCCACGGTACTGTGTTCACTTAGTTCAGAACATGGTATTACCTATGTTCCAAGACTGACATATTTTTTAATCAGTATAAAATTACTGCAATAATTTCTTCTTTGTAGTACAGACTGAGAGCTGGTAGTGGTAAACTGTTTTTTGTTGTTGGTATCATTCCTTCAAATTCTTGGTCTTTTCTTCCCTGATATGAATTTAGTGCTGTAAAGTAATCCATAATTTGATTTGTATTGCACTGAAAAAGCAAATTAATTTAGGCATCATTGTCCTTTTTGATATATTGTGATATTTAATATATTGGCTTAATCTCCCCACGAACAATTACAATTCCTTTAACTATCTGAGTCTATATTTCTGCAAAGAGTGTTTTAGTATTTGATTACTGATAGTTTCTGGATATATTTTGGGAGATTCATTTTGTACTTGTTTTTAATTTTTCTCATTCTGCCTTTTGTTGTATTTTGGTAACATATGGAATGTTGATTTGTGTTGATGTGTTTTATATTCTATAACAGATGAAGTTATTAAATTAATTAATCTTCTGCCATCCATTTTTATGTCCTACCCCATTTCTTGATTTTACTTGTCAGATTTTCTATTCGTATTTCACATCCTATTTTGCCCCTTCTCTTTCTATGACCAATTAATCATCTAGTTCGAAATCTTCAAAATAACTTTTTTTTCCTGCACAATTTCCCAAGAAATAGTACTTTGTTTGGTCCTGTTTCTCTTCTTTCCAAGTCTATTCTGATTTTTGTTCGCCATTTCATAGACTTTTTTACTGTGTATCCCTGGGGTTATTTCTGGAGCATCAAATTTGAATCTCTGCTTCTATCCCATTTCTTTGCTACAATATCTTACTCCATCTCCCGCCCCCCCCTTTTTTTTTGCTGTGACTATCTGTATGCTCTGCTTTTACCATCATTTCTCACAATTTCTAAAGGTGGGTTATCTTATCTGACTTTAAATTACCACCATCACGATGGAAGCTGTCTGAGGTTTTATATCCTTTCTCTCAGGGTGTAGTTCAGACCTTTCTTGGTAAATGGCGTCTCCCAATGTGGAAATTCCCCCAGATGAAGCGCATCTCTTACCACAGGCATACATGACTCCAGTCTACACTTTTCCTTTCTAGAGCAAAACATCTTTTATTCTCCAATCCTATTCCCTCACTTTCATTACTTTTATCCTCTTCTCACAGTTCTCTATCAATCTCCCCTTTACTCCCCCACACCCCATCTCCATTCAGATATGCACTAGATGGAGTGAATTTCCATCCCCTTTCTGTACCTCACTCTCTTCCCTCTACATTCGTGTATTTTCAACTATTATTTCTTTCATGAAACACAATGATTCATTTCCAGAGGATCGTGGAATTTGGTCCACGGAGTAATATTTTGGATTTCCTTCTTTCCCTACTCCGGGTTCTCTGAAGTCTCTGCTAATCTTCAGCCCTTGCAGTCCTCTTTGTACTTTGATGATCCTTCTTTATTATTTCTTCATCTAGTGGTTCATTTACTTTTTAAAAAATCCCTAAAGAACCTTTACATACTAGAGAACAGATTTATTATTTAGTCTTTCCTTGAGAAACATTATTTACCTTTTTTGCATTCCTCTTTGGTGTGCCTGCAATTTAAATAATCTGCTTACCTCTGGATTTGTTTTTTATTTTTTTAAAAGAATGCCTGAAGTGTTTTCTTTTTTGTTGGAGGTCCATCTTTCTTTAAAAAATTTTTTTATTAATGATTAATATTGAAACCTGAGCTCTTTTGCTTTGGGGAATATATTACACTTTCCTGTTTGATCCTGGAATGATCCTGGTTTGTTCAAAATGCATTCACTTGCACTTTCTTTTTCCCTTAAGACTGGATCTCCATAACTTGACCACACTGGACATTTAGCAGCCATTCACAGGTCCAAAGCCATTACCAAATAGCATGGAAGCTTTTGACCTCTCTGTTTCTGACCTGAGCTGGTTTGCTTTTCTTTAGGAAGATTTGTGGCTTCCTGTTCCTGAGGGTTCAACATAATGGTTCTGGTCTTAGTGTGGACAACAAATCACCTTCAGCTCAGAACTCCTGAGATCAAACAATCCATCAGCCTCAGCCCTTCCAGAAACAGAGATAACAAGATTGCTTAGTCACATCCAATTATTTACCCACATCTGAAATAACTTCTCCTGGCTGCTTGCAAAATGTATACTTTTTGTTGAAACTATGAAATTAAGCACTACATGCTTGGAAGTTTCACATTTGTGGTTTTTTTCTGTGGCAATTTGAGGATTCAATTGGTGCTTTGTTGATTTTGTTCAAAAGATATGAGCAGTTTTCTTGTATTATTTCCTGTAGAATGACTTTCTGGGATTCTTAATTTGTCGTGTTCTTCTGGAAAACCCCTAATTTTCAAGCTATCTGCATATCCTTTTTGAGGTAAATTGCTTTAATTTGTACAGAATTCATGCTTTCATTTAAAGTTGTTGCCTTTTGCTTCTTTTCTGCCAAACTGCCTATACATTCAGGGTGTATGGGGTGTTCAAGGAGGATTAGCACTTCTGGTATGAGGGCTTGCCAAGCCTTTTTCAGGGCTACTCATCCACCTTTGGTCAGTTTCATTTGGAAAATGCTATTTCTCCTCACCTCCTCCCTACCTTACCCCTCTTTCTCTTCTTCCTCTATGTAGGGAGTCATGAACTTACATGCGGGTACTCTGTCCAAAAGAATATAATTATGGTCACTTATACTTTGCAAGGTATCTTGCTTTGGGGTTTGGGGACTAAATTTTTTCTTCCCTACTTATTTATTCTATCATTAAAAAAAAAGGGGACAATTAATTCTTGTCTCATGTAGTTTTCATTTATGATTTCTTGAAATTTAACTCTGGAAAATCAGCTTTTGATAAAGCCTGGGATTCAAATGGAGCTACCTGACCATGCTTTAAACTCAAATCACCCAGAACCTCACTGACCAACCACCAACAGGTCCCAGGACCACACCTCATTTGCTCATTGTTTGGGTTTTGATAGCTCAGAGTGAGTGTACATAGCAATTATTTCTATTCTGGTCAGAAACTCTGAGGGTCTTCCTCTCCTAGTAAAGGCAAACTAGGCCATCTTGTGCCTCAATTCTTACCTAGACTTTAATTACTGAATGGGTGTTACCTAAGACAAACTGAGACCCGGGAAAGACCTTAGCTTAAAAAAGGTCAAGTTCTCCCACTGCATCCAGGTCATGGCCAGTCAACCTGACTATGTCTTGTCACTGCACTCTGATGTCTCTGAAGGAAAGAATGAGCCTGATGACTTTGCAAAGCTCTGCCTCACTTGCAAGTCAAGATATCACTTTGCTGACTTCATTGGTCCTTTTCAAGAATGAAGAGTGAACAATTTACCTGGCAATCAACTACCCCTGTGGCTCCAAGAAGTCACATCTATTTACCTGCTAGTACTACAACAAAAACGCCCATCGTTTTAGGGAGACTTTAAGAGGTAAAATAATGTCAATGAAAAAAAAAAAAGAACAGGTACTGTGCTGAGGAGGAAGAGGCTGGAAGAAGGGGGAGCTCCTTGAGTATATGAAAATAGTGAGCAGGATCCCCTGTATGCCCTGATTTGGGACAGACTACTTTCTCCCAACAAAAATTAAAATAAAGAACAAGAAAGCATCTGAAAATGAGGGGAATTTTGCCATAAATTCTCTTCTCATTTCTGCATTGACATGCCAGCTCCTGGTATCCATGGTTTTTCCCATTTATGGTGACATCCAGGAAGTATTATCTCCTGAGACAGTTCCATTGACATCTCAAACAACCCCCCTAATGTTTAGACATCTGTTACTTAGATGGACACTTCAGAATTTTAACCGTGAATGCTTGGTTGAAGTTTGAGGGAAAATTGCTAAATTTATGGGCCATATATTCATTTGTTTCAATAATGGGAGTCTTCGGAATAACAGCAATTCTCATTTCTATGACTTAAAGTTAACAAAACACTTTTCCTAAGACAAGCCACAGGATAAATCATAGTACATATATTTTTCTTGTTATAAGGGAACTGAGATTTGGAGAGATGAAGACTCCCATGGTCACATCAACTCATGTCAGAGCTCAGGCTCAAACGTATGACTTCAGACCCCAAGGTCACTAAAACAAACATACTCTTCCCCAGACCCATCACCACTACTATCAGGATCAAGTACGGCTTTTTTACATCTGTCAGGGCCCCTATGCTAAGACCAGTCCTCTATTTTCTTATTCTTAAGGAGACACCTTGTTTTCCAGGGTTAAGGCCCAGCAAACAAGCTGTGCCCTGAGCTTGGCATAACAACAGTCATTCTTTGCCCTTATCTTCTGGATGAACTCTGCTGCAGCTAAATCACAGAACTGGCTCAAACCAGCCCCAGGTGGTTCCTCAGCTTGGGCAAGCACCTGTAGGAAACATATCTTGGTCATGAAGTCCTACTGTGAGTAGACTTCTTGTCCCTATTATATTAACAATTAATTATTAATCAAGATCTACACTTTTTCTATTTTTTATGAAAACCCAACTCCTGTTAAGGTTAGTCTCTCAAGGACATGTTGATTGATGACATTGCTCCTAGCTCTTAAGGAACATGCTGGTCAATTCTGAGTTATTGTATAAACAGACACCAGGTTGGATGGGCCCTTGCCCTAGAAAAAGGAACCCCTGTCCTTGATCTCTTCCATTAGAGTTTAGGGTTACCCAACTCATGAAAGGAGAAAACCAGTCAAAAATCCAGATGGACATGACTTCCCTGCCCAGATTGTTGGAGGCACAAGTCTCATGCTCAGGCCACATTTTCAACAGGAGGAGCTCAAGACTTTTAGTCCGTCAACTCATTAAATGTCCACCAATCAAGGTTGATTTTCACTTGCCAGGGGCATTCACTTTCAGAAGGTATTTAAAGTATTTCAGGGCCTCCCTTGGTGTCTTTAGTTACAGAGAGAAAAAACTGACCATCAATTTATTGAATGTTGGAGAACCTAATGAATAAACTGATTATTAATTACCATAAACTGTCAGCATAACTGCAGCATGTGCAGTGGTCACATGCCAGCAAATTGTCTTGGGAAATGGGCTAAACCAAGGGAGGGCAACCAGCAGGCCTCAAACGTGTAGGTAAGTTAAAGGAGTGTCTACCCCAAAGCATGTGACAATTTCCCCTAGTGGAATGGGTGGTTGAGAACAATTTGTTCCAAAGGCCATGAAGCTGTGGATCACAGCTTGGCCAAACACTGAAGATGTCAAGGTCATGACACTGCATCCCAGGCCAGTCAGTCATCTTGACTTTTGTTTTGCCACTGGATGACTTCGGAAGAAAGTGAAGCTGACAACTTCATGCAACTCTGCCTCACTAAAATTCAGTTCACTTATGAGTCAAGCCACTATCCTGTGATGTGATTGGTCCTACAATTTGTACACTGTGAACTATGTATTCTCTCTCAAAGCCCCCTTTGGAGAAATTATCAATAATGTCTTCCAAGTTCTATGCCCTAATGCTTCTGCTTTTTCGTTCCACATTAAAAGCTTATGACTTGTGACCTAAATGCACTTCAGGGTTAGGAATTTTATTTTTAACCCTCTCTGAATGTTGACAATACTGCCACTAACATGGTAAATCAAAACTGACAGAGCGTATTGCAAGAAGTTAGTCGGCTTCACCAAGTGACATAGTACAAGAAGGACAAGGATTCCCTTTATGTTCAGGGGAAAAGGCCCTATAACTGGAAGCAGAGTGGCTATGGGGGTCAAACAAATATGATTTTATTTTTTAAGGCCAAGTCCACAAAGACTGATGAGAGGAAGTATTTTGAACTATGAGGAGACAGAAGTCTGAGTGTTAAAGTTCTAAGCTTCATCCTTTTATTTTCTTTTCATAATGGACATTTAAAACGTTGGATTTAGACTATTTACATTCCTTGGCTTCGTATTAAATATTCTGGGAATAAAAAAGTTTAAGTAAAGCAAGCCATACTGTGTGAAACTTTCCCCATGTAGAAAAAGTTCATTAGTGCTTGGAGATGTGGCTGAGTATGCAACTTTGAACATTAGATAGGAATTTGGCTCACAGAAATGTGTACTAATAAACCTTAATTCAAAATCTTCTGTCATTCAGGAAAATGAACTAAGGAATTCTGTGGAGCCCTGGCTCCCAGTAGTTTTTTTTTTTTTTAACTCAGCACCCATATTCCCAAACAACCTGAGGATGATGGCAAAATAGGGATACAAAATAGTCAAGATACATATTTACAGATTAGTTCTATTGGAGTCTGCAGCGAATTCATCAATTTCAGGGCTTGCTGATGTAACAGCAATCAAGTTTAGCAGATACTTAGCATTTAGTAACTTAGGGCTAAGTATGGAAGGTGTGAGCCCTGTCCACTGTTGAGAAGACGTGAACTCCCCTGCTGACATGGAAGAAAGGGATTGGCTGAGACAGGAGGGCAGTGCTGTGTATAAAAGGAATCTAGAGACAGAGACAAAATTGGAATTTTCCTGTGGAGGAAGCAGGATTGTCTCAGCATCTGGGACCTGGGCTGCTGGAAGTGAGTTGGAGTTTTCTTGAGAAAGAGAAAGAGAAAGAGAGAGAAAGAGAGAGAAAGAGAGAGAGACAGAGACAGAGACAGAGACAGGGAGATATTCTCTTCCAGACAGAGAGATATTCTCTTCCAATGAAGGCCACCCAGAAGGCTGATACTCCTTCTGGGTCCTAGGGCCAGCTGAACTGCTGGAAGACTGAAGGAAGCATGACCAGGATAAAACTCTGCTTATTCATGGCCTGGCTGACCCTTGAGTTCCAGGCAAGAGAAGTGGTTAAGGGTTTGAGATGTGCTGGACCCTGTGAACTTCAGTGTGTGCCTGGGATTGCCCTGAGGACTGGACAAGAACCTGGGAGCTGTCTGCTTCTGAATCCAGGTGACTGGTGGACTCAGGAGGGAGCTGGGACCATGGAAGTGGATCCAGGGAATCAGAGAGACCACCCAGAGTCAAGATGAAGAAAAGGCCTCCCCTTGGGCAAACTCAGGTTTTCTGGACACCAAGGGGAGGAGGGTTGTGTGGTTTTCTAATGACTGTATTAGTAATTAATGATAGTTAGTAACTGGGAATCTAGCTTAGTGACTGCTAGATGAGTGACTGATTAAGTTAATAGTTGCCCCATAAGTGGAAGATTGATATATTGTGAACTGATTGATTGCATGATTCAGTGAGAAGGGTTTCCCCCTTACGGAAACCAGGTGATTCTTCTTTTGTTCCTTGTTCTAAATATTGTGGCCACTGTAGTGAAAAGTGTGTGGCCATTCTAATGTTAAGCTGTTATGAACACTATATTGTGATTTTCTGTGACAAGATGTAATGTTGTGAATATTATATTGTGAATATTGTACTGAACCTTGATTTGTAATGGAATAAACAGTGTTCACTATTACAGTGTAATCCGAACTGTAAAAGCTGTTCACAGTAGCATTCTTTTGGGAATCTGCTTGTGTACGGCACTTCTCACAGGTACTTAGGTCAAGGCGAGAACTAGTTAACAGTGACCTAAATACCTTGTAGCAGATCACCAAAAAGGATGGTCTGCTAACTGAGAATTGCAGATGGTGTTAATTATGTGATAGGGGGTGGTAGCAGCAACAACTCTTTAAAAAGATGACTTGTGATAGAGAAGACTTGTAATGAAGTTGCTGATCTTATAACAAACCTCCATTTGACATAGTAGTTATCTTATTGTCATTAATACTAGACTATGAGCTCTATGAAGGCACAATGTTTTCTCTCTTAAACGTGGTATCTTCTCCCAGCAACTGTTACGTTGCTCTTTAGATAGGGGGTGTGTAATAAGTGCTTGAATTAGCTAACATTTTTGGTCATTCAGGATTTGCATACAGAATTCTCTTTCTGACTAGAGTTCTAAATTTTTTTTTCAAAATATATTTGTTCATAGTCTTCTGGCTTTTCTTTAGGTTTTCACTCACTTTTATTTATATGTTTATGAGCCTCTTTTACCTGCTTATGAGCTAGGTTATTATGCCTGCAAAGGTCTTCAAAACTGAGTTATTTTCAGTCTACTTGTTTGCAAGATGGGTTTTGTGGGACCCTAATCAGGGTCCATGCCTAGAGTAAAACACTGGGAGAGAAACTAACCCCAGCTGTATTAGGACCAATATCTCTCAGGATTTCTCTTCCCTCACAAAATGGGTTAGACTAATTTATTTTTTTTCCTAATACCCAGGCTTGAGTGGCCTGTGGGGTCAAGGCTCAAGCTGAATTTCCCTTGAAACAACTTCCTGGTGGTCTCTAGCCATACTGACAAGTCATCCTGTCACATAAGGACACAAAAATGGATCACCTATAGGGAGGGTCAGGGCTGTTTAGATTTGGTTGATGATGCAATGGATTATCATTAGACTAAAAGACAAATGTTTAGTTAGAAATTTAAAAAAATTTATTCATAAATAAACTTCAACAATGATTTACTGCGTGAAGATATAGCTACAAAATATGCAGGACTATAAAAGTTTTTTTTTTTCTTCCCTTCATAGTCATTTTAATCAGAATTTAAAAGCAACTTCAAGTGGTTAATGTCAAAAGGAAAAAAACATACACCACTCGAAAATGAGGGCATTAGTATCAGAATAGCTTGCAGGAAACTCTGGTATATATCAATGAATAAGACTAAATATTACCAAACTCTGTTATTTGCAAGGAAGACCATCAATTCAGTCTGGGTTTTTTGAAGTTTTACAAAATCGGATAGATTTTCTTATTTCAAAATCCATTATTTGTCTCTCTCCCTCATAAGCACTAAACTGGTATATTAAATTTAGGCAAAACCAAATAAATGCTGCAAATAACAAATCTAAAAAGAGTACAAGAAAAATCTGTTTTTCAAAATTTTAGGTTTAACAATATTTAGTGCTTGTATAGATAAGGCTATTTTCTGAAACTGATTCAATTCCATGGTATCCTTTGCTTTTACAAATATGTTTCAACGAGACGTCAAACGCTAACAACCGGTTAAGAACATGAAAAATATAGGAAGCTGTTTTTGCATTACTTCTAAGTCCTTCTGGTAGGAAAAATCTAAGTAATCTAAATAATTATACTCACACAAACATCAGTGCAGATGATACACACAGACTGCACTGAAAAATAAAATGGCTGAATTTAGTGAAAAACATAATGGCAGATTATTTTCAGAACAATTTAATTCTTTATTCCTCTGACCTCCCAAGTCAATTCTCCACTAATGGTCATATTTATCTTTTGTTCCATATAAATTACTCTTATAAGCACCAAGTAATGTTACATGCAGAATTATGGTATTCATGATGTCACGGTACTTTTGGGAACAAAGTCTGTAATTATATGTTTCTGGAATATGAAAGAGTGCTATGCATTGTTTCCCTACATGTAAAGTCTAAAGACAAAATTATCTATTTTTTCAGACAAAAATACAGCTAACTACTGCTGGTCCTTTGTAGGGTTCTATTCAACTAAAAATGTATAAAAACTAGTTTTAAAGAAAAACATTCAATTAATATTGAACCTTGTTTCCAGCTTTGAAATACATAATATGTAATTTTGCCATTGCTTATTTTCATAAGAATGTACAATCTTTATGCTAATCTTCTAATGTAAGAAAATGGCTACTCAATACGTAAATTCTCACATTAACAAAGTATACATTAAAACATTTTTGTGATCTTCCCATATATCCGCTTCTGAAAAAGGTAGACAACTCAAATAGTGAGAAAGAGCTGTAAAAATAAAGATAATTTATTTTGAATTATCAATTTGTCTCTTGATGTGGAAAAGCTGACATTAACAAAAATGTCTTAAAAGTTCATTAGTAAATAATAAAATCAACTAACATTTCTGTTTTATGCAAGAAAATTTACTAAGGTCACATGAATGGAAGCCTATTTCACTTCTTATTCAACAAAATAAACACTTTCATGTCCAAATGGCATTTAGGATTCTATATTAAAGGAGAAAAAAAAAACCAAACAGAAAAAACATTAACTGCCATGTAAGTATTTCAGATTCAAAACTTTATTCGGAGATCTTGTGTTCCTTGAATGGATAAGAACATTAATTTTTAAACACAAGACAGAACACCCTCAAAATTAGAAAGTTTACTTTAATGTTAACATATACTCAAGATAATATTTAGATTTTTTTAAAACTGTAACTGATTTTCAAAATACTTAAAAATCTTTAAAAACCAAGCATAATAATGAAATCTGTGATATATAATCCTACAATCCAAAAAGATACTTCATTAATGCATTATTTCAGATGAAATTAATCTGATTAATAATTATGCAAGCAATAATAATTTCTGGAAGGTATCTTCTTTTTGACAACAAAAGCATGTAATCTTTCCCAAGTATTCAAGATCTGAGTTACAACACAGTATAGACGAAATGCTAATAAACACCAAAGCCTCTAGAATTGTCTTTTAAAAAACCAATTACGTTTCCCAGTTTTGTCTTTCTTATGCATAGCTTTCTTCTCAAGTAAAAGTAAAGGTGGCAATAGTTAGCCTTCCTAAGTTTAAAAAAATCAGTAAGGATAAAACAGGATACAATTATGAATATTGTTTTAGATTTTTGAAATGACTTGGAATAGCTCTTCATATGGGAATAAAAGACAAATTTTCATATAAGATTAAGAAGTGTACAAATGCACTTGCATTTTTCACAAAAAGGTGTTTCCATGTTTCATATAAAAAAAGAAATTGCAATACTAATATTTTCTCTCCATTGGTCTAGAATATGAGTAAATATAGTTAAGAAAGGTGTTGTATAATCTTGCTCTACTAGAGCAACAGCAGATCCTTTTTTAGTCAAAGGAGTTTCTTCCCCCTACCTGCCAAAAAGAATATAATTTTTTAAAACTCTGAAATTTAACTGATATTATCTTTACAAGGATTAATTCAATACTTTCATATTATTCCACTCTACCCTGACAAAAATTAATTTTGGACCTTTGCTCTCATTTTTAACAATTATTTTTTACATCTTCCCACTAGTATTACTACCATTTGAAAAGGATAACCCCCTAAAGCATATAATTTTAACACAAATCACAAAAAATAAGTGGACAAAAAATACATATGTGTATGTGTATATATATATATATATGTATATATATATGTATATATTATATATGCCATTCTGGAAAAAATGAGTCTGGTGCTTTTCCCCTAACTTTGAATTATAACATATATGTTATTTTAAAATATAGAGTCTACCTACTTCATGGTATTTGATATCTATGTGCATATTCCAACTTTTTGTTCAAAAGCACAAGATTAGTATTATAATGAAAAGTTAGTGCTATGTGTATGTGTTCCTTTTT
Source organism: Pseudocheirus occidentalis (assembly GCA_028646575.1). NCBI lineage: Eukaryota > Metazoa > Chordata > Mammalia > Diprotodontia > Pseudocheiridae > Pseudocheirus > Pseudocheirus occidentalis. The sequence continues at coordinate 3,632,458 of CM053600.1, forward strand.
ATCCTAAACTATCAGGTTCAGTATTTCAAGTTCTAATACATTCCATCTTAAAAAACATAAATAGTGTAAACTATGAAAAACACAAAACTTAGAAAATCCATTCAAATGTTATTTGTATTTGGGTGCTACAGGTTACATTACAACACAGTGGAGTACTGTTTTAGTACAATTACTGAAGCTATTGTAAACTGTTAAATCTTCCTATTAAGCAGTATATTTTAATTTCTGAAGCCTTCTTTAGCATTTAACCACTGTTAATAATGGTACTAAAAGATTAGTAGCTTCTCAGCTTCATATCAACTCAAGTATCACTATTACTACATTGAACTTTGCTTCATTAAAATTCTGCACAAAAGAATGAAAAACCAATTCCACATGACCATAAGATATAAAAACCTTGCTATTAAATGTCAGGATAACTCATGAAAATTTAGATTTATACTTATTATTGCTAAAGGATACTAAAACTTAAATCAATGCAACAAAATACTAAATCCACTTCTTCCCTATAAACTTAACTTTGAGAACATGACAAATATTGAAGAATGTGACAAGTATTTCTAAGAGCTTCAAAAGAACATATGAGTGTTCAATATAATCAGAACGAGAAGTCGATTCTAGTATTCTGCTCATTTAGACTCACTGTTAGCAGCCAAGCTTTGAAAATGATAGTGACAGCATGGAATGAAGAACTATACGTACAATAAGGATACAATACCCAAGTTAGTCAATTTAAATTACTCTAGGAGATCCCAGACCACAATACTTTGTTTTTCAAAAGCCTATTTAGAATTCTATCTTCTAACATCAGTTAGTTTAAATCATCTTTAGATCTGAGAAGCTCCACCTTTATTTTATTTTATTTTACTTTATTTTTTGCCATTTTAGTCTCTTACTACTTGTCTGAATCTTTAGGTTGAACTTCTAAAATATTCTGGAAATAATTTCCAATCTCTCAACAGGTGAGTCACTCAATTGTTAATTGTGTGTTTGTTCATGACTCCAAAGACTAAATGCAGTTTTAAATGTCCTATGACAAAGCTTGCACATATATTGCCTTTTAAATGTGATCGCGGAAAGGGGTGGAGCATGATAAAAGAGGGTGTCTGATTCTCGGGGAACAAATAGTTTCTCAGTAGTAGATGGACTCTCAGCCAAACCAGTAGGGCTATCAGGCTCTAACGGCTGAATTTTGGGCAATGGTGGAGGCAGAGGTGGTGGTGATGGGGAGTGAGCTGGTGGGCATGACTCAGGCTCTTTCTGTACAGATTCTTCAGCAGTCTGAGACATGTGGGACTGGAAATGGCTCCAGAGACGAAAGTTAGTACGAAAAGCTTTGTTACACACGTGACAAATAAAAGGTTTCACAGAGCACAAAAGCTCCTGGTGACGCTCCAACTGTTTATGCACAGTAAACATTTTCCCACACTTCTCACAGGGCCATACACCAGAGTCTTTATTACATACTGCCTCTTTGGAAGCTAAATTAGTTCCAGATGCATCATCTTGAGTATCTTCTATGGGCTCTTCCTTGATCTGAATTTTAAGTTGTTTAGAGACACTCAGGTCTTCAGGAAGACACGAAGAGTCTTCTGAGTCAAAATTAATTTGTTCTGAAGAATCACTGAATACGCCATCTTCTTTTGTGGCAACAAGATGGTTGACTTTATTAAGCTCAGACTGGGGCTGCAGTTTTGAAGTACTTGTTACTTCACCATTGTGGTCCCCAACAGGAAGAGAAAAGTTTTCTGGTGGAGCCATGGTATTCTGATTATGAACTTCAACTTGATGGCGCCAAATGCTAAAAGAAGATTTAAAAGTACGCATACATTCAAGACAAGTCAGCTTTTTATACTCACATTTACTTTCATGCTCATGCTTCAGTTCTGGGGAAAAGAATCTAAGGCTGCAATAAGGGCAAACAGTAGCATTTCTGCACAAGCGTTCATGGTTTCCTTGTTCCAAAAGGGAGGAGAGCTTAGCGTTGCAGAGGTGGCACTGGTAAACCTCCTTTTCTATTGAACTTTCATGAGGAACATGTTCTTTTTGTTTGGTAACTTTATTTACTCCTAGTGGTTTTTCTCCTGGATGCATTTTTATGTGTTGTTTAAACTGAGAAAGAAAACGGTATGCTTTCCCACAATAAGTACAAATGTATGCTCCTTTGGCTCTGGATCTTAAGTTCCTTTTGATGACTTGTGCTTGTGAACTCGTTTGTCCCTGAAAACCTGATTTGCCACGCCTTAATTTAATAATCAGGGCTTTTTTAATCTCTCTCTCTCTTACTATGTCAATCAACTTTCTTTGGAATTTTTCATCCAAGATAGCATGTGAACTAGAAGCTGGTGATGGGTTCTTCACAATTCCATGTTGTGTCTGACAATGTGTCCAGACTTTGAAGTTCGTATGAAATCGTTTGTGACAAATATCACAAGCATAAGGTTTTTCTGGGTTATGGTACATATTAACATGACGATGAAGACCCGCTGTGGATCTAAAAATTTTAAGGCAATGCTTGCATTTAAATTTTCTATTTGGTCTAGTTTCTTCCAACTCACTAAATTCATCTTTACTAAAATCCGAATCTGGGAACTCAGTATCTAGGTGAGTAGGGCTTGAGCTTTCTTCAAAATTATCCTCCGATCCACGAGAACCATGCTCATTTACCTTCAGTTTTTTAAAGGGTAACCTTCGGTCAGCTTGAAATTTCCTCTTTGCTACAACTCTACTTTGATCATCTTCTATCTTAAAAGAAAAGTTTTTATTGACTGATGCTGCTGCATCTCCTATAGTGACCCTGATTATTTCAGAAGGATCTGCAAGTGGACTGCTAGGCTCAGTTTTTATTCGTACCTCTGTAACAGGTGAGGCTATCTCCCTTTCTGATGTCTGCGAGGCACTGAAGGACCTAAGGCGAGGTGGGTGTATGACCCGTGTCTGGTCAACTAGTACTGTTTTTTCAGTAGACTCTTTCAAAGATGACTTTTGAGATACAGCACTAAATATATTCTCTGGAGCATCCTTTGTTATCGAGGATGATCCTTGTGAGGTTTTCAAGCTAATCGAAGAATACATAGGAACCTGACTATCCACTGATAGCGATCGTCGAAGAAGACTCTTCACAAGTGGGCCACTTCCGTCGATACTTTGGTTTCTAGGACCTGGTCCACTAGATGGGATCACTAATCCTAGTTTTGAGTAGTACAGTAAATTTCTATCTTCCCCCTGATTGCTTCCTTTGCCAGTTTCTTGTAGCAGATATGGAGCCTCTGATGAGCTACAAAGAGACAGAACAGGTGGCTGTGGCTTTTTCAAAGAGATTTCTATAGCTTTCTCTCTCAAGGGCTGACTACATATTCCTTGTTTATCATCTGAAGTTTCTCTGTCCTGCAGAGGTTTTGAAGGCAACAGTGCATTTCTTTTGACCAAACCACTTCTACACTGATCATCCAAAGATGCAGAAGGCTCAATAAGCTTGGGATAACTCAATGAACTTTCTTTTGGCCACCTTCCTTCATTTAATGACAAACTGTGAAGTGGTTCGATTGGTTTTGTGACATGTGGTCTATTCGTATTATTCTTGACCGCAATGCTAGGTGAAAGCTTTGACGTATGGCTTAGGTCATGCTGAATTTGACTAGCATTCTTTACCTGTGCTTCAATTCTGCTTTGACAAACAATAACACTTCTTTTTTGAGAGCTACTTTCATCTCCTTCTTGAAATATTTTTTTCTTATTGGGACATGCTGGAAAAGAGATCTGCGGTGTCTTGGAAACAATATTAGTAAGGAAAGAAATACCAAGACTGTAGCCAAGTTCTTGCACAGCAGCAAGGCTGCTTTTCTCTACAAATAAAGATGAAGAGTAAATATAATTTAATACATTATCAAAAGCATCTGGTTCACAGAAGTCAAGTTGAAATACTGTTTGGGACTCATTTTCTTTATTTGTGAATAAAGTCTGAAAATATTCACTGCTGGCAGCCAAGACGTTTTTATGAGCTCGAAATTTTTGGTCTCCCACTATTAGAAGAACATCACAGAGCTGGCCTTTGAGACGCTCTTCATTTAGAGCGCTTAGGAGAGAAATGGCATGTGCTGGATTTATATAATGCAGAAGTCCCTCCATTGTTTTGGTTTATCTGAAAAAAAAAATTGTATGAACAATCTTAAATAACATTGAAAACACATGTTCAAAATGTCATGTTTCTTGATGTGAATAAATTACATTAAATAGAAATCACTAATACTGAAGAATTATTTAAAATAAAGTTTTAACAGGTATTTGACAGATAATCAGACACTTGAACTTAAAGGGGTATACCATTAAAGCTTTAATTGAACAAAATACATTTAAAATATGCCAAAAATATTCTTCATGAATTTATCATAATTAGAGGAGAAAACATCTAAATTAGAAAAAAAAAAAGTCTGAACTATACCATTTGGGAAATGTAGGTTTAATTGCCTTCTACAAAAGTCCTATTCCTAACCCCTATCCTAGTACTGAGTTGACTCTAGGTTCTAAAAGGATATGGTAGTATCATGCAAACTGTACTATATGCGTGGGGTTTTTAAAAACTTTTTTTTTTTGCTTTTTTGGGAGGGAAGGCAGGGCAATTGGAGTTAAGTGACTTGGCCAAGGTCACACAGCTAGTTTTTTTTTGTTAAGTGTCTGAGGCTGGATTTGAACTCAGGTTCTTCTGACTCCAGGGCTGGTGCTCTATTCACTGCACCACCTCACTGCCCACTATAAGTATTTTTTTATATAAGTATGAAAAGGCTGGTCATTATGTGACAAATTCTTTGGATCATGAAACAAAGGTAAACTGGTTCCAATCTTACACAAGCCCTTTTTCTTCTGAAATGACAGTGGCAAAGCTGAGGAAGATAGAGGCAAAGGAGATGAAGAATCAAAGGTTTTACAGGTCTATAAACTTAATCCTGTTTATATTCTAAATGTCAAATTTTTATTCAATGACATACTAATAATGGAACTGCATCGTAGCAACATCGATTTTTTTTCCATAAATGAAACTGAAAGACAAGAAGTTGCAGCTAAATGAAGAATGGTTCATAAACTCTCTCACAAGAGGCAGATAAAAGGGATATGCAGAATTGGCTTTATCATGCAGCCAAAGACTAGAGAATAGAGTTTTATGGGAAATCTGAGCATCTTGTTTTGCAGTACTCTTAAAGAAAATAAGAAATAGGTTTACTATGAAGATAACTGTAGGTTCTGAGACATCTGTTCTGCTGAAGAAAAGGAAATAGTGAAATCCTAAAACTCAAATAAGACCCTCCAGTGACTTCAATACAAAGAAAAACATAGGAGGGGAGGCCAAAAAAAATTTTTAATAGTGTGAAATGTGACTCAGAAGAGTTGAAAGAGGTTGGACCTATCAAGCACTCAGAAAAAAAATCACAAAAATGTAAAATGACTGTATCTTTAGAGATAGGAACTTATTGTTTAAACACATTTGGGTCATTCAGGAATAAGCTGTAGGTAGTTAAACTGTCAGTGAATTAGATCAAATGTTAAAAGTTAATGAAAAAATTAGGATAAAAATTAGATATTAAAATAGTTTCAATATGAGATTTTTAAATTAGATGACACCTAAAATAGATAAAGGAATGGAAATCAATGTAAACCATTCCCATTTCCTATGGAAGTTCAAATGATATAAAAGAATCACTCCAATGAGGGCAAAAAAAAAAATCTGTTTCTACATTCTAGGTACCTCCAGGATTAGCCCTTCATCTTATTTACTAAACTAAGCAATATGGCAGGGTTTAGTAATAAATCAATAATTATGATTTGGCAATAATAATTTTATTAGCAACAATAATAATTTACTAATATAGTAACAGCAACACTTAGTAATATAAATTTATTTTCAAAATCTTATGGAGAAGTAAAGTAGAAGCACAAGTATTGACTTCAAGTAGCAAAATGTTACAGAAAGAAAATTAAGCTTGCAGAATCTGATGCAAAATCCAGTTAAACTAGATCATGTCTAGAACATGAAAAAATTTAAGTGGAATTTCTGTAATAATTCTACCTACCAATAACAGAACCACATTTGAACTCATATGTACTTTAAGAAAAAATAGAAATGGAAAAAAAGAAAAAAGAGGCCAAAAGCAGACAGACCAAATGAAATTAGGAGGTTAGTGGTAAAGGTGACATAATTTTGAAGGAATTTCACAATATATTTTCAAAATGTCTGAAAGAAAGGAAGACTATGGAAACAAGGCAATTAAGAAAGTATTACTAACTAACAAGCCACACGCCTAACTTCTTTCTCACAAAATCTTTGTGAGAAGACTGGATATACCAGCCATGACATAACCTCATCAAGTCATTCTTGATGAAAATGCAAAAAGGCAACTCACAAGGTTTTACAAATGATATTCCATAGCAATCTAATCCAACAAGCATTTATTGAGCACCTATATACAAGGTACTTGTATGCGGCAGGCTATCTTTTCCATTACAAAACTTAATAAAAGTCATAGAGAACATAGCATCTTACGGCACTTATGTTTTGACTACAAATATAGCAGTAAAGTTTTTCCTCTTACAAGGTTTATATGAAGTGGGTGAAAATTGCACAAGAGGGGCGGAGCCAAGATGGCGGCGTAGAAGCAGCAAAGCACCACAGCTCCCACACACACTAAAAACTCATAAAATGGGACTCTACACAGATTTTCAAGCTCCGAAACTCTCCAAAAGGCAGAAAGCACATCTGTTGCTACAGGCAGCTCAGCAGGTGGGGCTCTTCTCTGCAGTCTGGAAGCTGTGGCCGGAAACCCCAGGTCAGGCCCTGGGGCAGTGGGCGGGGAGCCGCGTCCATAGGAGAGCAGATCAGCTGCACTGGAGGCACAGTTACCACATTTATCAGACCAGAAGAATAAAAGGCTAAGAGAAAGGTCAGTGGATTTTGCTTACTGGGGAGAAGAGCGATACGGCCAAACTGCTCTCAGGGCAAGGAAGCAGTGGGAGGTGGCTGTAACAGCAGGAATGGAGCAGCAGCGGCTTCCAGCAGGCTGCTTCAGAGCCCTCGGCCTGCAGATAGCAGGGGGGCTGAGGTGATCCATCAGGGCCAAGGGCTCTTGTGTTGAGCGGCCTGGATCTGGATCATGGTCTTGAGTGGTGGTCCTGGGGTGCGCTTTCAGTGAGCCAAAGCTGGGGGGGGGAGCTGCAGCACCCCACTAATAGCTCTGGCAGCTGTGAGGGTCCCAGCGATTTGGGACAGAGCTTTCCCCCTCCAGGAAGCAGAGTTCCACAGAGCTATAAAACCAAGCAATTAATAGACTGGTCAACATGAGAAAAAGGAAGCAAGATAGGAACAACAGTAAAACTCTAGAATCCTTTTTTACGGACAAAAAAGATCAAAGCATGGAGCAGGAGGAAGACAACTCAGTCAGAATTCCCTCACCAAATGCTTCCAAGACACTGGAAGAATGCCTACTA
>CM053600.1:3640433-3659026 GCA_028646575.1 Pseudocheirus occidentalis
AAGAGATATAGGGGCTGGGATAGGGAGACCCCTTCTGCCCTACTAGAAAATAGGAGAACAGAGCAGGGGAGGGGCTTTACAGTGGGATTGCTGTTATGGGGTTGGGGCAGGAGCAAGATGGGGAGAAAATGTGTAATTCAAAAAATGTAATGAAAATGAATAATGTAAACAAGAAAACAAATAAAAACTAAATTAAAAAAAAAGAAAAAAAGTTAAAAAAAAAAAAAAAGAAAAAGAAAAAAATCTCCAGGGCCAGAAGGCTTTACTAGTAAATTCTAAGAAACATTTAAAGAATGATTGATCCCAATACTCTACAAACTATTTGGGAAAATTGGTGAAGTCCTGCCAGATTCTTTTTATGATACAAATATGGTACTGATACCTAAATTAGGGAGAGATAAAACAGAGAAAGAAAATTATAGACCAATCTCCCTCATGAATGTAGATGCAAAAATTTTAAATAAAATATTAGCAAAAAGACTACAGGAACTTATCACAAGAATAATACATTTTGATCAGGTAGGATTTATTCCAGGAATGCAAGGATGATTCAATATTAGGAAAACCATCAGTATCACTGATCATATCAACAATAAAACTAGCAGAAACCATATGATTATCTCAACAGATGCAGATAAAGCTTCTGACAAAATACAACATCCATTCCTATTAAAAATAAACACTAGAAAGTATAGGAATAAATGGAGTTTTCCTTAGAATAATAGGAAGCGTCTATTTAAAGCCATCAGGAAGTATTAGATATAATGGGGATAAACTAGAAGCATTTCCAATAAGATCAGGGGTGAAACAAGGATGTGCACTATCACTCCTCTTATTCAATCTGGTACTAGAAATGTTGGCAGTAGCAATTAGAGAAGAAAATGAAAGCAAAGGAATCAAATTAGGCAAAGAAGAGACTAAGCTATCACTCTTTTGCAGATGATATGATGATACACTTGGAGAATCCTAGAGAATGAAGTAAAAAACTTCTTGAGGCAATGAATTTGACAAAGTTGCAGAATATAAAAGAAACCCACATAAATCCTCGGCATTCCTACATATGTCTAATGAAGTCCAACAGCAAGAGGTAGTAAGAGAAACCCCATTTAAAGTTACTGTAGACATTATAAAATATCGGGAATCTACCTGCTAAAACAACCCCAGGACCTACATGAACACAACTACAAAACACTTTTCACACAAAAAAAGTCAGATCTACCTAACTGGAAAAACATCAACTGCTCACGGCGGGGTCAAGCTAATATAGTAAACAACAATTTTACCTAAATTACGTATTTAGTGCCATATCAATCAATCTACCAAAAACTTACTTTATAGAGCTAGGAAAAATAGTAACAAAATTCATTTGGAAGAATAAAAGGTCCAGAATATCAAGGCAATTAATGAAAAGAAATACTAGGGAAGGGGGCCTAGCTGTACCAGATTTTAATCTGTATTCCAAAGCAGCAGTCATCCAAACTAGTTGGTACTGGCTGAGGGAATAGAGCAATGGATTAATGGAATAGAGTGGGTACACAAGACTCAGTAGTCAATGACTATAGTAATCTACTGTTTGATAAACCCAAAGCCTCCAGTTTTGGAGATAAGAATTCACTATCTGACAAAAACTGCTGGGAAAACTGGAATACAGTATGGCAGAAACTGGGCACAGACCATTATCTAATGCCTTGTATGAAAATCAAGTCTACATGGGTGCACAATCTAGGTATAAAGACTGATACTGTAGGTAATCTGGGGAAACAAGGAATAGTTTCCCTGTCAGATTTGTGGAGAAGGGAAGAACTTTATGACCAAACAAGAGTTAGAGAGCATTATAAAACACAAAATGGACAGTCTTGATTACATTAAAGTGAAAAGTTTCTGCACAAACAATGCCAATGTAATCAAGATAAAGAGGGAAGTGAGAAACTGGGAAAGAATATTTAATACCAGTGTCTCTGATAAAGGCCTCATTTCTAAAACATACAGGGAATTGAGTCAATTCTGTAAGAATACAAGTCATTCCCCAATTGATATAAGGTCAAAAGATATGAACAGGCAATTTTCAGAGGTAGAAATTAAAGATATCTATAAGCATATGAAAAAATGGTCTAAATCACTATTGATTTGAGAAATGGAAATCGAAATAACTTTGAGGTACCACATCTCACCAGTCAGAGTAGCTAAGATGAGAAAATAGGAAAATGACAAATGCTGGAGAGGATGTGGAAAAATTGGAACACAAATGCATTGTTGGTGGAGTTGTGAACTGATTCAACCATTGTAGAGAGCAATCTGGAACTATGCTCAAAGGGCTATAAATAACTGCATACCCTTTGACCCAGTAATATCACTTCTAGGGTTGTATCCCAAAGAGATCATAGAAGTGGGAGGAAAACCCCTATGTACAAAAATATTTATTACAGCTCTCTTCGTGGTGGCAAAGAACTGGAAATTAAGGAGATGCCTATCAATTGCAAAATGGCTAAACAAGTTGTGGTATATGAATGTAACGGAATACTATTGTGCTATAAGAAATGAAGAGCAGATAGACTTCATATTTACCTGGAGAGGTAAAACTGATGCTAAGTGAGAAGAGCAGAACCAGGAGAAATTTGTACACAGTCACAGACACAACATATATGTGACAACCAACATTGATAGACTGGACTCTTCTCAGCAACACAAGGTTATAAGACAATCTAAAAGACTCAGGAGGGAAATCTACATTCAGAGAATGATCCAGAAAGAACAGAGTGTAAATGGAGACTGAAACAAACTATGTGCTCTTTCTTTTCCATGTCTGGTTTTGTTTGCTCTTTCCCCATTGTTCATTCCATCAGTTACAACTCTTCTTTACAATCAGACTAATGTTCAGTGTGAAAGTATTTGCAGAGCCTATACCTGACTGCATGCCACCATGAGTGGGGGGTGGAGGGGAGAAAATTTGAAACTCAAGGGATTATGGAACTGAATCTTGTAAATGAAAAGTAAGCAGAAAAATAAAAAAATAAAAAATTTAATGGGAAGAAGATAAAAGAGATAACATGTTTGTTTATACTATTTTTTTTCTGGGGGGGGGGGGGGAAGGAAAGCAAAGCAATTGGGGTTAAGTGACTTGCCCAAGTCACACAGCTAGTAAGTGTGTTAAGAGTCTGAAGCCAGAGTTGAACTCAGGTCTTCCTGACTCCAGGGCAGGTGCTCTATTCACTGCACCACACAGCTGCCCCCATACTATCTCTTATAGAAGTTTAACTGATATTTTGAAAAATGATAATGATGTGTAAAAAGAACCCTAAATCTGACTCAGTCAGAAAATGTTTGATGTGATGTGCTTATCACACTGAGAGACATGTCAGTTAAGGATAATGCTAGTTTAAAATTCATTCATAACAAAAAATACAGTGGAAAATCATTAGCAGTATTGGTTCAGGAAACAATGAAGAGATGTAGAGGGGAAAATGACAACAGAACACCTGTAGTGAGACCTAGACCAGAGCATCCCAAGGATATTCATGGATTGAAAATACACTCATCTCTCCATTCTTATTTCTAGCCTCTCCTCCTCTGAAGGTCATTCCATCCATCTTTATCACCCAAGACTCTGGTGGTGCTTCTCCAATCTCCAAGACATTCTCCTTCTGTACTCAGTGAGTTAAAGGCTTGAATCACAGTCTCTCTCCTCTCCAACTCCTGCACTCATCCTGGGGGACTTCAATAGACAGGTTGATAGACTGGTAGATATTCCCTGAAACACCATAACCTCCTGGGTCCTACACTTACCCATTTCCTATGACCTGGCCCTCCACTTGACCACAGCTGCCTTCTTTGATCTTGCTGACATCCACAAGTGATCCACATCCATGTTCTCGAACTCTAATTGTCTATTCGTAATCTGTTGTCATTCCACATTTCCCTCCAAACCTTGTTCTGCATCCTCATCATGACCCCCAATCTATTTACCCTTCATTTCTTTCTCCAGCACTAGCTACATTCTTCTCCTCCCGTCCCCATCTTCCTTATTTTAACCCTTTGAACAATTCAACACTACACTGTTCTCTTCCCTTGAATTATATGCTTCTTTAGCCTACTCAAGATCTTGCCCTGCTAAATTCCACCATCATCTGCCTTCCCTCCTGTTTACATGACACTGAACAAAGCTGGAGAGAATCATGAAAATGTGCTGATTTGGTCCACTACAAATTTAGGTTATATAATATAAAATGGGCCATCACTGTGACAAGGTAAGGACCCTAATTAATTCACTGTCCTACTCAACACAGCCTATTTTAAATCTTTTCATCCTTCCTCAAGTTTCACATAGCTCCTCCTTCCACCACTTTATCAGTTGAGCACCTTTGTGGCATTATTATTTTTAAAGTAATATTAACTTTTACACAGCAATACCAATACTGCCCTTCTTTCTCTTCCTTCTGCTATAGTCTGTGTATTTTTAGATATTTAGTTGACACTTCTTAAAAAATCACTATCATTACTATCCCCAATGAATTTTTTAGCTTGAGCCCAATGTAGCATTTAGTTCAATAAACATTTATTTATTGTGTTTCCTGGGGATACGAAGATGAAAATGAAACAGTTACAGCCCTAATGGAACTTCCATTCTATTGGAAGAATTTAATATGCACATAGATAAGTAAAGATAAAAATATAGGTAATATAATTTTATGGGATAGAAAAACATTAACTGAAGAACTGGGGGGAAGAGGTGGGAGAAGATGAGGAAATGTTTTATGTAAGAATCACCCCCCCGCCTTTTTTAAAGGACATTAGCAATTCTACAAGGTAGAGGTAAGGAAGGACGCAACAGTTCTATTGTTAAAGAAAGGAGTTGAAGGCATTTTTATTTTATTAAATTAAATTTTTAAAAAATTCTGGTTATATTTTAAGTTCCAAATCATTTCCTTCCTTCCCTCCTCAGTCCAGAAAAGACCACCACACGACACATTTACAAATATACACAAAACTATACTGTGCATATTACAGTTATGTTTTCCCCCCTTTAGCAGTGGATAATAACTTCCTCCATAGGTCCCACTCAAAATAACTTGGTTGTTCACTATTTTTCTTTAAAGAATACTGCCGGGGCGGCTAGGTGGCGCAGTGAATAGAGCACCGGCCCTGGAGTCAGGGGTACCTGAGTTCAAATCCGGCCTCAGACACTTAACACAAAAAACTAGCCGTGTGACCTTGGGCAAGTTACTTAACCCCAACTGCCCTCCAAAAAAAAAACCAAACAAACAAACAAAAAAAAAAAAGCAAGAATACTGCCATTATCATATACGACATTTTCTTGGTTCGGCTCATTTTATTTTTCATGGTTTCATGCAAATGTTTCCAAACTTTTCTAAAATTTACAGAGTTCATCATTTCTTACAGCACAGGAGAATTCCATCACAATCCTATATGACAACTTGTGCAGTCATTCTCCAATTGATAGACATGCTGGAAATTTATAGTTCTTTGCTACCACAAAGGGAGCTGCTATCAATATTTTAGAACATACAGGTTATCTTCCTTTTAATTTGGTCATCTTAAGAAACAGACCTACAAGTGGCATTGCTTAGTCAAAGGATATACAGTTTTATAATCCTTTAGGCATAATTCAAGGTTCCATAATTCCATATAAAAACGGCTGGATCAGGGTGTCAGAGGCAAGATGGCAACATAGAAGCAGGAAAATTCCATGAGTTTCCCCACAAGCACCTCGAATACCTATAAAATATGACTCTAAACAAATATTAGAGCTACAGAACCCACAGAAAGAGAGAAACAAATCTCCTGCTAAAGACAGCTGGCAGTCCTACAGGAAGGGTCCGTTTCAGCACACTGGGAACACAGCACAGCCCCTTGAGCTGTATGGTTTTAACTTCAGGGTGGCCCCAACCAGCAGCAACAGAGCAGACTTCAGGAGAGTGAATAACCAGCAGCTGTGGCAGCTTCCAGACTTCTCAACCCATAAACACCAAAGACAAAGTAAAAGGTCAGTGTGGAACTTTGTTGGAACTAGGGGGATAACAGAACGCAGTCTGGTCCCTGCCCCCAGGGAAAGAAAAAGCATTGGCTCAGAGGGAGCAGCTGCTGCCACATGGCTGCTTCTAGAGCCCCTGGCCTGCAGATTGTAAGGGGACTAAGAAACCATTCAGAGGGTAATTGCTCTTGCTTTAACCTGCGTAGATCTGGATCACAGTCTTGTGTGGTGTGTGGCCAGTGAGCCAGATCTAGTGGGGGCTGCAGACAGGGCACCCAGTCAATAGCTCCAGCAGCTGCAAAAATCCTTGCAGTTTGGGACAAAGCTCTCCTCTCTGGAGGCAGAGTTCTACCATGGCAAGGAGCTCAAAAGTCAGGTAACTGGCAACATAAGCAAGCTGAGGAAACGAAGCAAGCAAAGCAATCAAACCTTAGATTCCTTTTTTGGGGACAAAAAGGAAGATGGAACTCCTGAATCAAAAGCTTCCAAGAAAAATATGAATTGGTCACAGGCCATGTGGAGGAGCTCAAGAAGAATTCTGAAAATCAAGAGAAGTAGAGGAAAAATTGGGAAGAGAAATGAGAATGATGCAAGAAAATCATGAAAAGCAAGTCAACAGCCTGACTGAAGAAAATAACACCTTAAAAAATAGACTAACTCAAACGGAAAAAGAAGCCCAAAAAGTCAGTGAGGAGAAGAATGCCTTTTAAAAAGCCAATTTTGCCAGGTGGGAAAGGAATTCCAGAAGCTTGCTGAAGAGAACAATTCCTTCAGAATTAGATTGGAGCAAATGGAAGCTAATGACCTTATGAGAAATCAAGATACTAAAAACAGATCCAAACAAATGAAAAAATAGAAGACAATGTGAAATATCTCATTGGAAAAACCACTGACCTGGAAAACAAATCCAGGAGAGATAAGCCATGATCAAAAAAAGAGCCTTGACACCATCTTTCAAGAAATTCTCAAGCAAAACTGCCCTGATATTCTAGAATCAGAGGGCAAAATAGAAACCGAAAGAATTCACTAATTTCCTCTTGAAAAAGATCCCAAAAAGAAAACTCCTAGGAATATCACAGCCAAATTCCAGAGTTCCCAGGTCAAGGAGAAAATACTACAAGCCATCAGGAAGAAACAATTAGAATACTGTAGAAACACCATCAGGATAACACAAGATCTAGCAGCTTCTACATTAAGGGATCAAAGGGCTAGGAATATGATACTCTGAAGGTCAAAGGGGCTAGGACTAAAACCAAAAATTACCTACCCAGCAAAACTGAGTATAATGTTTCAAGGGAAAATATGGTTATTCAATGAAACAGAGGACTTTCAAGGATTCTTGATGAAACAATCAGAGTTGCATAGAAAATCTGACGTTCAAATACAAGAAACAAGAAAAGCATGAGAAGGTAAACAGGGAAAAGAAATCAATAATGAACTTATTAAAGTTGAACCATTTACATTCCTACATAGAAAAACAGTAAATTTAACTTACGAAACTTTTCTCAGTATGAGGATAGTTGAAGGGAATATAAATGTGTGTGTGTGTATACACACATATAATGTATGTACGTATATATAGAAGGGTATACGTGCATATGAATACATATGTGAGTATGTGTATATATGGGCACAGGATCAGTTGAATAGGAAGGGATGATACCTCAAAAATAAAATTAAGAGGTGAGAGGAATATAATGAGAAAAGACAGGGAGAGACAGAATAGGGTAAATTATCTCATTAAAAAGAGGCAAGAGAAAACTGTCAGAATGGAAGGGAAGAGCAGGAAGGTCAAAGTGAATGGGACAACCTTACTCTCACTGAATTTGGCTTAAGGAGGGAATAACACACATTAAATTGGGTATCTTACCCTATGGGAAAGACCTCTATGAACAGAAGCAGAACAAAATGAACAGAACTAGGAGAACAATTTATGTAATATAATAAAGAAAAACAATTCTGAAATACTTTAGAATAATTAAGACAGTGATAAGCTATAATTCTAGACCAATTAAAATGAAACATGTGACTCACTTCCTGCCAGAGGTAAAGGACTTAAAATGCAGGCTGAGTCATATTTGTTAATTCTGCCAATGTGGAAATTTGTTTTGAGGAACTATACATATTTGTTATGAGGATTTTCATTATTAAAAATAGATATATTCAGTAGAAGTGGAGGGATGGGATTGAAGGGATATAATAAATACTTGCAAAGATGAATGAATAAAATCATTTTAAAAATGAATATCTACTATCAGGTCACTCCCCAGATCAAAAATAGATATCCAATACCTACAAATTAAAGTACAGTAAAGCAATCAAAGGCTTGACATTAAAGGCACTCTACAATTCTCCTAACCTATTTTTTCCTCCTTTCTCACTTAAAACTTACATTCCAAGTGTTCCCCACACACACCTTTCGCATTCTCTCTTCTGTTCATGTCATTTCCCATTCTGGAAGTTCATTCTCCCATTCAAATACTGCCTGTTCTTAAATGTTTAGTTTTAATCAGATAGAATCAATCTCTCTAATCCTCATTAACTCTCAAGCCTCTCTAAAACTAAAAATTTATGCTGAAGATAAAACAATTTTAACGGTTTACACAATCTAGGATACCAAGAACCCCCCAAAGATAAAACCTTCCAAGAACAAATGCCTGACTTGAGCTCACTCAGTACTGCACCTGTCTCCCCCACCGCCTGCCACACTTCTACCAGCAAGGCTCACAAGGTGACCAAACTCATAAGTTTGCAACAGAATGCTACTCGGCCTCCTCTCTCCTCCCAGTGCCTCGGAGATGCCAACTCTAAAATGGCAGAAAGAGGTGCATGTCCAGAATCTGCACTGAAAACAGAGTCCAACTCTACACCTGACTCCACCCAATAACCAATGCTGGGCAGATACAGAATTCAGTGACAGAAATGTGTTTAGGCTGCAATAGGAGCAGTGTAGTAGTGCTCCATGCCACTAGGCCAGAGAAATAAGGAACAGAGGACATGAGGACAGGAAACGTGGGTGAAGCGTGTGAAGCTATGTGGCAATTCACAAAACTTGAAGGAAAGAGCCCAGTATCCAACTGGGGTCAGTCTTGTACTCCCTGAAGTCACATGGGGTAGAGATCAATAGTACTTATTTATGAATGGCTCGATGTGAGAAGAGGGTGAGATGCTTCAGGATCCAGCCTCCAGGGAAACAAGTATCAGAGAGGAGGGATTCAAGAAGAAAACAACAGGAGAAAATACGGAAAGAGACTAAAATGACTAAAAAATCTCAAGAGGAAGATAATGACCTTGAATATAAAAACATAAACTGACAAAGAAAACATTCACAGAAGATGGAAAAAAGGGCCCCAGTTCCAGTGAGTTCTGGTATCTATAAATGAATACTGCAAAATAAAAGTATTGAATGCCTGATTAGGTAGAGAACCCAGTAGATTTTGAAGAGGGCATGCAAGCACAGAATGCTGTTCCTGAGTAGTTTAAAAGAGAAATTGGAATTATTAGAGCAGAAATTATGGGCAGCACAATGGCAAAATGGAAAAACTTTCATCTGTAAATGTTACATCTCACAAAATAAAACATAAGTGAACTAACTAGGAATGCAAATATACAGAAGTGAAGAACAATCAGGAAGAAGAAAAAAGCAATAACATTAAAAGAAAGCATGCTTTTCATATAAGCAAAACATACTGATCTCAAAGAGAGGAAGTATAAAGACAACTTAAGAATTACAGGTTTCAGAGAAGATGTGGGAAAACTGGAACACCAATTCACTGTTGGTGGAGTTACAAATGGATCCAACAATTCTGGAGAGCAATTTGGAACTATGCAATTTGGAACTATGCCCAAAGAGCTATAAAAGTATGCTTTACCTTTGACACCACAACACCACTTCTGGGGCTGTATCCCAAAGAGATCATAAAAACGGGAAAAGGACCCACATGTACAAAAATATTTGTGGCAGCTCTTTTCGTGGTGGCCAAGAACTGGAACTTGAGGGGATGCCCCTCAACTGGGGAATGGCTGAACAAGTTGTTACATATGAATGTAATGGAATGCTATTGTGCTATAAGAAATGACAAGCAGGACTTCAGACAAATCTGGAAAGACTTACATGAGCTGATGCTAAGTGAAGTGAGCAGAACTAAGAGAACACTGTACATAGTGACAGCCGCATTGTGCGATGACTGACTTTCATAGACTTAGCTCTTCTCAGCAATGCAAGGACCCAAGACAGCTCCAGAAGATTCATGATGCAAAATGCCACACACATCCAGAAAAAGAAATATGGAGTCTGAAGGCAGATCGAAGCAGACTCTGTGCTCTCTTTTTTGGTTTGGTTTGTTTTTTTCTTTCCCATGTTTTCTCCCATTGGTTCTAATTCTCCTATACAATATGACAAATGTGAAAGTATGTTTAATAAGAATGTGTATGTGGAGCCTACATCAGATTGCATGCCTTTTGGGGAAAGAGGAGGGAAAGGAAGAGGAGAAAATTAAAAATTTATGGAAGTGAATGTTGAAAACTAAAAATAAATTAATTTATTTAAAAAAAGAATTATAAGTCTCCTAAAAGAACAGGACAAGTAAAAAAAAACCTGAACAGTATAACTTCAGTACACGAAAGTAAAGTATAAATCAAAAGAATACAAAGGCTATCTCCAGAAGAAAAAAAAAAAGAAATCCAAGGCAAACTCCATCTCATAGTTAAATTTTAAAATTATTTATAGATATGACAGACTCTGTAAGAGATCAGGAGAAAGACTATCAAATAAAAAGGAAAGGAAATTTAAGTAACAAAAGATTCTCAGCTAGAAAACATAGGAGATAATGGAATAATGTGTTCTGAAGAGCAATGGAGCCCAACATGCAGCCCAAGGTGATTTACCCAGCAAATCTATGCCTAAAGATATGTGAAAAAAAGACAGACTTCAAAAAATAAAGAGAAATTCAAAACACTAACAGAAAAAAAGCCCGATGAGAAGAGAATTATTTGTTTCACAAACATCCTAAATAACAAAAATACAAAAGTAAAACAAAAAAGGAGAAGAAGCAGGGACAACAATATCAAAATAATAACAAGGGCCATTAAGAGAGGTTTTTTGGAAATGTACACAAAGAGACAATGTGAAAGCAGAAATCAAACAGAAGTGAGGGCAGAGAAACAGAGCAGAGGCATCATGCACTACGTCCTAGCGCCAAGTGCGTCAGTGTTTTGGTTGTGTGGGGGTTTTTTGCTAGCACTAAATTACAAAATGTCAGGGTGCATAAAAACAAGGGGGGAAAGACAGCAAATAATATGTCATGTGCCTCCATCAAGTCAAAAGCTAACAACGAAGGGAAGATAACTCCCATAGTCTCTCAGGAAAAAGAGACTAAAGGAGAAGAGGTAGAGGAAAAAGAGGGATTAAAACTGAGAAAAGAAAAGGAGAAACGTTATTTAAATAGCAGGAGAGGGACGTCCCTGATGAATGTTCCTATGGGTGAGATGAGGACCTCACAATGGTTATTAGTACTGATAGGCAGCGCTCATCCTGCCCCAGAAAAAGGGGAATCAGGGCCACTGCAGGAGAGCAGCTGACACGGAGAAGAGTAGAAGGAGGCGATGGAAAGGAAAACATGGCCAAGAGGAGGGCAAAGGTCAATAACGAACTGCATGAAACTGCATGATCGGGCGAAAGAAGAATCCTATTAAAAGGCAGTATCCTCTCTATTACCTGCAGGAATGAGAAAAAGGGGGTCAGCTCAAGAAGACAAAATCAACCTTCCAAAATTAACTGTATTTCTGTGTAACAGATAAAATTCAAGACGTAATAAAAGGAAATTCCACTTCAAATAACTACAAAATGCATAAAGCACCTTGGGGTAAATCTACCAAAACACACAAAAGACATACTGATTTCCTTTCAAAGAACTACTTAAACTGCTTATAAGGGAGAACCCAAAACACATACATAAAAAAAAATTTAATTCCATGAGGAATCCAAAGAATAAAAAAACTAAATAAGTGTAAGGGCCACAAATTAAAGAAAATAATTCTAGAATAGACATAAAGGAAAAATAAATGAGGAGAATAAGGGAAAGAAAAAGGCTTAGAAAATGACATTATAAAAACTAACCAACAAAAACAAATTAAAGGGAAGCAGGGGAAGGGGAATTCTACATAATTCTGTATTAATCTTATAAAATTGAAAGGAAAGAAAGGTAAGATTTAAATAGAGAAAAAACACGAAACAAGCAAAAGTTCAAAAGGTAACAAATGGGATAGGGGTAGAGCTCAAGAGAGGGGGCCAGTGTCAATAGGGTCACATTAAAAAAATTAAGCTAAAATAACTGAAGGGGCACAGCACTGTTTTTATAACATGAGAAAAAAAGGCATCACTTTAAAAAAATAATAGAGACAAGTGGATGAAAATAGAAAATTAATTCTCACAACTTAAATTTTTAAAAATTACTGTTTGGAGGGGCGGCTAGGTGGCGCAGTGAATAGAGCACCGGCCCTGGAGTCAGGAGTACCTGAGTTCAAATCCGGCCTCAGACACTTAACACAAAAACTAGCCATGTGACCTTGGGCAAGTCACTTAACCCCAACTGCCCTCCAAAAAGCAAAAAAACAAACAAAAAAAAAATTACTGTTTGGGGGGCAGCTAGGTGGCACAGTGAGTACAGCACCAGCCCTGGAGTCAGGAGGACTGAGTTCAAATCTAGCCTCAGACACTTAATAGAAAAACTAGCCATGTGACCTTGGGCAAGTCACTTAACCCCAATTACCCTCCAAAAAGCAAAAAAAAGGGGAAAAAAATTACTGTTTGGATAAGAAAACAAAACCCTACAATTTTTTAAAACAAAGATATACAGAAAATAACAATGAGGGACTGAAAAAAAAATTTGCTATGCATAAAATGAATACAAAAGGCAGGAGCTACAATCATGCACCAAAGCAAAAATAAATATTCAGAAAAAGGTGGACTGAGGGATGGGAGATAAATGAGGAAACTATATTACACTGAAATGAACCAAAGATAACAAACCTCTATCAGTATTAAACTTAGAAGCTCCAAATATCTTTACATCTAAATTTATAAAGGACAAATAGTAATGGAGCTACAAGAAAACAAAGACAGTAACACAATAATGCCCAGAAATTTCAATGCCCCTCTCTTCTTAGAGAAATTTAACAGAAAGATAAACTAAATAGAAAATATAGAATTAAACATATTGCTGGAAAAACTAGAGATAATAGCTTATGCATCTTTTAAATGGGATTGCAAAAGATGGCATGCGTTTCTCAGCACCACATAGAACTTTTACAAAAACTCATCATGTATTCTGCCACAGAAATAGTGAAAACAAATGTACAAAGATAGAAATTGTACACATATACTTTAGAGTCCATCACGCAAATAAATACAGTAATTAATTCAGAGACTTGGGAAAAAAAAGACAAAGAACCAAAATGACACTCAGACTCAACAATAAAATCCCAAATAACAACTGGGTTAAAGAACAAATCATAGAAACAATTAATAATTATGTGAAAGCAAATTATAATGATGAAACATACCAAAATTTCTGTGATGCAGCAAAAGAAGTCCTCAGGGAAAAAAGTATATCCCTACAAATACATATTAAGAAGATAGAAAAAGAGAGGATTAATTCACTGAATTTGCATTTTAAAAATTCTAAAGCTAACAAATGAGCCTAAAATAAGCACGAAGGAGGGCAAACTGAAAATGAGAGAAATACATAACTCGACATAAAGCTGCTTCTTTAAAAAAGACAGATAAAATGATGTATGTTAAGTCATTCTGACTAAAAATTAGAGGGCGGAAAATATACTCAATAAAAGAGCAAATAAGATGAAATCAGAAGAAATCAATCACAACTTAGGCTAACAAAATTGAAAAAAAGAAATCAAGGAATACATTCAAATACTAAAAATTCCTAAAATAACAGAAGATCAAACAAAGATCTTAAGCAACCAGATCTCAGAAAAGGAAGGCACCACTAAAAACAAAAATAACAAAAATTCTGCTGGTCCTGATGAATTCACAGGAAAAGTCTATCAAGCTTTGAAAGGACAAAACAGTATCCATGCTACACATTTTGTTCATTGAAGAAGCATCCTATAAAGAATTCTTTTCTGTGACAAATACAATCCTAATACCTAAAAATCAGGAAAGGATAAAACAAAGGAAAACTACAGACCCATATCATTATTGAATACTGATGAAAAATTTTTAAATAATTCTGTCAAACAAACTACAACAGTTTTCCAAGAAATAATTCATTACAAGCAAAGTGGAGTTCCATTAGGAATGAAAGAAAGCTTCAACATTAGGAAAACAATCAACATAACAAATCATATTAAAAACAAAACGATCCAAAGCCATATGATTAGCCCATTCAGACATCTTATTTCTCACTCCAGCTATGCTCATTGGAGATTTCTGACTCCTTCACCAAGCTCCCAATAAACTCATCACTGGGAAGTCTCATGACCTTGAAAGATCGAATCAGCCTTGTTACTTCTACCTCATCAATACTTTCTGCCCCTTCGTCAGCAGGGGAACCATAAACCCCTCCGTTTAGGGAGGGGGGAAACAACAGACATCTCCTCATCTCTCCTTCCTCCCCCCCCCCGCCAGGGCGGTAGTCCTTTTGCACTGCTTTCACTTCTCCAGCTGCACTTGTTTGGGGCTTCTTTGACTTTTCCACTTCTTTTAACCTCTTTCTCTGCTTTCTTCCTGCTCCTTGAGGTCAAGGACCATCTTTCTTTTTCATATTTTTATCCTCAGCAATTAACACAGTACCTGGCACATGGTGGGCACTTAATGTTTATCAATAACTAGTGATGTGTTTATCTCAACAAATACATAAAAAGTCTTTGACAAAGTACAAATACTCATTGTTGCTTAAAAAAAACACAACCCTACAAAATATAGGAAGACAGGACTTAAAAAATGAAAAGCAAGTATCATAGGATACACTAGAAACTTTCCCAACAAATACAGGAGGAAAGCAAGGATGCCCACTCTCCCTATTATTATTTAATATGATTCTGGAAATAGTAGCAGTAAGCTAAGAGAAAAATTAAATCCATAAAGACAGGTAAAGAGATAAAAACGACCCCTGCTGAGTGATAATGTGATAGTATGCTTGAAAAATCCTAGGGAATCAGGACAGATACTAATTGAAACAAGCGATAACTTCAGCTAAATTTCAGGCTACAAAAATTAACTGCATTTCTAGGTAACAGATAAAATTCAAGAGGCAATAAAAGAAAGAGAAATCCCATTCTAAATAACTATAAAATGCATAAAGTATCTTACAATCAATCTACCAAAACATGCAAAGGACATACAGATTTACTTATAAGAACTTCTTTAAAAAAAAAAAGAAAAACTAAAATAGCTGGAAGAATACTCAATTCTCACTGGCAGTGTCAATATAAGAAAAAATTGAAATAGTACCAAAGTTTGTACTTCTAAAGATATACCAATCAAATGATCAAAGGGATACTTTATAGAACTTAATGAAATAACAATAATTTATTTTTGGTGAAAAAAAGATCTAGAATATCAAGGGAAATGAGGAAAAGACTTCAATCCATTTTATAAAGCAGCATGTAATCCAAACTATGTGGTACTGGTTAAAAAAGAGAGAGGTAGATCAAAAGAACAGACTAGATAAGGGAAAAGAAAAAAACAATGGAAATTAATAACCCAGTATGTGGTAAAGGAGAAAACAGAAATTATTTGGAAAACTCCCTATTTGATTTTTTAAAAAGCCAAACAATGAAGTAGTCTGGAAGGAATTAGGCTTAGACCAACAAACATCTTACATAGTATTCCACAAAATGGATATGTGAACTTAATATTAAAGTTAATACTATTAAAAAAAACTGGAATAGTAATAGATCATATGCCAGTTACAGCAACTGGTAGAAGAGGTATTCTGAACCTAACAAGAAATAGAAGCATTAGATAACTTTGATTACATGAAACTGAAAAGCACAGTTTCATGTGATGGGCACAATAACCCTGGGAGGTATATGTTGATATTATGCTAATGATACAAGTGAGGGAACTGAGACTAATATAAGGTATATAACTTGCCCAGGGTCACACCACCTGTAAGTGTCTGAGGCCAGATTTGAACTCAGGTGTTCCTGAATCCAGGCCCAGCACTGCATCTACTAAGCCATCAGCCCCTTCTAAGGTCATCCAAGATAAAGAGAGAAGTAGTCAAATAGGGGGAAAATGTCTTTGTCTGAAATTTCTCTGATAAGGGCTTGGTATCCAAGGTATATAAAAAATCAACAAGTATATTTAAGACCAAATGTCATTCTCCAACTGATAAATGGTCAAAGGATAGGAATGAACATTTCCTAAAAGAAGAACTGAAGAGGTATTCTCAAACACATGAAAGAATGTTCCAAATCACTAATGCAAATACAAATCAAAATAATACTGAAATTACACCTCACATGCTGAAAATTAGCAAAGAGGACAAAAATGACAATAGCCTGGGCTGAGGGGGTGATGGGAAGATAAACAAAATAAAATTTTTTGTCCAAAGCATTGCTGGTAGAGCTGTAATAATACAACTATTATGGGAAACAATTTGGAATTATGCAAATGAAGTGGCTAAGATGTCCCTTTGACCAAGAGATTTTATTGCTAGTTTTATATCCCAAGAAAACCACTAATAATAAAGTCCCCATCTATACCAAAATATTTACAATAGAATTTTTGGTTTCGACAAAACATTAGAAACAAAGCAGGTGGGGGTGGCTAGGTGGCACAGTGAATAGAGCACCGGCCCTGGAGTCAGGAGTACCTGAGTTCAAATCCGGCCTCAGACACTTAACACAAAAACTAGCCATGTGACCTTGGGCAAGTCACTTAACCCCAACTGCCCTCCAAAAAAAAAAAGCAAAAGAAACAAAGCAGGTGCTCATAAATCAAAGAATGGCTAGACAAATTATAGTGTGAATTTTTTAATATTTATTTTTTAAATTGATTTATCTGTTTACTTTTAGTTTACAAGATTCAGTTCCACAATCCCTTGAGTTTCAAATTTTCTCCCTCTTCTGCCCCTCTCTCCTCCCAATGCGGCATACAATCAAGCATAGGATCTGCAAATACTTTCACACTGGACATTAGTCTGGTTGTACAGAAGGGTTGTAACCGATGGAATGAGCAATGGGAAAGAGGAAATAAAACCAAACATGGAAAAGAACAATAGCATGTAGATTGCTTCAGTCTCCATTTAAACTCTGGTCTTTCTGGATCTTTGTCTGAATGCAGACATCTCCTTCCCTCCTGAGACTTGTAGAGTTGTCTTATAACTGTATGTTGCTGAGAAGAGTCCAGTTTATCAAGGTTGATCATCACACATACGATGTGTCTGTGATTGTATACAAATTTCTCTTGGTTCTGCTCTTCTCACTTAGCATCAATTCATATAAGCCTCTCCAGGTAAATATGAAGTCCACCTGCTCCTCATTTTTTATAGCACATATATTATGAATTTAGTGGAGGGGCAGAGCCAAGATAGCAGCGCAGAAGCAGCAAGGTTTTGCAGCTCCCACATAGCCACCTCAAATACCCATAAAATATGATTCTAAACAAACTTTAGGGCTCCAAAACTCACAAAAATACAGAAAACACATCTCTCACAGGAAGGGCTCACCACAGCACACTGGGAGCCAAAACCAGCCCAGCCTGAAACCACGGCCTGGCCCCAGGGTGATCGGGAGGAGCCATAGCTGGAGTCTCCAGGAGAGTGGATCAGCGGCAGCTGGGGCACTTTCCAGATTTATCAAGCCAGAAGAAATAAGGACTAAGAGAAAGGTCAGTGGAATTTAGCTAAATTTGAGAGAGAAAAGTGGTCTGGCCAAACTGCCCCCAGGGCAAAGAAGCAGCAGAAGCAACAGTAGTGGCAGAACCAGCTGCAGCTGCCTCCACCCGGTTGTTTCAGAGCTCCCGGCCTGCAGACTGCAGGGGGGCCAAGCGATCATTCAGAGGCCAAGTGCTCTTGCGTTGAGCGGCCTGGATCTGGATCGTGGTCTTGGGTGGTGGTCCTGGGGTACATTTTCAGTCAGCCAAAGCTGGTGGGGGCGGCAGCATCCCCCAATAGCTCCAGCAGCTGTGAAAACCCCAGCGATTTGGGAGACAGCTTTTCCCCTTGGAAGCAGCATCCCACAGAGCTAAAAAATCAAGCAATTAATTGACTGGCCAAATATGAGCAGGAAAAGAAAGCAAAGTAAGAATAGTAACTGAAATCTAAAATCCTTTTTTGGGGACAAAAAGGATCAAAGCATGGAATGGGAGGAAGACAACACAGTCAGAGCTCCTACACCAAATGCTTACAAGAAACATGAAGACTGCCTACAAGCCACAGATTGGCTTGTAGATATGAAAACCAAATAAGTGAAGGGGAGGAAAAATTGGGAAGAGAAATGAAAATGATGCGAGAGGGGCGGCTAGGTGGCGCAGTGAATAGAGCACTGGCCCTGGAGTCAGGAGTACCTGAGTTCAAATCCGGCCTCAGACACTTAACACAAAAAAAAAAAACTAGCCGTATGACCTTGGGCAAGT